>CM053503.1:44716613-44851869 GCA_028627145.1 Eidolon dupreanum | reverse complement strand
CCCACCTATTTGTCAGGCAATGCTGCATCTCACTTTCCCCAAAAACTGAGATCTCAGCTCTTGCTTTAGGGCAGGGCGCTTAAGCAAAGTGCGGGTGGTGCAGGCAAGGGGGACACAACCCAGTGACTGGAGTCATTCTGACACAGAAACCTTGCCACCTCTCCACCCTGACCCTGTGAGGCCAAGACATACAGGTGGGTTCATTGAGACCTTGGTTGTAGTTTCAGTCCTGTGTCAGTGAGGAGCTTCTTCTTGTCCCCTCAGTCTCTTTACCTTGTTCTGGGGTTAATCATCACTGTCACCCCCTTGCCTTACTGAGTGGCTCACTGGAGACCACACAGTGGAAGCAACCCACACAGCCCAGCTGAATTCCCTGCACCACAACTAGGCTATGCAACTTGAAGAACAGCTGGAGACACCAAAGAGTATCTGTGGTTTTGCCATCTCCACCTCCTTCTACTGTCAAAGCAAACCAGAGCCTCCAAACTCTTTTTGAATGGTGTCTAGACCTGCAACAGTCATGCATATTCAGTAAAAACACCTGTGTTTTAGCTTTGAGTGGAGCCACCTTCATCAGCCTGAGAGCTCCCTAAGGACCTAAATCCAGTCTTATTCCTAGAGGATTGCTTCACTGAGTGTGGAACTCTGCACAGCTGGAGCTCTTGGAATAGAATCAGCAAAGCCCACATGGATCAGAAGTACATGTTCACCTAGGCAAATTGGATAATCGCAATTAAAATTCTCCCTTCCTCCTGATCACGTTCACTGTGTAACTGCTTTTTCTCCATTGTCATAATCATCAAGCATTTATGGAACATTACTAAATAGAGCACTGTGCTTGGTGCTTGATATGACAGATAACACAGATCCTGCCATCTGGAGACATGACATATACATTTGAAAAGATACAGAGAGAATTGGGAGAACATGGGCTCTGGGTCACAAGTACCTGGGTTCAAATCTCAGCTCTGCCTCTTTCCTGTCATGAGACATTGCACGAGTTCTGTAATTACCCTGTGCCTCTGTTTCCTCACCCTTGAACAGAGAAAACAAAAGTCCCTACTAGCCAGGGTTGATGTAGTGATTAATTTAGATGATGAATATAGAGCATTTAGTATAATGCCTGACACATAGTAAGCACTCAACAAGATAGCTATGGGAACCAGTGGGAAAGTGGCATGATTAGGGCCATGTTTTAGGAAGACAAATCTTGCAGAAGAGTTTAGGATGGTTACAAGAAAGAGAATTGAAGGAAAGGACTACTGTTAAGCTTTGAAAACAAATGAAACAAAAAGGCAAGAACAGCCTGACTCAGAACAGAAGGAAATAACATCTCTTCATATTCTTGGAAACCTGACCTCCCAGAGAGACCTGGAACAACCAGTATTATTTAAAAGCTAGATGTTAGGGGAAAAAAAGGCCAAGAGAGTTGGTATTATTTAAGCTGAAGAAGCCCAAAAAGTATGAATTCTGTTTATAAACTCATGAGTGGATGTTACACTGGAAGCTTCTAGAGAGCTTTCCAAACCTTGATAGATGATTGATAGATGATAGATAGATAGATAGATACATACATACATACATACATACATACATACATAGACGATAGCTAGCTAGCTAGCTAGCTAGATATAAATACAGATATAGGTATTCCATACTCCCAATTCCCACTAATACAAAATTCGTGGAATACAGTAGCAAAAGATATATTGATTAGGCCTAAGACAAAATTAATAACAGGCAGGTGGATCAAATACTACAATGGGTTCCTGTTTCTCTAGATGTCTTTAAGACTAGGCATCCAACCACATGTTAACAAGTATGGCCTAGAGGTGGGAACCTAGACAGAGTAGCCTCTGGAGTTTCTTCTAAAACAGACTGCTTAGAACATCTAAGAATTCATCAACAAAATATTATCAGCTTGCAGATTACGGCATTTCTTTCCCAGTTTTGTTAATATTTCCTTAACCTTGCAGGTAGATTTAGTTTTTTATACCTCATTTCTTTTGGGCCTCATGCCAAGACCATTTTAACCAGACCTTATGAGTTAGGAACACATTGGTGACTTCATTAGTGACTTAATTTCCACCCTGGAAATTCTTCAGAAAGGGCTCCCTAACTCTTTTTGTCACAGCTGGACACTAAACAGAACTTCAGCTCCCTGGCAATAGTCACTAGACTCTGATCAAATGCCAACTCTTTCACATACTAGTTCTATAACTTTAAGGATATCACACAAGTACAGGACTCTGTGCCTCAGTTTTCTCTTCTATAAAATGAGGGTAAGAATTCCAAGCATACAAGATAATTGTATGATTATAATAAAAACATCTTCGAACTGTAAAAATACCATTTACACATTAGTTACTATTATTACCACAAGATTTCAGCATTATGAGAGAGAAAAAGAAGGCAGCTGGCAGGAACTCTGACCCCAATACTCTTTTGACTTAGACATTTTAACTTTTTTCTAAATCTAACTGCAGTTTTGAGATCCTCAGCAAACTGAAACACTGGTCTTTTCCAAGGAGTAGCATCTGGGAGTTTGATAGGCTTCACTGGAGTATTGTGTGTCATTCAAAAGATAGAACTTTAGAGGTCTTTCATAACATACTGTATGTTAGGTCCTAGCTCTGTCACTTCATAGTTGGTTTCAAAGAACTTTTTGCCTCTAAAGCCTTTGGAGGAGGCTGGAACAGGAGCTAAATCTGTGTTGGGAGGGGAGTGTAAATTCTGCTCCCGGCCATGAAAATGAGGCCTACAAGGAATACATCAAGGAACCAGGCACCCTCCCTCCCCTCAGTCCTATCTACAGTAGTTAGAGTAGGATGTGGGGTAAGGATAGAGAAGGAAGGGGTAGAGCTTCCATGAGCCCTAAGGACACCACCTATCTTGAACTACCTGTGTTTAGAGACAGGCTGAGGATTGTCTGGCTTCCCCAGGGAATAAACAATAATAATCCTAATCATCCCTCAACATCAGAAGATAATCTTTAGTGTCTTCTTTCTTCTCTCCCTTCCCCAAGAGTAAGGGCCAGGGCTGGTCTTATCTTGCAGATAGAAAACTGACACATCATGACAGAAGTTAGCTGACGAGAGGTACCAGGTTCAGGAAAAAGTTCTAGGCATTTCCAGCTGTTATTTCATCCACAGGCACAGGTTTACCCCATAAAGATCTCTATCCAGCCACAGTGGATGCCTATCTGGATTTTGGCAATGACTACAATGGGAGGGAGGTGGAGTAGAGCCTGAGCCCTGTCATGAGAAGGCACAGGGAGGAATGGAGCAATTCAGTATCCCTGAGGGGGATAATACTCAGGGGGGTAGACTAGGTCACCTCTTATGTTTGGAAGCTTCAAGACTGCATTCTCAGTGATTTAGTCTTGCCATGATTACCTTGCAACTCACGACAAAGTGCCAAGTCTTTCCTCTTGCTTTGCTTTAGTCTTGTGAAATCCAAAAGAAAAAAATAGAAAGACCCTCAGCACAGAAGACTTCTCCCTTCTCCCCCAAATTAGGAAGAGGGACAGAGGGGAAGTACCTCATTCTAAGCAAGCCTGTTTACCAGGTGCCAGCCCAGACACACCCCCAACAAAATGCCAGGGAGAATGATGATGTGACTCATGGCTTGGCAAGTACCGAGATCATGCCCCAGGCTCCCAGATACCACACTGGCTCCTCCAGGTCGCTCTGGCTGCGCTCTGGCTGGATCTCCTCCTCCTCCTTTTCCCCAGAGGCATTCCCCATCTAGCCCTCCTGTCCTCAGCCCCTCCTCCTCTCAAGTTATTCTGTGCAGTGAAGAGGGGAGAGAAACAGGGTTAGAATTGGCATTTAAATTAGGATTAATTTCAGGATCAAGATTAAAGATAGGGTTAGGGATAGAGCTACTTTGGGATTTGGTTTAGTCAGTGGACTTTTAGGAGGTAGAGACAGCAGAACTCTACTAATTTACATGCATCAAAGTCCTAGGGTTAGCCTACAGTTAGATGTGTTGGTGATAGGTCCACTTTCTTTGGGGTCAGATTAGAAGAGTTTAGAAGAGTTTAAAACCAGTTAGAATCTGGTTTTAAAAATGAAAAATGTCAACACTGAACACAGATGTAACCAAGAATCACCTCCTAGGAATCTGAGCAGAGGTTTTCAGAATCAACTACACTTCTAAGGATTATAGATGCCATAGAACCAATTATATCTATTCCCCAGACATTGTGCAGTATTGTGTGACTTTACCTTGACCTCAGACTTAGAATTTCCTAGTATATCCAAGAGTCTTGGATTTCTTCTCCTAATCCCCTCCTAGTCTTATCAAAAGATTGTTCCTCTATTCCATCAGCATTGGGAAATAGCTTGGGAATAGCTGAAGCACTGGGCCCTGACATTTGAGTACCTCCAGAGCAGTCTTGGCGGAGAAGCACCAAGCAGAGCATGCTGAGGCTTCCCAAACTGAGATATCAGTCAGCAAGGCTCAGGAGGCTCCCCTCAGGCAAAGGACAAGAAACACTGCAAGTGCTGAGCTCAGTTTCTGAGGACAGGAAGAAAATAAAACTAGGAACAACTGCAGGGCAATAAGGGAGAATGGAGCAGGAGGCTTCCTAAGAAGTCATGGGGGTCATCCAGGAGAAGTTGGTAGCTCAAAGTGATGCTATTGAGTTGAATTCCTAGAAATCCATCCTGCACCTCCTTACATAAGTTGTTCAACCAGAAAAGATGAAATAGCTAGCAGCCCACCCACTACTATGCAACCTAAATCTCTTCTATTTGATGTGAGCCTCAGTTCCTCTTCTCTCCTGACTCTCCTCCTCCCACATCTGGCTCCTGGGGTGCTTGGAGGTCCTCCTGCAGAAGGCTAGAAGGGTATGAAGCTGACACAAAGCCCACCTCAGCCCTGCCCTCCCCATGAGTAGCAGCAAGACAGTGATTAGCAGCTCTCCCCAAGGCTCAGAGGTAACAGATTTTTTTTTTCTTTTAAACATGTCACATCTGGCACATCTGCTTTCCTAGCAATGATGCATCCCAAGAGGTATAATCAACAGTTGGGGCGGGGCTGGGGTGCAGGTCTGTACTGACAGAAGCCTGAGCCAGAGACGCTGAGAGCAAAACTTAAGAACACCAACTACCCCCACTCCCATTCTACCCCAAGGGCTGAAGATGAGCCCTATCCCTGCATGTCTTTCTGCCTTAAAGCCAGACATCCTCCTCATAGCCCAAACCCATGGAGACAATGCAATGGTGCATTTTGCTTTGGGAAATTATATAATCTTTTCTGTTATTCAAATTTAAACTCTCCTACTGGAATTAGAAGGGAAGTGGGAAAGAACCAGTAACCCTTTCCCATGTCACAAGCTCAGAAGCAATATTCAGCAAGGCCGTGGTAGTGTTTTCTCCAGTCTTTCACTCCTGCTCCTAATAGCTGCCCTCATCACTTCATTGCTATGACTCCTGGCTCCTTTCAAGCCCAATCCCTTATTGCAGAGAAAACCCTCCTACCCACCTTGGACCTAGTGTTTCAAAGGCATTCCCTACAGCAGTTTGATGATACACCACCAGCACTGGGACTACTCTGCTCATTGGAACACCCCCTTCTCCTCTCCACTTCCTTATGACACCTTCGTTCAGACACACCCTTTCAAGCTAGGCAAAACTGATCTATTGCTGCAAATTTATCTCCTGTTACCTTAAAAGTCATTTCTTTTCTCTCATCAGAGACATCCTTTTTTCCTTCCTCTTTGGTCCTAATCTATCTTTTCCAAACTCTACCCCACAACCACTCATGAAGGAAGTCTTCTGCCATAAGTCACCCATTTTTGCTTCCAGTAGTGTCTCTCCACCCTCTATCACTACCTAGATCTCTGCCCTTATCTCATTATGTCTGTGTATTTGTCCTTATCTTGGGTATCACATAGTTCCCACCTCACCAAGAGTTTCCTGAGAATAGGGACTCTGTCTCTCTCTCCAGTGCTTTGTATACTCTAGTTTCTTGATTTGGTAAAGGAAGGTAACTGAGTGAGAGTGAGGCTTAGGACCTAATATCTACTCCGCTGCCACAAAAAGTCATAACCAACACACACACATACACACACATAAATACACATACACACACTAACATATCTCAAAGATGACTGAGCTTGTCGGATATAAATCATGTTTGGCTTTCAAATGCAATGGTAATTACACGGTATCTTAACTATCTGTGCAAACTGTCAGAGAAAATATATTGGCAATTCAGAAGAAAGAGGAGGGGAAGGCTGGAGCATCCATTGAACACCACCCTCACCTTCTCTGTAGTCATCCGGAGATAGGACAGCACAGAAGGGCAAAGACGTGCCAGGACCAGTCCCAACACTTTTGGAGCCTAATGGTTTTTCAGGTGAGATGTGCTGTCACAGGCTCCCAGGAAGGAGGGGACACTCAAGATGAATTGTATGCATCACCAGTCTCATAAGGTATTGCAGGGAGCAGCAAGAGGGATTTAGGCTAAATTTTCTGAAGATATCCTGACAAGGTAGATTCTAGAAACAGAAGCCCATACAGAAATTGAATCTTTCCTCTGAGAGTTGGGGAATCATTTAGTCTAACCTTTAGTCTCTAAGCAAAACGAGATCCAGATGATTCCAGAAGGGGAATGATGTTTAGAATATCCCATTTTAAACTTATATTAATATATTCAAATAAATCTCTGTATCTAAGGTTAGAATTACTTCATTTCTTTTTAGCTATAGTTACAATTTAGGGTGCTCCTCCCCCAATTACTACTCTCTCCTAACATTCTTCCCAAGTACAGAGTGACACTTGCCTCACCTTCTCTTTTCTTAGAAACATTATTGACTCATTCCCAGGCTACTTTTCATATGCATTTTTCTGCCAGTGTTTTGGAGAAAGCAGACTGATGGATTTCAAAAGGAGGACCCCAAAGGGAGTTGTATATAGGAATAGTTCAAGGAGGAAGATGTGAAATATGGAAGCCAGAGTAAGAGGGGAGAAAAGAACAGGTGGAGGGCAGGAGTGACATCCTAAGAGTGAGAATCTCATCCTTGAGGGGCAGAGGGGTCAAGGGGAGCAGAGGGAAAATGAAAGAAACAGATTCCTCACCACTCCTCGAGCTCATCTCTGGCTTCCATGCAGATTTCACACACACATACTTGGTTACTCACTGACACCAAGCCAGAGAAATGTGTTATCTAAAGCCGAGAAAAGAATAGTGCATTTATCATGAGCTTGCTTATGGATATTTCTAATGCATGCATGTGTAAGTATTCTAGTGACTGTTGGCAAGAAAAGCTGCTTCAACAAAAGATTGTCACGCATGGCAGCAGAGAGCAGGGTCTCCTTCATTAGAGATGTAGGAAAATCTGATGGAACTCATCTTTCTAGAATGGTTTTGGATAGCTCATTCTGATATCTTCTCAGATCATCCTGATCTAACCAACTAACAAAACAACAACCAACCAAAAACAAAAGTATGTTGTATTCCAAATACAAACTTGCAGAAACAGTAACCCCTAATTCCCTAGTTAGCATCTGGATGAACCCTGTTTGTTTTAATACCCCAGTTGTCTCATTAGGCCTACAGTCCTCTGTCAAAGGAATAAGATTCTCTCCATTTTTCTCATTTAGGAACCTCAAGCTCATAGCCCTATGTTAGTTTCTCTCCTACTATCAATATCTCATTCTGCTAGAGTTGATGTTCAGGAGCTTTATAACTGACCTATAAGTGACCACTCTATCTATAGGCCACAAGTAGTATGACAGACACATGGGCGACAGATTCAGGATAAACCTTAATGATTGGCACAGCCTTCCCACTTACCCAGCAGAGTTAGTCATTTGCTATGGGATGGAGAACTAGAGAAAGGAGAAGTATCTCTTTTCTAGTTCATAGGAGATAGAGTTCCAAGTCAGACCATTCCCAAAATCCCTAGGTTCCTAAAGATCTAGTATTCCTGAGCTCCAAACACTGCAGGGCTGAGACTTCTTGACCTGTCCCCACAGAGCCATGAAATCCAGTTATAAGGCAAACGAGACCACGTTTGTCCCATAAAACCACCGTGTGTGAGCTAATTAAATGACATCATAAAACAGGGAGATAAACGCAGGCATCAGGAAGCTCGCCTAGGGATGGGGATGGAATCAGATAGGTGGTTGATAAAGACATGCCAGGAGAAAAATTGGTTGTGAATATCTTCAACCCCAACCTCAAGATTCCTCAGGAGCTTCCAACCAGCATCAAGTGAGGGGTGAGGGTAAAGAAGATGTGAAAGTAGAGAAAGGCTGTGCTAAGCCTAAGGAAGAGACACTAGCAAAGGAAGCAAAGCGGTATATCCAAAAGTGGACCTCCCTGCTTCCAATACATTTGCTCATAGAGATTGTCACACATAAGAGGTAAACCAATTTGCATGTATACACAGTCATACATAGAGATATACATAAGCAGTCTCTTACACACAAACATTATAAACAAGCTAACCCTTTTAATTCACCCTATAACTGAGTTAGGTATCTTCTAAAAGACGGGTATACAAAAGCTGTGACCTTGGGGATTTCTTCCAGCCCTAAAAGAGTCTTTGATTTTGTGATCTCTGAGTGCACTAAGAGCATTTTAAAGTGACACATGTTCATTGCTTCTCCTAAACAAGAACCCTTTGAGAATGTCACCAAAATGATGGGTACCTGGAGGGGATAAGATTCACATTGATATCTGGTCATGTGGCCCAGAGCTCTCCTGAAAAATGGATGAAGGCTATAACTAACTGGTCAAGGTGCCTGTCCAGATGAATACTCTGGCAGGTGAGGGCCAGGAACTCATAGAATTCCTGAAATAAGCTTAAAATTTAGTTTCCTTTATAGGTCTTCTTAGACAAAGTAAAAGTGAGTCTCAGGAACGCCTCCCACCCATCCCTTCTCCCATTCCCAGCCTATCAACCTGAAGTGCCTCTCCTCACTACTGCACTCAGGCTCATCTCATTCAGAGAAGTTTGACTCAAAAGTTCACCTTCCATGCCCATGCCCCTTCCTGAAGATGTTAGTGTTAGAAGGAAAAATTGGGAGCAGGGAGGAGCCCAAGATCAGTGAGACAAATTCAACATCCTGTCATTTGCTTATTCATATATCCACTCAGCACAGTCCACCAGGCACAACTGAAGATAGAAAAATGAATGACCCTGGCCTTGGTCTTAAAGAAAGCACATCTCTTTGGGCAAGGCTGTGTTTCTCAGCAATCCAAAAAGGATTCTGGTATCCTGTAATGCTAGCCTTAACTTTCACCATATTCTGGTGAGTTCTTTTTTCTGCTGAATGTGCAGAAAATTGGAGCCCTGAATCACTGGCAGTAGAGAAGATGGTCTCCCTGGACACCTTTCCTGGCTCCACTTTGACTCCCTGGGCAGTTCTGGACAAGTTGTGGACTCAGTTTCTCGACCTGGGAAGCGGGGGAGGCTACCACTGAGTAGTTCTCAACTTCACAGAGCAGCTTAGTGATTAATGGGTTAATGTTCGTGGGAGGCTTTGAGCTCTTGGGATGAAAGACACCCTGAAGCCCTGACTCTATTGGAAACTCTGCTCAGCCAACAAGATACCCTGAAACCAGAAAAGGGGCCTTTGATCATATATGAAGGGTTGTCTTTGGAAGAATGAACTAGAGGGAATGAGTTAAAACATCAGATGGAATTAAAGCAGCATAAAAAAAACTAGGACTTACTGGCTCCTGGGTGGAGTCCCTTACCCCTGAGGTATTTACAGATCTTTCACTTGCCTCTAGAGAGGAGCGGTCTGGATCATCTCTGGAAGCTTCTTCTGGACATCCTACAATCAACTCCATGCTAGATGTTCTCTGACAGATATTTAATATTTAAGGTTAAATATTTAACCTTAAAATGGTTTCCCCACCCAAGTATGAAATAAGCCACCTTCCCCACTGTACAAGTTGGTAGTAATCATAAAAAGGGAGAGTCCATTTAATATATAAAAAAGGTTTAATTGCTTAACAAACTTAAATGTACAGAAAAGTTTTGTTATATAATTTACCCAAAATCTATCAAGTGTAAATAGTGAGATTACAAACTGGGGTATAGAGTCAGGCTTAAGTTCAAATACTGGCTCTGCCATTTACCAGTTATACAACTTTGAGCAAGTTGCTTAAACACCTTGAGCCTCAGTTTAATCATTTGTAAAACATGAATAATAATAATTGCAACTTTGTAGGATATTGTAAAGATTAAACTGGAAAATTTTGAGGCTACCGAGAGTTGGTGAGTATGGTAGAATAACAGTAACTCTCGGATACTCTGGTTAGAGTGAAAACTGGTACAAATACTTTGGAAAACAATTTAGTATTACTGAGTAAACTATGAATGTTTATATATCCTATAGCCCAGACGTTTCACTAGTAAGCATAGACTCTACAAAATATGAGCATGCAGGCATTAGGATACATGTTTGAGTATGTTCAGAGCAGTATTGTTTTCAGCTGACAAAAATTGAAAGAACGTAGATGCCCACCAACGGTAGAATGGATGAGTTATGGTATATTCACACAATGAAATGTGTACAGCAGTGAAAATTAACAAATTACAGCTACAAGCAACAACATGGATGCATCTCACAAATAAGGTGCTGAGTAAAGGATGCAAGACCCAGAAGAATACTCACAGTTTGAATCTATTTATATACAATTCAAAAAAAGGCAAAACTATATAATTTAAGGATGCATGCACTGGTACTAAAATCATTATGAAAAGCCAAAAAATTATTATTGTAAAATACAGGATAGTTACCTTTGGGAAAGAGAAGTGACTGATCAGAGAGGGACATATAGAGGGTTCTAGGGTCTTAGCAAAGTTAGTTTTTTTATGAGTGGTGGTTACATTAGTGTTTCTACGTGCCATATTATTCATTAAAATGCACATATACTTTAATGAATAGGTATGATATTTCAAAATTTAAACATTTTAATGGATTTAATTAGGTTACATATTCAAAGTGATTAATAAAATACCTAATGTATACTAACCTCTCAGTGAATGGTAGCTTTTGTATGTTATTTACCCATCACTACTTCAGAAATTATCATACCATTCTTTGCCTCCATTAATCATGGTAGATATGTGCATATGTGTTTAATAAACATTTAC
The DNA here is from genome assembly GCA_028627145.1 of Eidolon dupreanum. Taxonomy (NCBI): domain Eukaryota; kingdom Metazoa; phylum Chordata; class Mammalia; order Chiroptera; family Pteropodidae; genus Eidolon; species Eidolon dupreanum. The sequence continues at coordinate 44,840,744 of CM053503.1, read as the reverse complement.
TGACTGCCTACTACGTGTTATGCACTGTACTAGGGAGAGATGAATCAGACAGTGTCCCCCTCTAAGGTGCTCCAAGACAGATAAGCTCCTGCTCCCCAAATCCATCAATTTCTCTTTCCACATACCTTGATTAAATGTTTATGTCTCAATAATGACAAAATCACAAATAGGGATTTGTGTCCAGAAAGAAATCTCCACTTCAAACCAACCCCCTATCCTTATCAATCAGATGGCTGCCCTGGTTCATAGGTATCTATCCACCCTGCTACACATAGCAATGCAGCCCACATTAGGTCTGCCATACCTTCAACCAGGGTGTAGAAAAAAGAACCATGACAAAAATCTTTTGTAATAGAAAATCTAATGTCTGCACTAGCCCCCTACTGATCCTTTCCCACCCCAAGCCCACCATCTCACCTTAAGGGCACAAAATACATTATGACCCTGGGCCTTCGTTTACATGTAACAAACAGAGGTCAATTTATTTCTAAATCACTTTTTTTATGGCTCTATTGAACTATTTGCCACATTATTTATACGTTAATGGGCCAGGCCCCTCTGGGAAGCTCCCCATCTAATAAATAACGTGCCAAATCATTAAGCAAGGTGATAAAATCAAAGCCATTTAAAAATACATCAACCTGAATTCCCTTCCAGTGAAATAAGCTCCAGGGGACTAGAGAAGAGGTGGGGGGAGGTGAAAAACCGCCTTCTATTACTGAATTTGGTCAGGTGTAGTTTTTTCCCCCACCTTGGGCTTAAGATAAAAATCAAAGCTGGGAGATCTAGATAACCTGGCTGCTTACCCATATCCCCAGCAGCTAGGGTGAGAGGAAGTGGATAAGTATTACAATAAGGGTGGTTGCAGATATGCTTCAGGCAAGAGGAAGCATCAGATTCTACCTCACACCCGCCACTTAAGGAGTATTGGGGGCAGACAGAGAAACCAAACTGAGCAAAGGAAGTTAAGTCCTCTGGCTGGGAATTGGGGGTTAAAGAGAAAATCCACTGAAGACCTTTGCCTTTCTACCTATATTTCATCACCACAATTTTCCCTTCCGAATCCCAGTATTTATAATTAATCTGAGTCACAGAGAAGAACATAAATAATAATGATTACTTTGGCTTCTTTCACCTCTTACCCCAAAGGGCTTACCACACCCCTCTTCACCATCAGCCCACTCAGAAACCCTATGCAGAGGTAGCATAGCAGTGGCAAGAGAACGTGGGCTGGAAGACTCACCCTTGAGCTCCCTAAGGACTTGACCTTGAGCTCTTTCAAAGTGGTCCAGAGGAAAACGCACACACCCATCAGTCTATTCCTACCCCGAGGCCCCCGTGGGTAAATCCCTGCCTTAGGTTCTATAAGGAACAATCCAGATAAGAATTGCTCCCCAGGACTCTGACACAGACTGAAATTTTAAGCAGCAATAAAAAGGAAGGAAGTACAAATTGAGTATCTAAGCAGAGAAGGCGTGCAGAGCAAAGAAATAATCTGTGGGATAGTGGAGGTTTATAAAAATATGTAAGTCCTAAGCAAACAAACCAAACATTGTTTACTTTAATCCTTACAAGAGCCTTGAAACATAATTTATAGATCCAGAGAAATGAAGAGATTTAATCAAGGTCACACAGCATGTTAGAGTGCCATCGTTTGAATCTGGATTTGTTTGTCTACAAAAGGCTGTATTCTGTTTTATTAAATCATTATGCCAAGGAGAAGAGATGAGCTTTGAATTGAATTCTAAAGGAAGAAACACACATGAATAAACTAAGAGAGCTCGAGAAGTGGGATTGCCAAATAAAATACAGGATGCCTGTGTCCAAATATTGCATGAGACATACACTAAAAATTATTCAGTGTTTACCTGAAATTCAAATTTAATTGTCATCCTGTCACCTCTGAAAGCAAGCAACTCTTCAACCTCAAAGCAAGGCAAATGGCATGGGTGAAGTTTCCCAAGTGAAGGAAAGCAAGGCTCACGGGGAGGACAAGAAATAAGTTTGCTTAGTTGGTACAGACAGTTCCATACTGGGAAGTCAAAAACTAGGGAGATGATGGCCATAGTCAGCTGCCAGAAAGGCTTGAAGAATGGAAAGTTTAGATTTGATCATAGGAAATAGAAAGTCTTTGGTTCTAAGTTTTAAACTCCGAGGAAAGGAAAAAGTAGTTTCACAGAATTTAGAATGGGAAGGTAATTTAGTTTACAATAGCGCAATACTTTTTATTTGAATAGTACTTTAAAGTTTTCAAAGCACTTACACATGTATTATTTAATTTAAACCTCATAGATCCCTGCATGGTAGACAAAATGGATGTTATCTGCTCCCTTCAGCCTACTAGCTGGTCTCCATCCTTTCCTCTACCACCAATATCCTGAAAGACATTACACTGCATCCCACCCCCAACTCTACCACTCTGAAAAATGTTCTTACACAGCCACCAGTGACATATCCAATGGCTTCTTTTCATTCTTCGTTCCACTTTACCTCTCTTTGGCATGTGACATTCTTGACAGCCTACTCTATCTGTGATACGATTCAACTCTTGTTCTCCTCCTACTCCTTGAGTCACTTTTTCTTAATCTCCTCCACTCTTTTCTTGTTCCTTCATCCTTTCCTTTCAGTAGCTATACCCAAGTTTCCATCCTTGGTCTTCTCCTTGAGTAATTCCATCCACTCTATTTTCAATTCTTGAATGTGTGCAGATGACCCCCAAATCTACATCTCCCACTGTTTTTCTAGATGCTAGATGAAAATTTAAATTGCTTCCTGGACATCTTTATTTACTGCCTCCATTCCAATTCATCTTCCTACTGCTACTGAATCTAGCCATCTTATTTATTCAATGAATAGCTCCCCATTATTTACAGGATAAGCTCCACCCCTTAGCAGGTTTGTCCATTATCATATAGTTATGACAAAATTTGGTCTAAATTAGGAGGTCAGCAAACTTTTCTGTAAAGGACTAAACAGTAAATATTTTAGGCTTTGCAAGCTGCATATGGTCTCTGCTGCACATTCTTCTTTTTTTTAATATAGCTCTTTAAAAATGTAAAAAAAAAACATTCTTAGCTTGAGGATTGTACAAAAACAAGCCTTAGTTCATAGTTTGTCGACCTCTAGGGCCATGTCTCCTGATTCCCGATCTTGTTCTCTTTTCCTTGCTTTAGGAAGTTAAAAACTTATATGTATGGAGAATTTACAGTTTAAAAAATTCCTTTCATACACATTATTTTATTTGTTCTCTCTTCTTTGGACCCCCGTTGGACATTACCTGTACCTCTCTTATGGTACGAACTCCAGTTCAGAACTTATTACTCTACTAAATTATTCTTGAAAACAATGATTATCTCTCATTCATTTTGTTATATTCCATAGCAACAAGCCCAATGTGTTATTCACAATAGGCACTTTAAAATGGTTGTTGAATGAATTAATAACCTAGTTTTAGTTTTTTATTCAAATAGGAAAAGTGAAGAAGGGTCTGAATGCTGAACATGCAATCAGATGGCTGGTGCTATTCTGGACTACAAGGATAGCCATGGGGATAGAAAGAAATGGAAAGGATGAGAGAAACCCACAACACTAAGGTCACTGCTTCCCTCACTGGGAGTTCCATCTCTCCAAGAGAAAAACTGCATAAGGCTTTATCCAAAAGAAAACCCAAACTGTCTTGGAGTTATAACTGCCCATGGGGGCCTTAACTGCTTCACTTGAGCAGGGGTCTCCAAGCTTGACTGGAATGAAACCAGAGAATCTTAAAATTAGGAGGGACTTAGAGGTTCCACCTAGATGGCTAGAGTCAACTCCCAGTTATCTGAGCTAAGGCACGAGAGCTGTGACACAGCTTTCACCAAGTCAGTAGATAAATTAAATAAATTCTTTTGGACTTCTTAATGCAGCATTTTTTATCTTCCAAAAATGTATCTTTGTCTTCAGGATTATCACAGGAATTATGTCTTGCTGGGAAATAAAGGAGAAGGCAGCCTTGATTAGGGAAAGATATTGGATGAGAGTTGACAACACTATTTCTGCAGCTAATCTGAGGCTAGGAGTTAGTACAAAATCATTGTATTTTAATATCAGGGTCTCAATAAATACTTATTAATAAATTTATTGAAGTACTCTTTTCATGAAGCTTTGTTCCCCTATACCTTCCTGTCTTCTCTTATTAACTTCTGTATTTGGAAGGGGCCAAGAAAGGAGAATTCCAGACATCTGAGCTAGGGGACTTCCAGAGCTATAGTTACTCAATAAACTATGGCAGAAGCCTTAAGGTTAGGACACCTTCACCCTGAATACGTAAGTCTAATTCAACTAGTGACTGCTTTGGAATAGGGGTAAGAGCTGCTTCCTGGTAGCCATCAACCAGTAAATGTACACAGAGCCTACAGGAAAACAGGGCCTTCACCCAGTAAGTCTAGAGCCACCCTCCCATCTCTTAGGCTCAATTCTTCGCACAGGATCACGAAGATGTGTCAATACAATTGACCAATTGCCAACTTCTCTTTTCTTCCCAAGAAGAAGCTGACTCCTATGGCTGATAGAACTGTTTCGAACAAATGTCCTGTTTATTCAGGGCATAACTCTGGCAGCTGATGACAAAGTGAGTTAAAAAATAGTTGATATGGGGAGTTTGTAAATAAGGTGTAGAACCTCACTGCTCAATGCGTGGTCCATGGACCAACAGCATCAGCATCAATGAGGAGCTTATTAAAAGTACAGAACTTGGGACCCCATCACAGATTCACTGAATCAGAATGTGCATTTTAACCAGATTCCAGGTGATCTGTATGCTTATTAAGGATTAAGAGGAAAAAAAAAAAAAGAGAGGCAACGATATATTGGATGAGGTTCTGCTACTTAATAGTTGTATGACCTTGGGCAAGCTATTTGACTTCTTCATACTTCAATTTCCTTATCTGTAAATTTGGGATAATAATAGTTTCTCCTCATACAGTTGTTGTGAAACCTTAGTTAACACATGTAAAGTGCTTAGAATTGTGCCCGGCACTCGATAAGTATGCAACAAATGTTAGCCATTATTACTACTCTCTTTGATGCATTCCATAAATCCCACTGAGGAGAAATGGCTGAACGTAAGGTGACAGGAGACAAATAGGAGTGGGAATATATGTTTGTATATGGAGATGCAGAGAAGGGCAATGATAACGAGAGGAATAACTTTTTTGCTTGCTAATGAAAAATTCAATTGTGGGGCATTAGGCCAAGCGTGGGGTACCCAGAACTCTAATAAGAGTAAATGATCATTCATATGATAGATTTATTAACATATACTATTTCCAGGCCCTCTGTTGGGTACTGGAGATAGAGTGGTGAACAAGACAGAAAAGGCCCCAAGCCCCAAAGTAGGAAAGTTCTGAAGTATCTGCTAACACTGAGGGAATTGAAGGCCTATTAATATTATATTACTGTGACTCATTTAGATAACAAAATTCTAGGGCCTTAGAAATTTGGTTTGGCTCTCTCCCCAGATCTTATTAACCTCATAGTCTCCTCAACTCTTCTTTCTTTCATGCCTCACAGCTGGCCAACTAAGACAGTGATGCAGCTCACAGTGGCTGCATCAGTTGCTGATCTAATCATGTTAAAAGTAAGAACTAGCCATCTTAGAGGCCAGTTGTCCACATAGTCCCACCTTTCTTGAATTGTCTGATCTTGTTACTCCCCTTGTTTGGAAACCTTTAATGGTACACAAGGCCATTCACACTGTAGCCCCAAACTATTTGGCAATCTCATTACAAATTATTACCCCTCACTAGCATGCACCTTAATTATAAGAGTAAAACTTGGGCTCTATTCAGAACTGGGTTTTAAATCCAAGCTTTGTTGTTTACCGTATATGTGAAATGGGACAAGTTTTACAACCTAAGCCTCAGTTTTTGCATCAGTTAAATAGGAATAACAATAATGAAACATAATGAAAATAGCTATTATTACTCCATATCAAGCACGGTTCTGAGCACTTTCCACCCATTGATTCACTTAATCTTCACAACGGTACTATCTCATAGCATTGTCGTGAAGATTAAATGAATTAACACATGCAAGTGCCTAGAATGGTGCCTGATATAAAGTAATATTTGCCATTATTATTACTAATATTAATATTACAGCACAAACAGGCATTATTGTTTCTTTATACCTTTTGTAGTTCCCTCTCTCTGGAATGACCAACTCCCCTTCTCTGTGCTGCAATCGCCTAGTGTTCCTCAAAAAACCCAACTTTTTAGGCTTATCACACAGAATAAATCATCTCTTCTATACATGTTCTCATAACACTTTAAATATACATCCATATCTCTCATTTATCCTAGTTCATTGAAAATAATGTTTGCATATCTGTCTCTACCACTAAACTGTAGGCTTCTCAACTGTAAAGATCCTATCTCATTTACTTGATATCACTAAGGCTAACTCTAACATATGGAACATAGCAGATACTAAATAAATGTTTGTTGAATGAATAAATGAAGGCCTGACTGAATGAATGATTAAATACTTTCAGAAAAGGGCCTAAAATGGAAAATTCCAAAGAGAAGCAAAGTTGGGGAATAAAACAATCTGGATATCTTCTGCTCTGTATCCATTACCCCTTTAGCACAAAGCCATTCACCTGCACAAGCTTCCCCACTGTCACTGGATGGATTGCACCTCCATACCAAGAACACTCCCCAATTCCCTCTTGCATATCACTCACCTCTGGCAGCGACAGAAATAAAGAGGATTACATCATTTGTTACAACAAAATGGTTATTATAGTAATAAGTATAATTAGCATTAGACAATTATAATAATAACACATTTCCTTGCTGTGGAGGTACTTTTTTAAAAAACAGGTTTATTTAATGCCCCCTCACACACCACCAAGAAAAAAAAACTCTCTCCCAGAAGAGCAGAGGCCTCTTTCATTCTGTTGAGATGCTATCTTAATGAAGGAACATTATTGACAAACCCCATAAAATAGGAGCAGATTCCCTTGGAGCAAAATCTCTTTTGCTCTATCTCTGGTTTCTTTGGGGAAAAGGAATCCTAGTGCCTCTCTTTCGAGGGATGAGGAGAACTAGTTAAAGGATAGAAAAGATGAGGCCAGGGAGAGGTAAAAAGAAAAGAAAAGTCTTCTCAAACAGCTAGAGCATAATATCTGTCGTTGACTGTTTCCCAGCCTTTCTTCCTCGTTGCACATACCAGGAAAGAAAACAGGTTATTTATTCACAGTGGTGAATGAGTGTTTTAGGTAGTTTTCCAAGCTTTATCAGAGCAAGAAGCTTGTAGGGTAAGATGGCACAAAGGCCTAGGAGGAGATCACAAATGGAAAATGACTAGAGTATTTTATTCCATGTGGATATACCCACATTAGACGCTTATATGAAATCTACTTAGTTATCCCTGATTTTTCCAAAAAGATGTGGGAGAGCTTACAATAATCTGCCAGGCAAAATTTAAATATTACACAGAAAGAAGATTAGATACACAGATATTTCATAAACTTGTTGACATACATATAAGGGCATATGCATTCTCCATGCATGTATATAAACACAGACACACCCCACATACATACATAAACATGTATACACATACCTCATACATAGTAGGCTCTCAACAAATACTTAGCAAATTAATGAAACAAACCCACCCCTAAAGACAAGGAAATTTAAATAATAAGTAATTCAAATAGATTCAACCTAAGATACAGGCATGTATAAACATTCATACATAAAAATATATATGAATATGTGCCTCAGGTATATAAAACAGACCATTACCAATAAACACATGTAGTATACACGTTATTTTACACACATACACATAAAATTAAACTTCACCCTTTTACAACTGACACAGCCATAGATGGACAGACAGCATTTGCAGAACCATGTACACATATAAAACACGGCCACATTTCTACATATATGGGCAAGTGCATACTCACTCACATAAACATGCATCCATATACATAGACATATGCATACAGACTATACACACACAACATAAATTGAATAAGGACAATAAAGATAAGCTGCTCTGCTTATCACTCTTATCTTCTCTAAATGACAGTGCCCAGAGGCATGAACTTAATCTAGGGCTCTAGCCCATCACACCTAATGCAAGAGAAGGTAAAAGGTTTGAGCCACCCAGTAAGGAATCTGTCAGCATCCAAGATCACCCACACAAGTCAATGTCTTGTCCCAGTACCCTAGGATTTCACTCTCATCATTGGGAGTGAAATGTGTGTTGACCTACTTTTCCAGGTGCTCCAGAAAAAGCTCCTCTTTACCCTCATTGACTCCCAGCATGTGGCCCATTTCATCATACTTCCCCCCATGAACATTCTTCCATTCTCTTTGAATTTTCACTCAAGTGGTTCGCTCCATCAACTAGGGGTACTCCCCTCTCCTCACCCACCCCACGAGCAGAGAATATCCTCTCTACTCTCTTGGTATCAGTGCTTCTTTCTTTCAAGGAGACTCTTCAGATCTTTCCCTTAAGACATTAAGCTGCATATGGAACAACTATGTCTTCTTTCCATAAATAGCTCTCTTTTCCTGCAATGTCTCAAATGCATTTATTCAAGTTCTCTTTAATCACTTACAGGTTTAATGTTTTATTCTATTTTTTGTACGTCTTTATGGGTATAACAAGATATCTATCTTAGCTTTTAAGTTTCTGATTCTTAGGGGATTGAGCCTTAATAGGGATGCCTTTGTATAGTAGCCAACACTATCCCTACTCTATCTTTGGGTGGACCCTGTCTTAGGTGTTTCAGGAAGATACACAGAGTAAAAGAGATGTAACACCATCTTAGGGGGTCTTAGACTGATAGTAGAAACAAACATTAAGAAAGAAACAGAATAATAAGGGGGGAAAATCTGTAATGTCAGAACAAGAAAAGAATTTAATTCAGACTCCTCATTTTCCAAGTAAAGAAACTGAGGTCCAGAGACTTGAATAGTCACTTAGAAAAATGAGTGGCAGAGAGGAATGCAATTCCAGGTTGCTGTCTCTTAGTTCGATATTCCTTCAACTATATCAGCACAAACTGAATTTCGTGAAACACTAATGTCCCAAAAACTTATAAAAGTTTTTTCTTTAAAAGAGGTTCTATGGTTTAATAATATTATATATTTTGTTTCCTCTTGGTGATTCAAAATGAACACTAATATGTTAAAGGTTCTGAGAAGTCCTACAGTTTAAGATTTTAGTTTTGTCTAGCCCAGTGTTTCCTAAACCGACCTGGTCATATAATACTTTTTAGATACTCCTGTTAAAGTCAGATAGAACATGAGCATTTTGAGGATTACACAGTTTAGGATACACAGCACTCCTGTAAACACAGCAAGGGAGAGGGTCTGATTTGGGTTTCTTCTAAAACAGAAAGGGAATGAATTGAGCACAAAGATGAGCATAAGACTGCCTTCTTTTCTATGGAGAAAAATGAGAAGCAGGGTTTGATGAAAAGCAAGAAGGAAATATCCCAAGAGATAGAAATGATTGATCAAAGGCTTAAGGGAAGGAGATGGTTATGATTCAGAAATCAAGTTCTCCCAATGGTAGAAAAGGAAAGAAAGTAGTAGTAGTAGTAGTAGTAGTAGTAGTAGTAGTAGTAGTACAAGATACTAGAAAAGGAGGATTTCAAATCATTTAGTTAAAAGATGAAAATAGCAGCATTATCTATAACAAGAGTTGGCAAGCCCCAATCATGAGAGGGAAGATCCTTACACATAGTAGGCATTTGATAAATATTTGTTGAATGAATGAATCAATGAAACAAGTTGATTTGCCTCAAGCAATGAGAGGGCCCAAGCCAAGTGAATTTGAAGTTACTGCTAGTCTTCTGTACCTCTAGGGAGAATTAATGCTCTATGAGTAAAACGAATAGGAATATATGACCAAAGACCCATAACCATTTGGCTCTTTTATTTTCATAGGGTCTGAGGGATTTTTCCTGGCAAACCCAAGCAATAGAACTGAGTACAGTTGGTGGAAGGGATGAGTCAGGTTGAGCTGTTTGTTTGTTCTCCAGGGCAGGGACATGCAAGAGTCAATAAACACACTGGAGCCTCTCTGACTGGGCCTTGGAGCAAGAGATCAGCTTGTTTGTTCTAAGGAATTTGAACTCGGGTCAGAATGGCTCTCAGGACCTCCCTTCCCTGAGGTAGAGTTCTCCAGGCAGCAACTGAGGCCATCCACTGGGCAGCCAGGTGCTCCACCTAACAATGCATCTCACATAAGAAGCTCCTTTCACCAAACTGTTTATTTTTTCTTTATAACATGCAGTGGACACACCAATCTGCCACCTCCTAGTTGCAGGATGTCTTATTATTTAACACAGTCCACAAATTGGTAACCGTAAGTTTAAAGCTATGGCATATTCAAGTTTGTTCACAAGGTTAAAGAATCCCAGGACTGGAAAGGACCTTAGGTAGTCATTTCAAATACCTCCTCCTGCCTCTAAAAAGCATCACCATACCCATCCACTTCTAAGTCAGTCTTCTTTTTTTATTCCCTTTCCCCAGTTACAGAAGTAATTTTAACTTTCTTGGAATGTCCAATCCCAGCTGTAGTCAGGCAACAATATAAGATTCCTCTGTACATGCTAGGCCTCACCATTAGGTAGCTCCTAATCTAAGGAAATCGATAGAACATAACTATCTAGAAACTGACTCCAAATGCTTATTAAGCAACCAAGCAGCAAGTGCAAACCAATAGCTAGGCCAAAAAGATGAAGAGCCAAGAAGCATTCAAAGACAGAAGACGGTATACAGGGAAAGCTTCCTGGAAGAGGGGGTATGAAGCTGGTTTGGCAAAGAAAGGGGCAAAAGGGACAGAAATGTAAAGGTATCGCTGCCTGGAGAGGGGACATGCTTAAGGAATCCCAGCCTTCATAGGTCAGAAAACATGTCACACAGATAGGTCAGAAAGCAGTTTGGACAGGCTAACATAGACAATAGGGAGAGACAGAAAAGAAATGAGTGGGAGGAAGGTGATAGGGGAGTCTTGCATGTAAAGCTAGAGTTTGAATGTGACAGGTAGTTGCATGACATAGTATTAAAAGTCTTAAAGTGTGAGTCAAGAGACATGGGTTCCTGTCCTGGACCTGCTACCATCTCATATACTGTAGGTCTCAGTCTTTGCATCTGTAAAATGAGGTCATTGGATTAAAGGATCTACAGGGTCCTTTGCTTGCAGTTCTAAAACTCTCAAAGCCAAGGTGCAAGAGACCATTAGGACCCCCATGGTGGTTCCTCAGCAAATCCACTTAATATTTTTCCTTTATACAAGACAAATCTAAGTTCCCTTTATCCCTGTGACTGAATTACAACTTGAGCATATTTACTACGTCAAAGATTAATCCTCTAAACCTGGCAAGCTTGCTGGTTGAGCAGCAAGGAAATATCTCTATAAAAAGAATAGACTCTATAAATTATTGGTCACTTACCTAGGGTTGTTACTAAATTATTTTAAAAGGATATATATTCTGCTCCTACACTCTCACTTCTGTCTCTCTCAGACTAATTGCTTCCTGATCTAGGAAGGGTGTCCAGACAGAGACCTAGGAAGTTTGATATATTCCAGATCCTTAAACTGCTGGGATTCCAGATGATAAATAAACTGCACAGTGGAATTTGAGTCAACCTATTTGCAGCCTTGAAAGGAGTAAAAGGGTAAGTCATTGAAATTATCTTCTTTTTTTCCCCTTCTAAGCATTCTAAGCAGCATAATATTTCAACAGGCTTCAATTGAGGAAGTGCTAGCTTTCCCATGCTTCTACCTCAGTCCTTATCATACTGTATTTTAAATGTTTATTTTTCTGTCCACTGCTCTAGACTGGAAGATCCTTGTTGGCAGGAATTTAATCTTCCTCTTTAAATAAGACCTAGCATAGAGACTAGCACATAGTTGGTACTTGTGTCTGAATAATTGTTCAGTGCATAAATGCATAGATGAAGAAATTGTAATCTAACTGAGAAAGACTTTCTAGTGTCTAGCCTCAGTCTAATGCTACCACTACCACGCACCCCCTTTTGCCATTGGGTCAGTAAATCACACCCCATGCATCCTAGAACCCCATGCACACCTCTATCACAGCTCTGATCATGCTCTATTGTAAATGCTGGCTTACTTGTCTAGGTTCCTACCAACCTGAAAGCACCTAAAAGGTAGAGACCTGGTCTTATTCATTTTTGCATCCCTTATCCAAAGTAGTAGCTATCACAAGTAAGGTAATTTGTTGACTGAATCCAAAAAACACAGTAGCTTATCTTTTTAGTGTTATGACCAAAGAAAGACTCTTTTAGGAAAATGTCAAAGGTCAATCTCTGTGATAAAAAATACACCCCTAACATTGTTTCTACTTGACCAAAGGAGAGGATTGCAGAAGAAATCATAAGGATATTTTAATTCTCTAAACATGCTTCAGAAAAAACAAAAGTTGTCTACACAGATCAAATTATCTAGGTAACTATTCATTGCTAGCATTTTAGAGTATTATGAATTCAGGCTCTAAATGGCACTATGAGGGATGGAGCAAAAAATGCAAACACAGTCTCTGTTGTCAGGGATCCCCAGACTAAAGCACATCAGTGAGGATGAACATAAGAAAGACCATTAGTGCTATACAATTAGCCAAAGAAAGGCAACAAGGTAAGGCTCTTGGCTTGGGAAATGAGCAGAGATAGCTGATCATTCACGTTTTGACAAGCTGTCTTCTTATTGCCCAGGAGGGCTTCTTAGGTGTAGTGAGGAAAGCACAGATTGCTGGAAGGATGAGAAAAAGACGACTTAGTAGTTTGAGGGAAATCAAGGCCAGAAGTGCAATATGAAAAATGTCCAAATTCTTATATATATCTTACAGGAAAAGAGGAGGTAGACCAAAAAGTCATTAAACTAGTTGGGCCAAGGAAAGTCGTATTAAAATAGAAAGACCTCAGGCTTATTTCCAGGGTGTCATGAAATTTTTTTAAAAGCTGGAGATTTAATATAGGGGATCACTAGGAGAAATTGATAGGAATATGAGCTAATTAATTAATCAACTGAAAAACTAAAATGACAAGATTCTTGATGATCCATAATGGGATCTGTGCTCCTAAGTTGCTCTACATCTCCACCTTACCCATCTCTACACAAATGCCATTTCCTCTAAGAATGACCTCCTGCTTTTCAACTCCATGTTTGCCTCTTCCAGGAAGCTTTCCATAACTAATGAAACCCCAAAATGCCCTTCCACACACACATTGTAGCTTGGTCAGGCTATGTACTACTCATTCATTTCCTGACCTCTTGTCACTCACTATCTACCTCTGGAGATTACAATGTGTATCATCTCAGTAGAAGAGCTCCCAGAACAGAAGTTATCTTGTCCTCCTATGTGGATTTTGCTACCAAAAGTTGTTCATATTAAGAAATATGAATAGACTTCCTAAAGAAGACAGCCATCAGATGGCTCCATTTCCTGCATCACAGGTCTGCAATGGGCTCTTCTCTCACACTGGAGTTATGGAACAGGAGTTATGGCTCTACCTGTAAAAAGTCATTATAATTATGAAAAATGTCTACAGCTCTTTCTACCATTTAGGCAAAGCCTCTGGCTGCCTGAGAAACAGAGATTTAAGATCCTGTTCTCCATAAAGATGGCTAGATAGCTCCAGAGATAGATATGTTAACACCTAATTGGTCATTGTTGAGTCATCAAATCTGTTTCAGACAGCAGGATTGAACAATCCTGACTGATAAGGAGGACAGAAAACAGCTCAGGAGGAGGGTGGCAAGAGACTATTTTAGTCAATGCTCTCTTTGTACACTGGCTCCCCACACACTTTCACTGTTTCTTTGCACAGGATTTCTAAGAACAGTAGATTCCACAGTCTTGCTCAGAAGTAGCCTCATTCAACTTCCCATTATGGCAGTGCTTCCTTTAGTCTAATCCTAATCTCTCATGTTTAGAGTCCCAGTTGTTTCTGCTCTGGCCTCAGGGAAAGGTCAGCATTATCCTTTTCTTGAGCTTTCAATACTTTAAATCCATTGGTCAGCATTTTCTCCTCCCTACTTCCTCTTTCTTCCCCTCCATTCCTGACCTTTCTCTTCTCCCTATTAACCACGACTTTCTTATGTATATCCTTTTTGCAAAGTCATGTGACATTTTAAAAATACTTTTCTAGAACTCCTAATAATTGAAATGACTATCCCTTAATCCAGAGTGGGTAAAATATATTACTTGAGCAATAGTCACTTTAGCAGCTAACAATGCAAAGTATTGGCCAAGCCCCAAGAGCCTGGAGACTGGAAGGGTTGTACCTGATCCAGTGGATATATGAGCAAAGAAGACAGCACTATTCATAATTTGTGGCTTTAAAATCAAGAGAAAAGATGACAATCTGTGGTTAAGGTAAGAGTTTCAAGAAGCTAGAGTGTGTAAAAACTTCATTTCAGGCTTTTAAACACAAAAGAGCATCTCTTCTAGCTGAGTATGATTTTTTTCAGGAGGTAAAAATAACTTCCTGGGAAGATGGGACAAAATGACTTCTGAAGGAAAATCTATGACTTCCCTTTCTTCCCAAAGAAGACAGTTTGGTTTGTGGAAATGGTGAAGGAATGGTGCTCATGCTCACAGTAAACGTACAAAGGATGAGGGCAAGGTGGGAAATCAGGTCTCGAGACCCTGGTTTCCTCTGCCCCCCACCCCATCCAGGTGGTTGCAACTGAGCAACAACCCCATTTGAGTTAGCTCTCAAAACACTCTGCCATCACCCACTATTATAAGGGACTAAAGTCGAAAACATTAACCCCACCCCTTTCAGGCAGAAAAGTGGAACATGGTTGTGGCATGTGGATTTGTTCACTTGGGAGCGCATATCCCTTAAAGTTATCCCCAGAACCCTTCCATCTATGCAATACTCCTCTACTTCAACCATCCAAGTCAGAGACAAAAATTTTCTACATCTGAAATGCTTCAGAGAAGGTGCCTCTCTGTCACTTCTCTGGTTTGACACATTGCATCTCTCTGTTATAAACTTAACATTACTCCTGACCAGCCTTAGTCAGAACTCATTTCCTTTTCTTCTCATGCCTACCCAGTACAATTGGTTTTCTCAGCCTCCCCTGAAACAATCACTCCCCTCTCCTTTCAGTCCAGAGACAGAGGTCAAATGAGGTGGTTATCCTCCATTCTTAAGTTCCAAATGCTCCTTCACCTCCAGTCCCTCTTGAGACACAGAAGCTGGAAAGGAGGTTTCTGTTGCTCTGCACTCCTCAGACCACTTCACCTCCTAGAAAAGCAGCGTTTTAGTTTCCTGAGATTTGCAGTGCTACCTGTCCAGTTACAAGGGGAAGATGGTAGATAGTAAAAGGAACTTTGTCAATACCCCAACAGAATCCAAGGAAGATAAAGCAAGGCAGGGTTTGTCATTCCTCCAAGAGCCTGGCACTCCCTTGAGGGACAAAAGGAGCTGGGTGCCCTGATCATCTAGAGTAATTACCACCGCCGCCACCATCCTCACAATAATAACCCCCGAACCACTGACAGCCCTTTTCATCTGAAAGATCTCAAAGCACTTAGCTGCCAGGTGCTCATTAAGCCCTCTTGGATGAGGTTGGCCCGACGGGTCTAGCCCTTGCTACAGACCGTCAGGGTCAGGGGGTGACTCAGAGAACCTAGGGAGCCAAATGTTGCAGAGCAGGGGGGCCCATCAGCTTCCTACATGTGGGAAAATGAGCCTCCTTGGCCCAGGTCTGGGTACCAACTCCAGGAGAATGAAAAGGAGACTAGCTCCTCCCCCAGCAGTCTACAAGCAGGGTCATGTAGAATTAATTCAATGCAGAGCTCATCTACTCCAAATACCAGACAGGACTGTTTACACCCCAAGAACTTGTGGGAGGCATGAAGAAGTGGGCAAGAGCAAGGGTAATTTTGGAGAGAGAAGCAGAAATAGGGAAACATCTCCTCTTAAAGGGAATGGATAAGAGGAAACACTCCCTGAATCAAGAGGGGGGCTGAGGAGGTCAGTTTTGGAAAACTTAAGTTTCAGGAATGACCCTGGGTGGCAAAGCAGTGACAAGCTGGTCTTCATTTTCCTGGGTATCAAAATAGGCTAAATCAATTTTTCTACAGAAGTGGCCTCTATACAAAGCCTGAATGCATACTCAACAGAGGGAGTTGTCATCCACTGCACTCTGTATCCATAGTATGTAGATCAGAATGTGATTCTATTTACCACTGACCCTGCTGTCCTGTCCCATTTTAGAGCCTCCATAATAGAGAGCTACATGGATCAAATGAATGCAAACATCCTAACCTGCCACCCTTAGTACCACAGAGGGTCACTACACTAGAATGAATCCAAAATCATTCTGAATGGCTCTTCTGATACAGACCACAAAGCCTGTATTTAGAAAAATGGACCACAAACTAATTCTATGGACCATTCAGATGGGGCATTAGACAGTCTCAGAAAATCATATTATCTGCTCACTCCCTTTTGCTTCTACAACCACAACAAAGGTCTACAAGGCTTTGATGGCATGTGTGTTTTTTAACAGAGTCAAGCTTACATCAAAAATATACTTTAAAATAATGGTATTTGGGGTAACAATTTGAAAATGCATAAACAGACAAGTTTGCATATTTGTTCTGCCAAATCACCACTGGTTCACCTGGTGGCAACTGCTGGAATTTCAGGTACAGGTGCCTTAAAGAAAATGGCCTTTGGTGTGCTAACTTTAATATTCCCCAAACTAAAAGAAAATGTAGAGTCACTTAGTGTCCTAAGTTATGGAGCTAGAGGAAGATGACTCCTTGACTATCAAACTTAGGAAACCTATGACTTGAGAGAAAAGATGGAGTCAGGTGATAGCTCCCCAGCTTGCTTCTGGAAGCAAAAGCTCAGGAGACCCCTAAGAAATACAAAGATCCCCAGATCTGTTATTCCACTCCTAAGATTTCTATCTCTTCAAAACTCTGCAATCAGAAGAAATACTAGAAGTATAGTCTGTTTTTAATTAGTATAATCCTCAAGGTCATTTCTGTATTCCTCTGCCCCTAAAAAGGACCTGTCCCCACCCTCCAACCTCAACTCTCCTAGACAAGAAAAGGGAGAAAGCATCCATTTGCCTAGAATTTGGGGGTTCCCACCCCCATTCTCTAAGAGGTGAGGGAAACAGGAGAAAGACACTCATTAGCAAGTTGCAGGTGGTGTTACCAGGGTATTATTTATTATTTGTTGGCTGCCAAGGCTTCCCTGAGCCTGCAAAGACAGAGCCATTGCCTCAGGGGCTGCAAAGTCTGAGACAGACAAACAATACACAACCCAGGCATGAAATCCGCCCCACTGAGGAGCTAGGGGCAACCTTGGGGATAGGAGCCACTCTCCTTTCTGGGTAGTCCTCTGATTCCTGAAAATCTTAGAGAAGATACAAATGTTCAGGGGAGATCGTAGATCAGAGAGGAGTGGACTCTCCAAAGAAATGAGGGGGCTCCAAAGAAAAGAGCCCAGGCACAGGTTGAGGCAAGAGGTCTTAGAATGGTGTGAGAGGTAGGAGGAAATGAGATCAGGGTTACAGGCTGGGACAGCAGGCAGAGGAGGCGGCTTGGGGGGAGAGGCGTTGCTGAATGGATGGGGGAGGCCAAGAGATGTCATCAGCTGTTGCGTGGGGGAAGCTGATGCCAGAACACAAGTTGTGGCAAGAATGAACCATCAGAGGTACTGAATGATTGGGAGTTTAACCAGAGGGGAAGAGGGGCTTGGTCATCAGTAATACCCTGTGTTGAGATGCTATTGCTCCATGATAACTGGTCCATTCCCAGAATAAATGAAACTGCAAAGAAAAGTGTTAGCATATGTCATGGTAGGATTCCTCAAGACGATATTTCACCATGTATCCCCTTGCTACCTCAGAGAATGGTAAAAGCTTTAAGTTTCACCCATGCATGACCTCTTTCCCTAGCAAAGTAATTTGAGATTCTACTATCCCTTAGGAGTTCTATCCCCTGAAATCTTTATTCTATACTCCTAATAGACTTCTTGGTCTGGCCTCATCTTCTGTGCAGACCTCACTAAAACAAGGGAGCTTGTTTGGAAGCTTAGCAGGGAAGACTAACCAAAGAAAGCACTTCTAACAAAAGTAAAGCACTTCTTGGTTTGGGATTTTGTTTTGTTTTGTTTTGTTTTAATGGGTAGCTTCAAGAGGGATGTACATGGAAAGGCGAGAGAAGTAGAGATTTCCATCCAGTCAACCCTGGAAACTGATGACGTGAGAGATGTCAGAACCACACTTGGCCCTCATACCCAAAACAGAGCAGCAGAAAACAAGGCCTGAGAGGAGGACAGAAGGGACTCCACTGAATGAGTCGGTCATGTTGCGCTTACTGTCAGGAAGTCCTGTATTGTTTAACCTCAGCACCTCCAGCTTCAAATTGTCACTTTTTCTCTTATTTGGTAAAGGAGATTAGCAAGAACCTTTCTCCTTCATTTAGGTACTATGGAAACTGGTCATAAAAGCCCCAAGCCAGGTGATCAAATCTGAGCCCCCTCTAAACTCAGCAGTCCAGGTACCCTTTGCTGGTCTCTTCCTAAGAATACTAGGCTGCGCAAATGAGGAACTCTGAAGACAAGAAACCTGCCAAGTTTATTTATATCTCTCCTTCAAAACATGTACCCATTACTCAATATCCTTGGAGGGCTCAGCCACAAAAACAACTTAATACAAGCAAACACTGCAGAACCGCTCTCTCCTGCTCTTCATGCCAAAGCAGAGAGGCCAAATACCAGCCTCCTGCTTTCGATTCACTTAAGTTTTATCTGCAACAGGATGGAAACTTTCTAAAGGTCTGGTCTAAAATGACCATAGGAGATTAAGCCAGGACATCACTCCTAGGGACAATCTCAAAGTCACCGCATAACATGGGTATACCCCAGACAGTAGTAAATGGAAAGTCTTCTATCCCTAGCTTCCTCCAAACTGCCAACCCTTCTAAATGGGATAAGAAATAGCCAAGACTATAATGCAGGATAAATCTCTTTGTAAGTTTCCCTCTTCCACTCCTAATTGTGAATTCCTCTACTTTGTGAACAGAAAACAACACAGACGATCCAAAAACGTTTGATACATTTTTAAGAATCTACGCTACGTAGCTCTGAAATGTATTACGTGAAGTTTTTGTGCAATGTTTATCTGTGTTATTTGGGCAGATAAAGTTAATAAGGTCTCTTTTCCTTAATAACTCTGAGTAAGGGAAGCAAGCCTAAGGTTACAAATTCCCTGCAAAGATGTCCTAGAATGGAAACTAAATAACTGACCATGTTTAACCGGTCTGTTTCTTACCAAATTATTTTAACAGTCACTATACACTGAGAAACCCAGACCTACCATGCATCCACCAGGGGGCCAGACGGTCAGCACTCTTTCCCCACAGCGCACACAGGGACCAGGGGAAATGAGGTATTACTGTTAACCACCGCAGGCGCTGAGGGCACAGGAGAGTCTACTCTCATATGTCAGTAGTAAAATCAATTCTATCCTTCAATTGGTTTTCAATTTGACTAATTTATTGAAGTGGGAAGGCAATCAGGCCAGGCACAGTAGAAAATTTCCTAATAGGGATGTGGGCCTATTAACCTCTAGGATCTCTTAGACTGGTTGGTTTTAAAAGCATCAAATCTATTCTTTTCTTCAAGCTAGGTCATAAGAGGGTCTGTCATGAAGCAGCAGAATTGGCAAAATGACTCTCCTGCTCACTCAGAGTCTTGAATCTTCTCTCTTAGGGAAAGCCAGATCCAATATCCAGAAGATGAGGGCCGCATTGTTATTTTACAAACAAGCCCTTCCTATATCAACGCCACTTACTGTACTGGAAGCTGGTATTAAGTGAACCACTAGTGTAGTGCATCAAGGGCTTATTGAATATTGATTCCCATTTACGTGACAGCAAAATGGCCTAAGAAATCTTCTCTGGATGCCTCGGCCCCTTGATAAAGAGGGTGTTAGTTTTGTTTTATGAAGCTGGGATCCAGGCCAGTCACATCTTATAGCTCCGCTTACTTTTATTTAATAAAACAACAGATGCTATGAGTGAGGAGGGGGAATGTGTTGTGTCATGTTGTTTTTCAAGAGGATTCAATCTGTTGGCAAAGCAAGAGGAACAGGAGTTAGACTTCAGGAAGGATTTTGCATCAGGCCATGGGCCAACAGAGAGAATAGAGAAATCCTACAATGGGCTACCTCAAAGGCAGATACAGCTCTTTCCTCCAAGAAAAGAACCCTCCCTGAGTGAGACAGGGGAGGAATTTTGCTGGCCGGCAAATACCATACATGCAGACAATGGAAGAAACTACTTTGGGCAGCAAAAGCAGAATCAGAGAGTATCTCCTCAGGGAAGCAGGCCATATCCTTTCCCCATAAGTCAGCTCCCCTCTAACCCAGACCTTAATCTATATGAGAATTCCTCCTATTAGCCAAATTTTCCATTAAAAAAAAGATTACACTAGTTTTTCCACCCCACTCCCAGTTTCTAGCAGAGACAAATTCCTTAATGTTAAATCTTATTTCCATTCATCCATATCTTCAAAATGTTCCTCTTGGAAAATAAACTACAACATTTTTATGGAAAAGAACTGACAGCTCCACCCCAGAACCACATGAGGGGAAGGGGGCCATGGAGAACAGCAGAGAGGCTTAGAAGCTGAATCCCCTCCTGGATCCCCAGCCCATCTCCACTCAGCCTCATCTCCTAAGGTTAGACACAGGAGAAAACGTCTCAGTACAGAAAACCATAGTAGCCATTTTCCTCCAGCCTAACTAGATAGGGTGCAGAGGCGGAGGGATACCAAGACTGGCGACATAGCAACAAGGGAGAGTGCGCTGAGGGATGACCACAAATCGGTCAGCCTGCCAAAAGCCACTGACCCTGTTTTAATATCCCAGAGGTTGGAGGCGAGAGTAGAAATCACAGGCTCCAGAAAAAACAATCTTTGAAAGAAAATTGCCTGTCGCAGCCAGAGATATATGAAAGTGCTGTTACAGTTGGGGAGGGGGGAGCAACTGTAAAACTGCACCTGGTTATTGCACTGACTGGCTGACACCATGATGCTTTTGCACTCCAAACAGTTTTGTTTGAAATGAAAAAATCCCTATGGATTTGGGTAACTAAGATGGTGTGGGATGAGGTAAGTAAAAGAGAAGGAGGCAGGGCTGCTCAAGTTCCAGGGTAGAGGCAGATCCATGAGATGACTGGAGTGGAAGTGAAATGACTACATTGTGGGGAGGAATAGGAGTGGCACCAGGGACTTAGCATTCAAGTCCCACAATAGCAAGGGTTAAGAAGAAAGCAGGAAAGTTCTTGCCCAAGGGATCTTATGCCAGCTTCCACAAATGAACTCTTCATATCTGTCCTCTGACAGTCTTTGTCTGGCTTTCACTCTTGTCTCTGTCTTTCCATCTGACTTTATTTCTCTTCTTTTTTTCACTTACCTTTCACCGTTCCTCTCTTTCTTGTCCATCTCTGTAGCTTTCACTCCCTCTCCGCTTTTGCCTAGTTTTCACTATCTGTTCCTTTAATTATAAGTATTTTTGTGTCTCTGTCCCTATGGTGTCTGTCTCTCTTGTTATCCTTCCATTTTTCTTACAGTCAATCTCTTACATCCAGCTATTTGAGCATCACTTTTTTTTCCCATGATTTTCTCTATCAAAAGGTGACCAGGGAGCAGAGAAAGTGAATTCTAAATAAAACTGTTAAGTACCTTTCACTAGGCATTTGCTCAATATCAAGCTCTCAGCTAACATTCTCTTATTAAAGTCTTACAATTAGTCTGAGAGGTAGATCTTATTATCCCCATTTTACAGATGACAAAACAAGATCAAAAAGTCTAAGTAATACAATACAAAGTGTCAGAAACAAGATTCAAACCCAGACCTGATGGTTTTGAATATACGATCCTTAACAGTTAATGGGCAAAAAAGAAAAAAAGAAAGAAAAAAAGAAACAGACAGAAATATGGCAAATGGGCAAATAGATGCCCTGGAGAAAATAATGGAGGCAGGAGAAGGTTAAATGTTCCAGACCAATCAGTGAGAACAATTAGATGTCCATCCTTAAGCTGACTGCCTTCATACCTGATGTACCAATTACCAGATCTGTCAGGGCGATTATTAGCCCTGTCCTGATTCAAAAGTTGAGTGTAAGGGGAAAGAGAACCACTATCCCCAAGAGAAGCATGCTTCCTCCAGTCTGGGGCCAGTCTTTCCCTTTTAAACCTCCTAAAGCCAATCCCTTCCAAATAAGCCTTCAAAATTCTTTGTGGAAAAAGACTGGCTCCTTGTGTCTTGGGTAATGTTACCTCCACGGCCAAAGAAACCTGTAAATAACACCATCAGGAAATATGTTGGATAACAAAATTCTCAGGATGTAAGAGAGGTCTTTTATCTATCCCCAATAAATCTCTCTCATTTTAAAACTACAGTTCTCTCCATGACCCCTCCAGTAACGTACGCCCTTCCCTATTCACAAAGTTTTCCTTAACACTCACATCTATTTCTCCTGCTAGGACTGAATCTTGGTTGAAACACTATAGCTGTCCAACTTTTGTACAAGGGATGGTGTCTTCTAACTTCCATGAGTGCCTGGCGTGTGCCATGGAGCGTGAGATGAAATCTTTGTTATCTTAGCGTTGTTACAAATGGAATAATTGGTCGTAAAAATTATGCAGCCTGTTGGAAAAGAAATAACAACACACACACACTCATTACAGATTCCTGAGATAGCCTCTCCTGGCTAAAATTGCATGTTTTCTCTATGTCCCAGTCATCACCAATATCCCCCTGGCTCCAAGTGCCCAAAACATTGAGTCTTCTCCAGAAAAAAGCTGGAGACAGAATATAGACTCAAAGCCACAGCCTCATCAGAAGTTTTGCTCAATTGAACTAACACGACTTGACCTGAAAGTTGAAGAGTTCAAAACAATGCCTACAACTTCTCTCATAAAGCAACTATGTGCAAATAAGTCAACATCTTAGATATTTTTTGAAGTAGAAAGGTGGGATCCCCTTAAATTCTCTCCTCATCAACCAATCTATACTGACACTGGTATGAGGTGAGATCCAGAAAAAGGTAGTGCCAGTCCTCGCCTGCAGGGAGCTTTCAGCCTGATGAAGAAAATGGGCATGTTTAGGACTCAGAGATACTGAACACAATGCTAGAGCAGTGGTTCTCAGGGTCCCAGAGCTGGCACAAAATATGAGTGAGATATCCTGGTAGTAGATGAAATGGCCAACCCCATGCCACTCCTCAGAGAATAGAAAAGTGATAGGTATTATTATTTACTCTGAATGACTAAAATGCTGGAAACTCACTAACTATATTCTGAAAAGCTTGAGCAGCACTCCCACTCCTGGTCCTGACCACCAGGGCTCACCCTGCCACTTACAGTCATGCAAGAACCCTTAAGGATTAGAGTATAGCTTGTGGTAAAATTCAAATCGTACTGCTTCAAAAGGTAAATACTTTTGGAGATGATAAGAGATATATATGAAGCCTTTGGCTCAAGAAGTACTCAAGGCCTCTGCTCTAGAAATCACCACTAGGAGAAGACCGAGAAACACATTTCTCCACCAACAGAGCAAACTCCAGAGACCCAGGGGCCCTGAAAAACATGAGGAAGACTCGGAGTAATCTTTTCCCATGCCCCTGGGGAAAAACCTTTCATTTACTTTATTTTTCAACTCAACAGACCACCTCTTCTTCCCAGTGCACCCCAAACTACTTTGCCCTCCAGTCACTTTATAATCCCTTCAATCTCTAAAAAGCAGCAAGACCAGTGTTTCCTAGCAAGCTCTTTGGGAGATAACCAAGAAAGGCAAAGTGCTAACCCAAATAATTTTAAACATCCCCCTCCAGCCTGTGCTTTCGTACATCGTAGTTCTCCTTCACCTGGAGGAGGGAAAGCTGGGGGAGATTTCATTCAGTCCCTTTGATTCCCAAAGAGAGAGGGAACAAAAAAAGAAGAAGGCTGGATATGAGCCAAGCAGACTCAGAGACTGGCTCCCAGTTTTCCCAGCTGTAGAGTGAGAGCAAAGAGTGAGACGAGGAGATTGCTATGTTAAGAACAGGTTTGACTCCCACACCCTGTCTCCAATCTTCGTGCCTCTCCTCACCCCCTCCCAGTGGGGTGAGGAAGAAGGAGAGCTCTCCATTCCCAGCTAGAGTCAAACCTCCTACAAAATATGAATCAGCATCAGCCATGGAGACAGAAACCAGAGGTTATTTTGAGACCTATAGTTCTGCTTCTCCTAGGACTTCAGTGACAACTTCAGTGTCTGCTTGGGGATGAGTGCTTAATTCTGGGGAAACACCATCAGCTGACCTCAAAATGAATTTTAGGGAATTTTGCCCCTGTTCTGCCTAACTGTGAAACGGAGAGCTAGGGAGGTGCCCCATGCCTTCCCCTTGAGAACTCTCTTCCTTCTCAGCCTCGGAGAGTCAGTTTCCAGCTTTCTAGGCAATTCTGGTAGGAGCTCATAAATTCAAAGAATACAGGTTTCTTTCTTCCCTCTCTTCAAAAGATATCCACAGTTTGACTCTAGTCTAGAGGTGTCGGGTTTGTTTATGCACACCTGCAGTATAAACTATCTATTGCCCCTCCTAGGGCAGTGCTTCTCCTGCTTAAATGTGCATGTCATTAATCTGGAGGTCTTTTTAAAATTCTAATTCCCTAGGTCTGAGGTGGAGCCTGAGATTCTGCATGTCTAACAAGTTCCTGAGTGATGCTAATGCCGCTAGATCCCAGACCACACTATGAGTATTGATCTGAATGGAGTACATGAACCCAGAATGGATTTCAGTGAGAGACTCCTGCCTTGAGGTTGCCTCCAGTCTCAGAGGGAACTAGGACATAAAGATAAAGAGGCAAGAACAGGATAAGAGGAACAAGGCAGAATACCATGGAGTTCGGGAAAGAGGGCCAATGATAGAGACTGGGCATCTCAGCACATCAGGGGGTAAGGGGATGTCTTAAAGCAGAAGTATGGAACAGAATATGACAGTAAGGGCCAACTGCACTGAAGGGAAAAAAGGAGAATGGTAACACATGTAAAGGATCAGGTGGGAAAGAAGGACACTCGTATAAGGACACGGGCTCAGAATTGACCCTCAGAGTGGGACTCGAGCCTGGCGACGATAGGAGCTCATTGTGGTGAGTCTGTAGGGGCCAGTGGAAAAGGGTCTTGAAATTCATTCTGAGGAGCTGTGAATTAACAGAAGAAATAGAGCCTTTTAAATCAGAATGGTGCTTTAAGAAGCTGAGTCAAATCCTAGTGGAGACATGCCATGGGCAGGGGCAGAGAGCAATGGGGTGTTATTGTTTAATGGGCACAGAGTTTCAATTTGGGATAAAAACATTCTGGAGATGGATGGTAGTGATGGTTGCACAAAAATGTGAATGTAATTAATGCCACTGAATTGCACACCCAAAAAATGGTTGAAGTGGTCAATTTTATGTTATATATACTTTACCACAAAAAAAAAATAGTGGAGGCAGAGGCCACAAGAAGATGGCACTACTATCTAAATACAACTAAGATCCGAGCCCACCCTAGGTAGAGGAGATGCTGAAAAACGGGCCTCCTGAAGTCAAAATAAAATCTGAACTACCTCTCAACCCCAAACCCCACCCTCCTCCATTTCACTCTTGTACCATGATATAGCTTGCTTATGTTCTTAAGGATTTGAAAGAAAAACAACCACATTGCAAATGGGTTTCTGTTCTGCCTTTTAGCTTGACCTGCTCATCTTGAGTCGTTAGGAGCTGCTCTGTGGGTGCCATGCATGAATCTCCCTGCTCAGCAGCAAGAAGATGAAAGAACCAGGCTAAGAATAGTTGAGGAAAGGTGAGCTCTTAAAATGCCCAGGTTTAGAGTCCTTGAGGACACGCAGCTTTTTTTTCTGGCTCCACAAGAGAATTACAGACAAAAGAGATGAGTTGAACCAGTAGAGAAGGAAAACAAACTGTGAAAAGAACCTACCAACCATTAAAGTTGGAAACATTCCCAAGAAGAAAATAGTAGTTACACTAAGAGGTCAGAGAAGCAAAGAAATGGTTCTACCTAAAGTCAGAAGCATGGAAGTCACAGACTAAAAAGGCTAAGAAAAAATAAAAAGCACATGCTTGAGCTAGAGAAGGGGCTACATACAACAGAGTACCAGCACAATGTGTAAGGGTTTCCACCAAGCACAGGCTGTGAAGAAGTAGCCTGGCCCCCAAATAAAGGATTAGCCTCAAGACAGACAACTAGAAGAAATTCTTGACAAAATTGTGGAGGGCTGAGAAGGAAGTTTGGGAAGCCAAAAACATTTCTATAGGTCAGTCTGGAGGCAGGTAGAGAAAAAAAGTCAGCAGTTGCCCTAAAACCTGTTATGCTGACCCATCCATTAAGAAAGCACCAGACTGGATACCCCAGTAGGACCTATTTATCAGGGTGAGCTCAGAAAGCAAAGGTTCCAATGAGCGAGGAAGAGGCTGGCTTCCCATCCCGGAAAGTTCTCTGCCCCTGAGCAGCTTCTGCCCCCGCTCTCTGCCTCCACCCTCCATAGGTAATGGGGTGAATCCAGCAGCTGCTCTTAAGTCATTAACAGGAGCAGAGCTTGATAATATTTTCTGACTCAGAACAGACTAGTCAAACTCTTAATTTCTATTTGGAAATCCATCATCTGGGATCAAGCGTCACTACCGCTCTCCCATGTAATCCCCAGGCTCCTCCTGGGTCATCATAGCAATTCTCCTGTCTCCAATGATAATGCAAGGAGCCGCATTGTGATTGGGGGGATTTCTCCTGTTATTTGTGTTCTCATACCTAGGTGGTTAAGGACTTCCATCTGAAACCCTATTACTACAGCAAAAAGCATTTTTTTCTTCAAGGAAAAAATTTTTTAAGGGACATGGATCTCGCTGGCTACGAAGATCAAAGAATTGCCGTCTACAAATAATGAGTAAATAGGAAAGAGAATAAAGGTTGATGCACTTCATAATTATTTAAAATTATCTTTTAAGCTGTTCTACATATAGCAGAAAAATGTCCTCCTCCATTTCCACTGAGAAATTAAGAGGGAGTCATTATGTAACATTTACAAAGTTTTAGAGAACTTTTACACCCATTATTTCAACCAATCTTCACAAACATCCCAGGATATGGTGAAAAGAGGTATTATAATTATGATGCTCATTAAAAAAAAAAGTATAGTGAGTAAACTGAAGCCCAGGGAATGACCTTAGCTACAGGAGTAACTGAGGTTGGCACTGAGAAGAACTCACAGTCTGTAGGAATTGTGAAACACTGAAATCCACTACTAAGAGATCTGAGTCAATCCAGCTCGTCGCAGCAAAAGGAGGACTTGGGAAAAAGAAGGCCAAGGGACTTTACTTGTCCCATTAGATTAGAATTGCTCAAGTACTTGTGTCTCAAGTACTTCATGCTTCTTCAAATTGCTCAGAGCCTGTGTGCTCTCAGAATCAACCACAGGGCCTGGCACGTACTAAGTAATCAATAAATATTTTATAAAAGAAGAGGGAGGGAGAAAAGGACAAGAATGGTAGTCAGGGTTGAGGGACATTGTATAGGGAGATAAGCAGAGACTGAGAGGAAACTGGAGGAAGGAGACAAGAGCTAAGAGGACACAGGGAAAGGCACAGGAGCTAGGGTAAACAGAAGGGGGAGAAATGGGCATTGGGGGGCACAGGAGCAAAAGAACTAGGGCTACCAGGACATCAGTGGAACCAGAATGGGGGCAGGGTCACAGAGAATGAAGAAGGGTTTGGGGAAATTTCTGTACAAGAGGCATTCCCTTATATCTCCACAGTTGGTGCTTCCTATCAGAGGAGGCATCTTCTCCGGGATCCTGTAAGTCAGGTGCTAAAGATGTGATGGCTAAGAAGAACTGAGCACAGTGCAGACAAGCAAGAGATAGACAGTTTTTCAGTAAACATCCCGTAGCAAATCTCAAGGATAGAGGAGCCAGCTTTGGCAGCTGCCTTACTTTAAAGTCACTAGACAAGTCAGGCAGGTGGAAGGAATTTTGGGAGCACATAGAAGCTACTGTGCATAAGACATGATCTCATTACGCTGGGCATCTGGGTACCCACCTCAGCTCACAGCTGATTACAATGGGGGTATGACTGGGGCAAAACTCATGATACCCTGGGATAGGAAGCAAGTTTGAATCCTCTATGGGACAGCTGTCTTTAGTAATAAAGTCACTCAAGCTCTCTGGCCCTCACAGGAAAAGTAGATAAAATTGTACAGCTAGGATTTTTATAAGATCCAGGCCCTACACACTTGACACTTGAATATAGTAGAAGCAACAGTTTCTTCACTGACCTTTCCTCCTCACCCATCATCATTAAACTCCTCTCCCCTCATTCCATCCCCAATAGCAGCCAGACTGTGTTGAAGCTCCTTGAAGAGCTGGAGAGACTCCATGTGTGGGAAATAGGTCCATGTGTGGAGAGAAATTTCAGGAAGGATCATTGAACTATGGGTACCCAAACTTAGTCTCTGGTTTCAGAGGAGAGGTTTATTTGTCTATACTCAGATTAGGGTGACACTGCTTGAAGGCACTTCCTGAAGCCCCAGATCACCCCACTGGTAAGAAGGGACTCTGGCTTCTGCTGTTTGTTTCCATCCACAGACTTCTTAATGTATCTAGAGGTATCGGGGGAGATAATTAATCTCGGAACTGGAGACTACTCCTGCCAAAGACCCCCTACCATCACCAACCTCCCCATCCTACTCAGATCTGGCTCCTTACAGCTGATCCTCACCTGCTGCAGAAAACAGGAGAATAGAAATGAAGAGTTCAGCCATCACCATGGCAACCAGCAGTCTCTAAGGCTCCTCCTCACACACAGTCCATCAACTCTTTCCCTCCCACCTCTAAGTCATATCAGCTCATAAGATTTCTCTTTGTGGCCAGTATACTTATTTATCTGGAACAAAGAACAAAAACATAATACCTGGTTTGGGGGGAAAGGCTGACCCCTGGCTTTCTAACCACTCACCTCCCAGATTATCACACCTCTTCTTCACTCACACAGACTCCTCCTACCCCCTACCTTCCAGTCTCATGTCCCCTCTGATCCCTTCTTCTTATTCTCATACAGTCATCCTCATCAAGAACTCCTGATCTGTTGGTCCCCAAATATGGATCTTTTAACTTCATAAGCCTCAGTTCAGACCCATTCGCCCTCAGATTGCCATCCTCTGAGTGCCTTCACCCCCATCTAGATCCATTCTTCATACCACCCCTACACATATGCACTATTTTCACAGTTCCAGAGCCTCCTGTTCTCAGCCAGTTACTCTCCATTCTTAACGTTCTACAATTCAGGGTCCTCATCACATGCCCTGCCCCCAGAATCTCAAGCACTCTTTAATAAAAAAGGGTCTTACAAAATTTCAATATTTCCATTATCCATTCCTTTTTTTCTCTCTCAGTCTTCATTCAGCCTCCAAACTAGATGTGTAAACCCCAGGGCCCCTTGCGAGAAGAGGAAGAAAAGGTAAATCTCTCAATGCTCCCTTCTCCTAACTTGGTCCTGCCCTGGTCCAGTGCCAGTCCTCACTGGGGCCTGTGAGACTTCATCAGCCTTTCCAGATTACTCTGAGATTCTTGAGAGAGGCTCCAAAGACTGTTCTGAGCAAGGAGGAATTTTATTGGCATCTTTTACAGCTTTGTTTGTTCTTCAATTTTTCCAGCTCAGACGCTTTATCTGAGTCTCTACAGTCACAAAACCACTGCAAAGGGATGAATTGAAACCAAACTACATGGAGCCACCTTAATGCTTGCCCCTCATCTTGGTCTCATGATTGGGAAGGGGGACCTGGATCCCCATAGCTACCACTCCACCCACCCCCAAGCACCCATCCCCAAGCATGGTGTCCCATTGCTCCCCCATCTGGGAAACTGGAAGCAGAAGATGACTCAAGGGGTCAGGGAGGATCAAGGCTTGTTTAGAGCTTTGAGATCTCTGGATGAAAAGTAAAAAAGGGTGGGGAGTGGTGAAAAAGTCAGGTGAAGCATCTGGGGCTCATGAGCAAATCACTGTCCACCCCACCCACCCACTTCCCAGACTGAGGCTCTTAGTCTTTTGTAAATGAGTGCAAGCAGGTTTGCATTGAAGCATGGGCACTTTAAGCTAGCCTGAACAGAACTGCCCAAGTATTTACTTCTTCTCTAGGGAGCTGAAAATTGAGAAGACAGACACTTTCATTTAGAATAAACTCCATCTGTTTCAGCCAGATGAGCTAAAAATTTTCCATGAAAGCCCATCCTCTTACTGTACTGATCAAGATATGGACTTCAGTGGAAAGAGAAGACTTACAGGGGGATGAGCATAGGGTCTTTTATGTTTCCAGAGAGTTATTTAACCTCACCTCTCAAGAATAAGACAAGTAAACATCTGGTAACAACACCAGATGACATTAACAGTGGCCCTGTAATGTACTCTCTTTTTCCCAAAGATACCTCCAACTTTCTAGTAATACCTCTATTTTTGTGAAAACAAGATAAACAAAACTTTTTACTCAATTATCTTATCCATTTTCATAGCTTCAATTATTATTTCTGTGTAAGTGAGTTCTGAATTTATCCTTTCAGACCTAACCATACTCTCCTTAGTCCTCTCTTTCAAATGTATAATAAATTTTCCTAGTGGGGACTCTACCAGCACCTTAAACCAACTTAATCTAAAATGTAATTCATATTCCCTCCAAAACCAGTCTCTTCTAACTTCCCTTTTTTCTGTTAGAGGGAAGTTAACTGTTCTGATTAACTGTTCTGCTAATCATCAAAGTTGAGAACCCCCAGTTTCATCTTTGACCCTTCTTTCTTTTTCCCTTTTCTCCCATCTTACCCACCCTCCCCACCACTGTCCTATCAAAGTTCATCATTGACCAGATTCTGTTTATTATGATTCCACAATGTTGGAACCTCCAATTTTTCATGTCCATTCCCAAGCCATTGTCCTAATTTAGTCTTTTAGTCTCACATCTAAATTTTTACACTAGCATCCTAACTGATCTCTCTGCCTCTGTCTCTTTTCCAAGTTATCTTCCCACTGCCTCAAGAATAATTTCACTTAAACAGGTTTTGCATGTCATTTCATCCCCTCCACTAGAGACTGCAGTTCTATCTCTTTTGAGCTCCTCACATGAACTCTCTGTGCCAGATAAATAAATGGATCGATCAGTCATGCATTTATTCAGCAAATATGCATTTAACATCTAGCTACTATATCTTTGGCATGTTGAGAAAGCAATGTGACTATATATCACCCTTGATCTCAAGAAGCTCAAATAAAGCTCTGTTTAGTATCCCTTTAATATATCTTTTACTTTCTTGCTTCTATGACTTTATGCCATTCCACTCATGTAGAATGTCCTCCTCTCTGTCTAGTCTTAAATTTTTCCTTAAAATCCTACCACTTCCATGAAGCTTTCTCTAGCCATCCCATCACAATTCTACCTCCTTTCTCAGAATTCCAATAACACTTAATTGTCTGTATCACTTGCTGGGCATTGCCTCACTGTAATGACTTACAGTTTCCAATGCTACACTTAAATATACACTATACTATTATATTATCTCCCTAAATGATTTCAGGCACCTGGAGACTAGGGACTCTGCCTTTCTTTTGTCACCCCCAAAATATTTAGCTCAATACCTTAATATGATTGTGTATGTAATATAATTGGAGATGCCATACTGTCCAACTGA
This sequence comes from Eidolon dupreanum, assembly GCA_028627145.1. Classification (NCBI taxonomy): domain Eukaryota; kingdom Metazoa; phylum Chordata; class Mammalia; order Chiroptera; family Pteropodidae; genus Eidolon; species Eidolon dupreanum. The sequence continues at coordinate 44,808,964 of CM053503.1, read as the reverse complement.
AGAAGCCAATTTCCGAAATGGAAATGCTGTGTAGTGCCATGGAAAAAACAATGGTTCCAAAGTCTTCTGACTTTGGAACCATTGTTATTAGCTGAGACCTTAAATTCTGAGCCTAGTGTTCAGGGTTTTATGAGAATTTAATTTCATGAGAAAACATATAGAAAGAGTAGACCAGCACCTAACACCCAATAAAAGCTCAATAAATATTTGTTTCCTTCATTTCTATTTGGTTCTGGTAAGAAGGCAGGCCTCCTTTGGGGACCTTCCAGTTTCAGCTTGTGCAGGTCATGAAAACACAATCGAGAGAAAAGCACTAACCTATTCAATCACTGCTGGCTCTCTTTCCATCTTTAGTCTTGAAATCTTCAGCACTTGGGTTATTTTTTATTACATTTGTTATATCCCAACTTCCCCTTTCTAGGAAGCTTCCCACTTGACTTTCACCCAGGATTCCCCAACTAATCCCAGAACTCCAAGTCTGGATAATTGATTTTCTCCCTCTTCCCATTTCCTAGACCCAACATCATCTTATTAACCCCTCCTGAAGATGCTGAAAGCTTCTAGAGTATTAGGTCTCAGGTTCTCAACATCCCTTCATGAGCCCATTCTCCTCATCAACCTCAACCACCACCTCTCCCAGCAACTCACAGATATTGTGAAGATGCTTGGGACAGTAACCTGAGCAATGAAGTGGCCAGAGAAGGCTTAGGAAAGTCTAGCACCTCTGTTTAACTGAAATAAGTTAAGGATCATTCATCCTGGAAGGAAGGGCAGTGATTAAATGGTTCTTTAAATTTTTCTTTAGATTCAGGTAAGGATCTAAAAACAGACAAGTAAAGAAACAAAAGGGTAAAACACAGGAGTTCTGGCCCAGTGGAGTCATCCTTTCCCATCACTGCTACCACTAACAGCAGCAGCAGTGCTCCACCAGGGCTGTGGGAGTCCTCTAATGGGGAGAAGGGGAAAGAGAGGGATGAGTCGATAGGAGCTGAAAACAGAGGATTTTGCTCAAGGGGAAGAAGTCTGTGATGCAAGCTCTTCCTGTATTTTCACCCCCTCCCCTCCACCTTTTTTCTCTCCCCACATCCCAGGCAAGTCATTGACCAGGACTCTGGTCAGAATCAGAACAACAAAAGAAGCTTCTTAAGAGCCTCTGGCTTCCATCTAGCCATTCTCCGCTCAAAAACTATAATTTTCACTATCATCCTGACCTTTCCCCAGTGGTGGCTCACAGTTATCCTTAATTTCAAATCATTATTCCTCAACTTAATCTGCAAGAGCTTAAGCTTCATGCTGCAATTCCACAATGCTCACTCTCTGCCTTAAGCAAAGCAAACCAGTTTCTATTCTCTCTGCTTCTAAACCTTCACACAGACCTCTGTCTGGCATATCTTTTTCTCTTTTTCACCTATATCTATCCTTTCCTTTCTTTCAAGCCCTACTCACTATCTTCCTCCCCCAGGAAGTCTTCCCTAAGTAAGCCAAATTTCCAATTCCAAGCCCTCTTTTATACCATGTACTCCTAGTACTAATACAATTTACAATTTCATGTGTCTGTATCTGTCAGACTCCAACTTGTCTAGCCTGATGCTCCTTCTCCCTCCCAATAATTTTTTGAGAGTTTTATGTTCAGAATCAGGCATAAAAAGGGTCCAAGCTACAGAGTAATAAAAAAATGGAGTGGGCAACCTAAGGAGGGAGGAAGTAGGCAGTGATGGGTAGAAAATCACAAAGGTGGGAATGTGGGATTTAGAATTGCTATAAGAAGCAGGAGGACAAAAGGGTACAATCAATTTTCTTCATTGTTTATCTTCACATATTTCTAAGCTAGGTTATACAGAAAGAAATTACACAGATGGGCTTCCTGCATGTTAGAGTCTCATAATATAGTCACAATGATATAATATAGGACAAATGAACCCAAAAAATCAAAAAGGAAAAATCAGAAGACTATAGACTGAAATATTAATAATTATAGCCCTCAGAAACCAGAAGTAAGTGTAATTGAGAATAGAGAGCACAATGTGTGCAAAATGAGAGGGAGGACAGGTTTTGAAAAAGTAGAGTCGGAGAGAGATATAGGACTAGCCTGGGGCAGGGGATTCCAAGTCCAGTCATAGTGAAACCAGGGAAGTCACCAGATCTCCTCTAACCCAGGAAGGCATCCTTGAAATGAAGGAACTTTTGGAATGCTTTGAATGTTGGGAAAGAGAAGGCTTGCTAAAGAGCATATCCCCTTTGAGAGAAAGTAGAAAGCAAACAAGTAAAAGGAGATCATATCTGATAAGACTGAGCCAGGTGGAAAAAGTGTTCTGCAGCAATCTCAGTCCTCTAACCAGGCAGCACTGTAATGGCAGAGCTCTCTGGAACAGAGCACTATTCTCAACAGGGCTGGTCTGTTTTGTATGAGTTCCACCCCCTCACCCCACCCCCCAGGACTCCTTGTACTCCCTACTAGAGTGCAAAACTTCAAATCCTGAAATAAATCTCCTCATCAATAGCCCTTACATCTGTCACATACTTGACACCTTTCAAAGCACTTTCATATATCTGTTCTCATTTGAGACCCTCACTCTCTACTGAATTTTTGTTCCACTCTGCACATAATGCTTAAACCGTATATCACAAATAGACACGATGCTCCTAGTACCTATTTCACGGTGCCTGGCACATAGCTGGTGCTCAGTAAATACCAAAGAATAAAGTGTTGATTAATTGATCAAACGGTTTAATCTCAACCAACAGAATGGGATGAAGTTTGATATCAGAAAGGACTTTCTACTGTGTGGATGGGGAGACAGTAAGAGCCAAAACCATTACTAGCAACAGAATTGTTTTATAAATTCTTAGGCCAGCATGATCTCTAAAATGTCTTTTCCTCTAACCCTAGCTTCGAAGATAGAAAGGAAAATGATGCTTGTTATATCCCTATTATGCACCAGTCGTAGGGACTTATACATACATTATTTCATTTATGTAAGTTACATCCCAATCTAGCTCTTCCAGAAAGATTTCTTATATCTTTTTCTTTAATATCCTGCAGAGATGGTAAATTTACACATTCATATTTAAGGTTTCTCTTTTGACTAAAGCATTACTTTATGATGCAATTTAAACTCATTTCCATTCAAAGCTTCTCTCTTATAACTCTTATCCCTCTCTCTCCCTTATCCTAGCACCCTTACATACACCTTGTATGTACTTTTTCTTCTTCTCCTCTGGGTTCCTTGCTCCCTTTTTCTACTCCAAAGGCAAGCAACCCTCCCTAAACCAGTAAAAAGTAGATAGGAAAAAGGAAGGAGAGGATACTGGGCTAAGATGGAAGCCTTGAGTCCAGAGAGACTAACAAGGGTGGGAGGAAAGAGCCACCCGCCCTCCGTCAAGGTGGCTTTGCCTGCAGTTTTTATTATGCATCGATTTTCTTATCCATCTTCTTTAGAGCCTCTTAGATCTTCAGGCTGTGGCTGTTTCTCCAAATTGTCATTCATTTCAAGCTCTCTAGCTCCTTGCAGCAGCTAAGGGAGGGAGTAGGGGGGAAAGGAAGCGGAGAGAGAAGGCAGCCAAGAGAGGTGAATGAGGGTTGCTAAGTAACCGTTGCCAAGGAACCAGTACCAAGGAGCATTCCAAGCTGCCTGCTTATTCCAACCTACCCCCCTTCCATATCCTCCCCTCACTGAAGTTCTCTCAGGTCTATAAAGCAGCTTGATTCTGTCACCTTCACCAGCTGCAGAGCTATTTCCTCAGCTCTTCTGGTGGAGGACTGCAGATTCCAGCCACAGAATCTCACATTCCTAGACTGAGGCTGTTCATCATGGGCACCCATCTGTCTTTCAGATGGCACAGTTAAAAACAAATTTCTAAAATGTTATAACTTAATTAACAAAAAGAAAGATCCTGTCTGCATAGGCAGGTTATTTGTAGTCGTCTGAGTTCAGAGGGTGGACATAGGGGCAGGTAGAGAGTATACTGTGTCCATCTCCCTAAGATTTGAATCCCCTCACAGAAGCTCTATTATTTGACAAGAAATTTTGTGAATTCCAAGAACAGAAGATATATCCTGGTCCTAAGTCAGGATCAATTCCAAACTAAAATGATATTTTAATTGTTTAAAATTTGGATTATCTGCTAATTAGAATTATCTATGACTGCTCCCTCTATTAATGCAGAGATTCCAGAAAGCACTACATAATATTTTACAATAAATTTAGCTTATTAATTCCATTCAACTCAAATAAATATTGAAGTTCACATTTGTTGAGAGGTAGTAGGGGGAGCACGTAGCAGGAAAAAAAGGGGGGTAGGCAGAGAGTGTCACTGAGGAAAGCAAGTCTAGAATTCAACTCTGCCACAAATAATCCAGAAAGGAGATATATAGTCTTCTGCTAATAATCTCAGATAACCCCAGAGTCACCATCTCTCTGAGGTTAGTTTAGAGGAGGTTAGATATATATTACCCTAGGCTCTCACAAGTATCCCCATCCCTAAATTGACTGAAGGTATTCTTTTCACTAGACCCACAGTTTCTATTTTATGCCAGGTATTATTCTCAGTACCACCCAAAGGGTTCCTGTTTTTGGTCAAAAGTATCTCTCAGCTATCCTTTTCTCATTACTGAGAAAAACATTTTACAGTCTCCTTCAGAATATACCAGAGTTTTCCATTCCTGAGAGTCAATGTATCTTATATTTTCCTGATGCTGCTTCAAATCAAACAGCAGCACCAAGGATAAGTCACCTTCTCAACTAAAGCTCTCCAAAAGATAGTTGTATGGTATAGCACAGTGGTGGATAAAAGCAAAACTGTAGAGTAAGAAAGACAATTCCTTGAGCAAGAAATGTCACTTCTCTAAGCTTCATTTTCTCATCTGTAAAATGAGAATATCACCTATTCCATGGAATTTTAATAGAATTGAAGTATGTACAGTGTTTAACATAAGTGCTTGATAAATGGTTGCTGCCATCATCATCATCATTATTATCCTTGGTCTACTCAGAATTAAGCAAGTGAACAAACCAAAACAGGGACCCACCCACACACACACAAAAAAAAAAACCTGTTTTTGCGGCCTCCCAACTTCCAAATGTGAGCTAATTATCAATGAAGTGAAGCCAGGAGGCTTAGGTTGTTGTTCTAAGAAATAACATGGACCAAAGAGGGTGAACTCCACTGAAGCTGGTATAGAGTAGAGCTAGAGTCCAGGCCATAACCTTGATCTATACTATCTTCTTGAGGATCACCAATTATACTATAAGCCCAGGAAATAAAGTCTGAGTTAAAAAATTGAAAAGAAAGAATGGATAAAGTAATATTGTTCTATAGGACCAAGGAGTCCCCTTTGCACTGACCCCTTCACCCAAACACATTTCGTTTAAATCTCTGTCACCTGTACCTCAACCCCATCTATTAGGAAGGATGGGGTCAGGAGGAAACTGCCCCTTAGACCACCCATGTTAGTGATGTCTGACCACATACCTCTTGCTGTACACAAAGCCTACTCCCTCACAGATGCTGTTCCTCAAACTTATTTTACCATCTCTTCAAAGTTGGAATTATAGAGGAAGAAGGTTGAGAGGAAAAAAAAAGAAATGGAAATGAGAAAGAAAGGAAGCAAGAACTGACCAGGCAGTGGGAAAGGAGTTAAGATGGCAGGAAATAAAGAGGGAAGAGGTTGCAGGGGGTGAAGCAAAAGACTGAAGAACCAAGAGTAGAGCAAATGAAATATATAGAACATTCTCCCCAAATCCACTAAGTGGTATAGAAAGAAATAGACCTGGAGAGCGGGGAAAACAGGAAGAGGAGAGAGGAATAGAGAGATAGGCAGACAATTTTCTTTCTGAAAAGGAAATGAGTTTAGATCTAAGGAAGAAATTCTCAATATGCATGGCACTTTGGTGTTGCAGTCTTTTCTGAGAGAGACTTATTCTTCAAGTTGTTCCCCTGACTGAAATGGTCATAGGAGTATCTGCTCAAAAAAGATTTGACAAGATAAACTCACATGGAGTGGAATGGAGGATTAGGGAAGTTATTAGCAATCTGGTTTTTTTTTCTTTTTTTTGAAAGTTGTTGAAAAAGGATAAAGTATAAAAGTAAAGCACTTAATGGAGACCATGATTTTGACCAAAGTCTCCCCTTGCCCCTCATCCCTAATCCAATGTACAAGAGGATCATTGGATCCTCTTGCTTTCTCTATCTCCCATCCTGTCTTCTTCCCTCTACCATCTTTTGAACAAAGCTCTTGGGAAAATCTGCCCATATTCATCTACATTAATGTCAGTTCTGGCACCCAGAATCTGCCCTGGCCTGCCCCAAGCTGCACGTCCTACCCTGTCTGCCTAAAAAGGGAACCAATACTGCTGCTGTCCACTGAGGAACAGACTCCAGAAAGGACTTTTAGCTAAGAACTAGAATATTAGTACATCCCAGAGATTATTAACCCTGTTCCCTGTACACATCTGGGCTCCCTGAGTTCAGAAATCAGCTTAATCATTCCTCTACCTCCTTGTAGTTCTTGTCTCACTCTTCCTTTTCCTTTTCCAAGCAGTTATTGCTGTTCTACCTCATTTACCCTGCACCCATAGCATAAAGTCCCTTACCAGATCTAAAACCAATTCCAGCTTATCTCAGGTTCTGACCACAGTGCGGATGGAAGAAGATATGTGACTATTTCTGCATACTTACTGCATCAGGCACAACAAGTGGCCAGCTTGGATAAGAACTTGGTTGTTTGACTTCAAGGGTTGTGTAGGTACACCTGCTCTATCTCTGATGATCAGAAGTCTGTCTTGTACATGCCTTAGCAGCTAAAAGAAATTATAGTTCTCCCTCTTCCAACAAGTGTTTCATCAAAACAAACCAATATGAGTTATCTAGGTACATTTCTGGACTATGCAGAAGAGAGGTAATGTTTATCTTGAAGTAGAGGCCTTTATCCTTGTGCAGGATACCAGTTTCAGAGAAGTTGGTCCCAATGGGGTAGGAGAAGTCTTAAGACAAGTGAAGGCTACAACTTCAATTTGAAAAACTTATGTTAATCTAAATAAGACCTTCTCTACAGTCTGAGGTGTCCCTCAGCATGCCCAAGGAATTCAAACCTTCTGTGAGAAGGGAAATCATTAGTCTTGAGCTAGCAATCGAAATGTGTTACTCCAGCAAGAAGCAGGAGTTGGGAAAGGGTTGGTGGGTGTAAAATCTCCAGGTAGCAGTCTTAAATTCTTCTTACCTACTCCCAAGCCTTTCTTTATGTGATCAGTCTTCTACAAAAGACAGAAACTAATGCTACCAACTTGTGCCAGAAGTAGGAGAGCAGGAAGGTGGCCAAAGGAAGACCCTGATAATGAAAGAACTACCTGAATCTTCTGGGATATTGGCAGATTGCATGCTCCTCACAGCCTGGGTTGTCTTTAGCCTTGGAGCAGGGATCCAGGAATGACCAAGGGGGTCTCTAAAGTAATTCAGGGGACATCTTTCCCCTCCCCAAAGGCCCAAAGGCCCTAACCAGCTTTCCCAAGAAATAGAGAGCCCAGAACCCACTGAGACTGAGATAGAAGGTAAAAGGGAGTCTCTGTGACAGCAATTTGCCTCTCTCTGTCTACTTTGTCTCCATTTCTTCCCCAGCTTCTTACATCCTGGGGCATTATTTCAGAGGCCTCTACCTTGATCTGTCTCCAAGTCTCTAGCAAGATCAAAGCTCTTAACACCTGTTTTGTTGCTAACTTTTAGGCAACAGAAGAGGAGGCAGGGACCATCCTGCGGCAAGGGGAGGGCCCGACTTCCCCTCTTTCCCTCTTCCCAAGACAGAAGGGAGGCTGGGAGGTGGAACCAAGGGAAGAACCAAACCTAAGGTTGAGTTGACAAAAACGCCCCCTGGTGGGAAGGCTGTTATTCTTATTCTGTTACTGATTTTATTATTTTTGTTGTTCGGGTAGAAATTGAATTAACTCATAATTATAGTAAGATAAATATATTATAGTGACCAGAAAGAACTTTCCTAACCTCCCTATCTAAAGAATGCTCCCGTTATTCTTTATCACGAGACCTTGTTTATCTCCTTTAGGTATTTATCACAATCTGTAATTACTTGAGCACCTGTTTCTCATTTATTGTCTATTTCCCACTAGCAAAAGCTCTATATTTGAATGAAAGAAAGCATAAATGATGAATAAATAAATTATATAGTAATAAATCCACTTGTGGGATAAAAATTTTCTAATAATATGATCAATATCTGAAAGTATCATGTTCAGGCTTTTATTAACAATAATATCTTTAATCAATATATATATATACATATGTGTATATATGTATATATGTATATATGTATATGTATATAATGCCCTTACTTCTACATCTCTACCCAATACCTGTATCCCTATAGCTATATACCATTTATTAAAGTTATTTAACAATTTTTTAGCTATGTTAAGCGCTATGGAGAGAATATAAAAATACACAGGGCACAATCTCTTTAACTACAGAAGCTCAGAGTTGAGTAAGAGACAAAGGGAAGATATACAATAACTATAGCTGAAGACAGTGCACAGTAAGACAGCGTATGATAAGACTGACACAGTCAAAGGAATATAGGAGTTTAAAGGAAATAAATTGCTTCTGGCTGAGATTATCCTGGAAAGTTCACACAGGAAGCAATATCTAAGCTAGACCATGATGATTGTATAGGATTTCAGTAGTCAGAAACTGGGAAGAGGGAATTTCAAGGAAAAGACATAGCTTCTGGGAGGATTTCTTGACTTAGAGCATCATTTGATATTGAAATTCTGTTCACCATTAAAGAATGAAATGCAAGGACCAATGAAAGTCAAGATAAAACTGCAGAAGCTTGAGGATTTGAATAAGGAAGACAGAGACCAGAACGTGGATCCCAGCTCAGATTCTACTTACCTCCACTTCTCTCGTATCTGGTCTTACTTAAGGAATATAAGGTTCAAATAGGGCAAAGTACCCATTATGCCTTCGTCTATATGTCTCTCATCTCCTCTCTACCTCCACTGAGTTCTTTATTAACAATGAAACAATTTCTTAATCTCATTATTGAGAAGATCACAAAGCGCAGAAAAGCATATGCTACACAAACTAATTCATGTAATTTGCATACCTGGGGAAAGGGAGAAACCCCTCCTCCACCCTTCTCCATTGTCAATTTTCCTTGATCTTTTGACACCATATGTCAATAAATATCTATATTTCCTCCTTCCCTGGACAAAAGATGCTGTTAAATGTCAAATGTAAAGTAAAGTTTGTCATAAAAATTCCTCATTAAAAAAAAAAAAGAACTCCCAACTAGTGGCACTGGAAAAAGAGGAGGGGAGTTCCTATGCTGTATTTGCCTCTTAATAATGTTCAGGTCATCCCGCCTCTTGCTTCCAGGAACACCTCAGACAACATTTTCTTAAAGTTTTCTGAAGAAGTAAACAGAAACATTCAACTCCTCTTACCACCCTTGAAAGTTCGTTCTGGTTTTTTATGAAATCAGTTTCATAAATGACCAATTTCTCACAATCTCTACTCTAGACTTCTTAATCAATATAATCTTTAATTCTCTTCTTTCTGGAATGGCTAAAGTATAGAGTCCCACTTAGAAGCATAAAAGTAGTGACATGGCTTCTCTTAGCACCTTTTATCAGGGGGATCTAGGAGAGTGGAGGCAGTTACGTGGGTGATGTACATACAAGGGCGACTGTGTATTAGGCTACGAAGTAAAAGACAGGAGAGGTTTGCCTTGTGGCTGCTCTTTCTCTTTCTCTGCAAACCTCTGCTGATTATAGCAGATTTATAGGGGCCCCAAAGCAGCCCAGCATCTTAGCCATAAACTTCCCAGAAAGAAAACTCATTGAGGTTCCCTTGAGAGGTGGTGAAAATAAATATCGGAGTTTGGTACAAACACATCAACCAGGGCCAGGGGTGGAAGGCAGCCAGTTCCCTATAGCTGGTTTAACTCTTTCAGGTTCTGCATACACACACACACACACACACACACACACACACACACACACACACAAAACCATACTCCATAAGTCTAACAAATATACTCATATTTATAGACCTACTGAGGTAAGTGTGCCCCACTGTTAGGTTCATTTTTCTGGTCAAATGCAAACACATATGTCCATATATAATATACATACACACATGACTTTCAATGAGTTGCTTTATAAATATATACCCAGCCTCTCCCCCTTCCCAAGCTCCTGACTATAGGGTGGGGCACAGTCAAGGTAAATGAGGGAATGTCTGAGAATAAGCTAGCATGTGTCACTAAGTATGTCTCTGACTACATTCCAAAAAACAAATAGAAATTTTTTTCATAGTTCACTATTTGGAATTAACCACTGTTACCTCTAAATACACCATTACGTTTCAATGATCATCTATCCCTTACTGAGCCACTACTCTGTGCAGAATATAGCTCAGGGATTAGTGGCAGAAGCTTTGCTTAAACTTGGTATAAATCCTAGCTTCACTACTTACTTTGCACAAATTACCTAACTTCTCTGAGCCTCAGTTTCATCTTTTGTCAAATGAGAATAACAATACTCACTTCATAGAATTGTTGTATTAGATTAATTACGTAAAGTGCTTAACACAAAGGATAGGGCACAGTACTCAAAAAATGGTAGCTATTATTATCACCATTTTTTTAGGCATTGGAGGTATAATGAAGTAATAAGCAAAAGAAGTGTTCTTTTCTCTTAGGAGTTTTTAAAATCTTGTCGATGGGACAAGATAAATACATGGAGAGTGAAAGAACATTGAAGCCTAAAACTCATAGTTGAGCCCTAAAATGCAACTCATTCTCCTAAATCCAAGCCCTATTTTGAAATTTTTAGCAATGACTTTAATGTTCTAACAAAATTGTTTTTTCTTCTTTCATTCATCATCCCCATACCTTACTAGCCTTACATATACCACACATTCACCATAGCCTTTCACTTAAGGAGATGACGGGAAAATCCTTGGGATAGAAGATATTTTGAGAATTCATTTTGTACATTTCCCTGCTTCAAGGCACAAGCCCTTCTCAGGCATTTCAAACTAAACTCATATACCCATGTGCATGGCCAGAAAGTCTTCATCCTCTCATCTCCCTCAAACATCTTTCTAACCTTCTAAACATCCCTATGTTTAATCTCAATCTGTTTTCCTTCAATACTGACCTCTCCTAGTCACTCATTCTTATTGGGAATGAAGTACACAAACTCTCAAAAGCTTAAGAAAAGATCTCATATGCCCATCAGTAAATTTTTTCATTGTCAATCACCCCAGATATCTGGATTTCTCTGTCTCCTATATTTTGTCATTAGCCCATTAAAAGTCATTAAAAGATACTTGAAAAAGCATTAATTTGGTCCCTGCCATGGTATAATCCCTTATCCAGTCATCTGGTCTCTTCTTAAAGCTTTTGAAAGGTGAAAATATCCTAATTTCCATTACAGATGGTTAAGAACTCTTATCTCAATCCCCCCAGCCCCTATAGCTTCCTCAATTAGTATCATCAAATTGTCACTCATTTGATCAAGGGATAATACAACCCTATAGCTGGGACATGACTAATATGACCTCCCCAGTCCCTTTCAGTCCATCCATATGAAGTAGGGGAAGCAAACTTTGCAGAGTTCCAAGCCACCCAATGCTTGACCCAAGGGAGCCCTTGAGGACCAGGCTGACTCCAGCATGAGCATGATAGGTATTTTCTCAAAGTGGGCAGAGTGCCAAACCCTGTCACAGTGACTGGTTTGGGAGGCCTATGAGAGGTGAACCAGGGCCCACACTTCTCCCTCTTCCCCAAATTCAATATCCCCAGTCTAGGCCCCTCCTCTGTGCTCCCAGTTCCAAAATTCTCAGACCCTTCCATAGTGCTCATCTGAGGCCAGACAACTATTGCCTATCATCTCAGGCCAGTACTTCTCAAACCTGAAAGAGCATACAGATCACATAGAAGCTTGTTAAAAATGTAGACTTTGATTCAATAGGTCTGGGTTGAAGCCTCAGATTCTGCATTTCTGACAAGCTCCCAAGTGACACCTATGCTGCTGGTACATGGATCATGTTTTGAAGAGCAAGGATCTACACGACTATAGCAGTTTCTACAAGAATCTCCCAGGAAGAGTCCATATAGCCAGATCCATCTGTCTATCTCTACTCCAGATGGCAATGAAAATCATCTCATGCCTTTCTGATTCAGAAATTTCTCTCTGTGGCACAATACACAATACAAACCCAGCTCCACTTTAAATGTGAAAAAAAAACACATCCCTCACAAGAGTCTCATTCTTTCATGACTCTAAAGGTCCACATAGCCTAAAATTACTATCCCATTTCTTTTCCAACTTACCTATCCCCCTCTTAATTTTCCAAATTACTCCATAGGCATCCTCCTCCAGGAAGTGCCTCTTGACCAACATCTCTTTCTTAGTTCTTATTCATACCTTCCCTTTCCAGAGTAATGATGTCTCAATCCCTAGGAACTAGTTACTAGTTCCTCCTATTTCAGTCCCAGTCTTTCTCCCCAAAGAATTTTAGATGCTCTCACAATGTTTTTGCACCAGTCTCTCAAAAAAAGCATCTAAAGGAACTGGCAAGTATATGGGTAATTCTGCCTCTAGCAGGCTTCCCTGGTGTCACCGACTCCTCGACTCCTCATTGGGAATATCAGAAATCCTGTAAGTAAGAGAATAGTTTCCCCATCCCTCTCTCCCAGAGCAGGCCCCATACATAGGTGCAGTAGAAAAACACTGGCCCTTTTATGGCAAAGCGTAAAACACTGACTGATTCAAGAAAGATACCTGTTGTGCCCACGCTGGAGCCAGACTAGTCTTCAGTGTTTCGCTGGAGTCAGGTAGAGTGAGTTGGACCTTCTATCAATTTGGCTACTTCCTGCTCCTCCCCAAATTCCATGGGAATAGATAGCAAGGGACCCAGGGAGGTCATTTCAGGCATTCTCCTGCCCCAGGGTTGTATTATCCCTTGTTACTCTTTGAATAAACAAAACTATTCTCACTGTTGGATTTAGAGGAAGGAGAAAACTTAGTCCCTGAAAAGATTCCACTATGATGAAATAGATAGGATTGTCACCAGGACTCAGGCATAGCCCAACAAAAGTAAAATTAGAAGCAACCGGGTACAGTTCTAGATGCTAGGAAGATGGGGTAAAATACTGTTTGTCAAAGAAGTTCTCCTAGAAGATAGTTTTAAAGTCGTAAGACAGAGCTAGCTTGAAAGGAAGGAGAATCTTCTGTACCAAAGAAATGTATAAGGTTCAAGTCAATGAAAGAGGTATTCATTAAATGCTCATTATGTGCCTGGCACCAAGCTGGATGCTGTGGGGGAGTGAACAAGGTACACTCATTACCTATAATCTACAATCTAGGGAACAATATTAAGAAAATAAAAACACACAGATAACTATGGTATTTTATTTTTTAATTCAGCTTTATTGAGATATAATTGACATATAAAATTGTAAGATATTTAAAGTGTACATCATGGTGATTTGATACACATATACATTGTGAAAGGATTCCCTGTGATTTCCCCATTGTGAAAGGATTAACTATGGTATTTTAATCTAGATGTTTTGTTAAATGAAGTCTTAGTGTTTTCCCTCATTTCATCTTTGCATGTGAAGGGGATTCAGCTGGAGCTTTGGTTTTCAAAGTGTGTGGTCCCTGGACCAGCATCACCTGAGACCTTGTTAGAAATACAAATTCTGGGCCCAATATAGATCTATTGAATTTCAAATCCTGGGGGTTGCACCCAGCAGTTGTTTCCACAAGCCCTCCAAGTGATACTGATACAGTCTGAGAACCACTGAACAGATTAATACTTCCAGCCCCTTTCTACCACCCTTTTTCTCACTGTGACTTCTTTGATTAGTGAGTTGAAGGGACAGCTCAGCACCTTCCAATTTCTTGTTGGTTTTCCTTTTTTTTTTTTTTTTTCCAGAGCCAGCCTGCCCACAGGACACATGCATTCCAACATTCTGATACCTGAGAAAATCTAAAACCAAACTCCATCCTGTGGTGGGAGGTGAGAGGGTGTTCAGCACTACCTGTAAGGAGGAGTAATTTAGTGGTACGGTACTAGCAATGGGATTAGGCTGCAGATCTAAAGCTGATGGTTTAATCATCTGTCTATCTCTGTATCTTGATTATCAAATGATTCCAAACATAGAAAGGGAAAAAAGAAAGTGTTATTCATTTTACCCCTAAAACTCCAACAATGGGTAAAAGTGAAAAGTGGACAGGATACGGGCTCAGATTGCTTGCAGTAGAGAGATGTAGTTGACAGAATAAGAGCACAGAAGAATCAGAAGAAATCCTAGAGATTTTTTTTTTGTTTTTTTTTAACTAAATGTAACTTTAGAAACGATCAATTCTCACCTTGCATGTCATACATTAAAAAAAGCAAAGCATTGAAGGAACTGAGCAGCTTGTTCAAGGTCACATTGCTAGTTAGGGGTGGAAACAAGACTAGAACTCAGGACACTTGGCCCTCAGGTGTGTGCTTTTTGAGCAGGTGGACCAAAGCAGACAATAGTAGAGAAATTGGAAAGTCCAAAAATACAGATATTACCAGTAGAAGAACCAACCCAAGGGATTTTCAGCATGGGTAGTAGGGTCGAAGCCAGACTGCTTTGTGCTCATAGGAAAGCTGTGGCTCCAATCCACCTGTGCATGTCGTCCCTTCACACAGCCAAGGCTCAAGCTAACACAGCATGCTCAGCGTGCTCTGAGCACTGCCTTGTTTTTCTGTGCTTTTCCTAGTGTTATTCTCTCTGCCTAGCATCTCTCTCCGTCCCTCCATGTGTAGTGAAACCCAATCTGTCCTTGAGGAGAGCCAACTCAAATGCCATTCCTCTACAAAGTCTTCTCTGATTTCACTAATCAATCCTCACAACTGTGCAAGCCAAAAATTATCCTCCACTCTGACTTCCCAAAACACTTTATTTGTATATTATCTATGGCACTTATCACTTTCTACCTTATGTTACAGCTATGCTTTACCCCTTGCATTAGAATATAAGCTCCTTAAGGGCAGAGGCCATATTTCATCTTATATGTGCTATCCCTCCATGATGCCTAAGATGTAGTGCATAATACTTACTGAGCCCATTATTCAACCAACTAACCAAAGCTCAGAAGTCACATGCCACCTGTTGCAGCCCAAATACCAAAGAAATTGACACCAGAGGACATGATAGAAAAATCAACCCTGCTTTCTCCCCAAGAAAAAGCACCAAATACCTTCCAACATTCTGCTTTTTTATGCACCATATGACATAATCCCATTTGGGTTCGTCTAACTCATGTAGCTTCATGTACTAATTAAGCCGTAAGACACAACAGGGCATGAATTTATTGTGCAATAATTCACACGCGGGATGTTTGCGCAGTGCTTGGGCGTGAGTTATGACACATTAATTCACGGCCTAGAGGGCCCCATTGCAATTACAGAACCATTTTTTAAATATCATCTGGGTTTAAAATACAAGTATTGGTCCCCCCAGTCTTAAAACCCTTAGTCCCAAAATGTAGCTAGCCAAGGTCAGATGCCACTTTGATCCCCTTTCTTCTCATTCTGCATTTACTTATTTAGCTGTACTGATGGCAGAGAATGCACAGTCCAACTCTTGACTTTACTCACCCAGGACCACAGGGGTGCTGTGAAAAGAGAGACAGGGGCAGGGACTTCATAACTGCCTGCAAGAACCAGGCAAACTGGCTGTTGGATAAGGAAATACGGGAGAAATGGATGCAGCAGCCAACTGAGGTCCATTACTAAGAAGAGAGAAGAGCCAGAAAGAACTTTTTATGAATTCTAACATTCAGTAAACCTCACCCAAAGCGACCAGGCAAAATTCACTACAATTTTTATGTACAGAGTTAGGAGAGTATGATGGGTAGGGAAAGAAGGAATAAGTCACCTGGCTCAGAAGATCACAACCAAAAACAATTCCTCTGTCTCCTGTCTCCCCCGGGGTTTTGGGAGAGAAGGTGAGCTCATTTCTTTAGCCGACTCTCTTCTCTGGCCACACCGTGCTTTATAAACACCCTGTGCCACCTGTGATGTCAGATGCCAGCCGCCTGGAGAATCTGCCCTGCTCTGTGAGCTTGTATTAAAACACTCACTTATAACTCCTTATTAATTTTTCACGAGAAGTTATTTTTAACTCGCTCAAACCATTGTCTGAATATGCCAAATATATTTCCTTAATGAACGAGCCCTGCGTGTGGTTCCTCCTTCTTCCTACTCCCCTGCTGCTATTCAAATGGTCCCCTCCTCACTGGGAGCAGACTTCTGATGAACAATTCACAGCAATGCCCCGGAAATGAGTAGTGGAGAACAGAGAAAACAAAGTCATGCAGCCCACACTCTCCTCCCTACTCAGGCTTTGGTTTTGAGAGAATTTCAGGAAGTGTTGTCAGAGGTTTTTAAAGATAGAAAGATCAAATCATCTTCTCTATAGATTATCATCTATAGATTATCTTCTATATAGATTATCAAAAGGAACCCTTGGGTTATGGGGTCAGGCCTTTCCTCGACAAATCCATCTAGACTCCCTTATTTGCCACTCACCACTTCCAATGTTATGATTTACTCACGAGAAAGATAGGGAGAGTCAATTCTTAACTAACAGAATCTTTCTACACTATAAATATGATTGAGTTGTCCCCTCCCCCAACAGGCTTAAAACCCCCACTGCCCTAGGGATAATACCTAAACTTCTTAGACCTGGGCATCTGTTCCTCATAATCTGACCTATGCTTATTCCTCTAGCCTCATCTCCTTCCCAGTTCATACACCAACCACGTAATTCTAGACTCACTCTGTTCTCTGGCCTCTAATCCCCTCTTGGCTCCCTTCACTTAGCTAACTCCTACTTATCTTTCAATTCTCAGCTCAGACATTGCTTCCTAGGAAGCTGCCCTTCCTATGTACTCATACAGCACTTATGCTCACCCCATTTGCCACTCATTATAATGTATCAAAATTCCAGTTCAGCTGTCTCCTCCTCTAGACTGACTTAGGTGCTCAATAAATACTTGTTGAACAAATGTACAGAGAAGAAAAACCTGAAAAAACACATAATCCAGAATTTCTATCTACTTGACTTTGAGATACCTACTTTGTAGCCAAGTAATCTTTATAAATCTGACTCAGGCAAATATATAAATAGTATTACATTCCTTGTAAAAGGCAATCAAAATGAAAAGTGTGAAGGGAAAAGCAACTGTGATAAAACCTTGACCACAGATAATTCATGGTATGTATAAGCCACATGTGGGTGATAAAAAATTGTTTGCCTTTGAGGATACTTGTTTTAGAACTATAAGGCTGCCTTGAATTATAGCCAACCAACCACCCACATCCAGTTAGAGAATCCCTACTTTTTTGAGAGTATCACACTCAGCCCCTATAATCTAGGTAGGACATCCCCTAAGCCACAGGTTCTCACTTCAGGGGACAGAGGGAAGCATAATCAAGATACCTGGGGAACATTTTCAAGCATCATAGCCTCACTCATTGGATATTCTTTTCCAACTTGCCCCTTCCTTCCCATGATTGCTCTAAACTACCCTAACTGACAAGGAATTGTTCTAAATTTAAAAGGGAAGAGAATCTAAAAGCTTCCTTCATAGGAAGACAGCACAATTTAGTAGTTAAGAGTAAAAGTTCTGCAAGTAGATTGCTTAAGTTCAAATCTCAACTCAACCTCATAGCCAGGTGACTCTGGACAAATTATTCAACATCTCTGTGCTTTAGTTTCCACAACTGTCAAATGGGAGTAAAATTTAAATACCCAGGGTTGTTGTGAGGATTAAGTGAAATAATGCTTATAAAGTACTTAACTCAATGACTAGCAAACAATATACACTCAGTATAATCTACCTAATATTTAATATTAAAATCTGATTCAAAGTCCGAAAACTTTGAAAATCAATTAGTCTTCATAAATGGCCACAAATCATCCACTAAAACCTGAGCCTGTTAACTAGTTTTCATGAGAAAATGCAAACAGTTTTATTCCACATAATTTGCCTCGATGCTCTAAGGACTCTAATTAGACACCCTCATACATGCTTGTGCTAAACATTTTGGGGTTCTAGGCCTGTTGAGTTAAACCTGGCACTGAAAAATGCAAGGCTTAAATATAATAATAACAATAAATAATAATAATAGCTGATATTCATTGAACATGTACTATGTACAATGTTAAGTATTTTACCAGTACTTCCTCATAATAATCCTAAGAGACAGCCTTATTATTGTATCCATTTTACATATTAGGAAATTAAGGCTTAAATGAGTTAAGAAACTTGTGCAAAAAAAAAACAGAAATAGTAAATTATGGCACCAGGAGCTGAACAAAACTCATGCCAAAACTCAAGGTAAACTACTATGACATACTGTCCTCCTTCCCCATGGCTATGTTGGGACTGTACACAGCTTTCATTCAACACCCAAATTCCTAAAATGGTCAGAGATTGAGAGTGAGGCCACAGGTTTCCTTTAGTGGTTACTTGAGGCTCAAGATTATATCTTCTGTCCAATTGATTTTGAAGGGAGGAAATGATTAGAAAAGGAGATAGCACAAATGTTAATGATAATAATAATAATAACACCTTTGCCTATACATATTTTATTTCTGGAATAGGCAGTACTGGGTACTATAGCAGTTAAGAACAAAGAACATTATGTCAAAAATTCTGGATTTGAGCCCTGGCTCTCCCACTTGACTGTATAAACACGAGTAATTTGCTTAATCTCTCTAAGCTTCAGTTTTGTTATCCATAAAATGGGAATAATACTTACTTTACTGGATCAATATGAGAATTAAATGAGAAGATATAAATTATCACATGCTGTTGGTGGGAGTGTAACTGGGGCCACCATCCTGAAGCACTATCTTAGTGGAATTAAGTGTTCACAAACCTCCAACCAGCAATCCCACTGCTAGGTATATACCCCAAGGAAACTCTCCCAAGTCTATAGGAAGCCCCTGTGAGTTCATTCATCACAGTACTGTTTGTGGTAGTAAGAAAGTTGAAGGCTACCCAAGCATCTATTACTAGAGGAATAGGTAAGTAAAATGTGCTACATGTGCATAACAGTCAGAAATGATGAAGTAGATTTATGTATAGGAGCATAGGTAGATCTCAGAAACGATGTTAGTTGGGAAAAGTAAAAGCAGGATGAGGTGTATAGCACACTGCCATTTATGTACATTCAAAAAAAAAAACAGCCCAAAAACACTGTTTATTTTTCAAGGATACACAGATATCTGTTTAAATGTCATGTTATTCTTCTGCTCAAAACCATCCAGTGGTTTCTCTTTTTATTCAGAGCATAAATAAGCCAAAGTCAGTATTTCAATGGCCTGCAAAGTCCAACCTACAGCATTTGCAACTGACACAGCTACCTTCTATTTCTCTCTCTTCTCACTCATTTTTCTCTAGCCACTGGCCACCTAACCATTCTGGCACCTAACATACCAGGCAAGATCCTACCTCAGGGCCTTTGTACTTGCTGTCCCCATACCTGGATACTCCTACCTCAGATATCTATACAGTTGCTCCCTTACCCACATTTGGTGAAACGGCACTTTTTTAGCAAGTCCTCCCTCAGTCACCCTGTGTAAAACTGCAAACCAGCCACCACACACCTTACCCCCTGCCCTTTATTTTTTTTCAATAGCACTTATTGCTACTTAAGGCACTATATGTTTTATTTATTTATTTGTTCTTGATTTGTCCCCACTAGAATGTAAGCTCCACAAGGGCAGGAATTTTTTTTATCGTTTTGTTTCTGACTATATTCCCAGCACCTACAACTGTACCTGACACATAGTTGGAACTGAATACTTGTTGAATTGATAAGTATATCTAAATAAACATATAAAACATGGATTGGAAGAGCATTTATTAAATATACAAAAGCAGGTGCCTCTAGAAAGGAAGAGATATGAGAATAGAAGTGAGGAGTGAAAGAGAAAAATAAAATAAATTGAAAAGGGGCCATACACAAAGTTGACATGCCATGAGGTGAGGGACATGACTTAATTCTGTGTATTTGAGGTTCAACAATGGAATTGCATGAGATAATGTTGCGAGAGTACCTGGCTCAGAACCTGAAAAATGGCAGGCACTCAATAGATTTAAATTAAAGAGGAACTGGAATCCTGTAATTATCAGGATATAGAGTGTAAAAAGAAGGCATACCAGCTAGACTTAGAGGAAGAACTAGGGAAGAGAGAGCAGCCCTCCTACTATTTCCCTCAGAGCCCATTTCCCTTTTCCCAGTTCCTCCTTCTCCTTCATCTTCTTCAACTGTCTTTGGAGGCTCCTATAGTTGGCGCTAAGTATGCTTGTACCCCGTTTTCTGTCTGGGGAATGGTCCTCAGCCACCTACCTTTCAACAAAGAGTAGAACAGTGGTTCTTAACCTTTTCTGAATCACAGACCTCTTTGAGGTCACTGATCTCAAAAATAAAAAATGTCATACACTCATCTGAAGTCCATCCATGGACTCTGAGCATCAACCCCAGAGGAGGACAGTCTAAAGAGCAGTGTGGGAGATGAGTAATGCCTTTGATAATTTGTTTCTCTCAATTTAGTTACATTGGGTGGGCCTTAGGCCCCTCCCACTTTTACTAAAGATGAATGAAAGTAGACCTATAGACAAAGTATGAAGACACCAAGGAAGCAACCCAAAGAACAAAACATAGGGGATTTAAATAATCGTACTTTATTACTCAAACAAAAGCAGGCAGAACAAACAAATAAACAACCAACCTACAGAAGAAAAAGCAAACATATGACTGGGAATCCTGAGAAAGCCTACTACCTGCAAACCAGCCTATAATAATGAAACAAAACATCGTCCTTAAACGCAATGTGCAGAAACACCCTTTCTGTGTGCAATAATCTTCAATTATTCCAATAGTTTATAATCAGTCCAGATTCTACCTCCCCCTACCCTCAGGCCCATCAGCTCATTCCTAACTCTGCTCCTTACACCCTGGTTTTCCCTCCATGTGGTGAGCCTTTAGCCCGTGTAAGTTACTTACTCTGCCAGGATGCCTTCCTCACTCCTTGCCGTCCAGTCTTGACCTTCTAGCTCTTCTCAACCCTTTTCTACAACCTCTCCTCACACATCTAGGAAGGCTTTTACAAACCATCCTGAACTGATTCTCTCATCTTCCACTGTCCTCCCCATCCCAAAAACACATACAGCTCTAATTTTCCCTTTCTATCTGGTGGTGTCCTGGGTGTGTTCCTTAAATTCCTTTATAGTCTAAAAGCTTCTAGAGGGCAGGACCAGGATCCATGTACCTCCTCCTTCTGAATTCCACATACCCACCCCCAACCCATACTACCCAGAACAAGGATCAGCTCATCATTGTACCAAGCAACCAAAACAGGCATTTAAGACAGAGAAAATGAATATATAGATGTATTGATTGACTATTGTATCTTAAGATTCCTAGAAGTAGAAATTGGGGTGGGGAGGGGATGGGAGGAGAGAGAAAAGGCCAGACAGAGGTGGAAACAGGAGACAAGAACATGCACAATCACCTATTTCAAGAGCATTTCCTGAGGACATTTCCTAATGAGGGCCCTGGGTCTGTGAATCTCAGTTTAATTAGGAAACAGTCTCTCCCAAAGGAGGTGCTTGGCGCAGGGGAGGTGCTTAAAGAAATGCAGAAAGAGGCCAGGCAACTAGAAGCCAGTTTACATGAATTCCATTATGCCCCTGGCTCCCTCCATCTCTCCTTCCTCCACCCTGTGTTTCTCTTAGTCTCTGAGCTCATTCTAAACTCCAAAACAAAAGTTCCATCCCAAGTAGCCAAAAACTCTAGTCAAATCCAACAATCCACCCACTAAATTGCAGGCTGTCTTGCTTTCCCAGCCAACCCCACCCACTCTCCTTTGTCTTAGAGGTCATTGTGTTCATTCCTCTGCCTCTAAGTAGGGTACTGCCCTCACTCTGGACCTTTCCTTTTCAAAACATTTTTGAAAGAAGTAAGTTCCACTGGTTCCCTTGGTCGGGTGTTACCAAGCCTGCCAGTCAGGAAGTTTGGCCTCATGGCTCCTGCTGAGTAGCTTCAAATACAGTTTGGATACAAGTTGCTCTGCTGTAAGTTTGGTAAAGACTTGAGAGAGGAAGGCTAATAAGGCTGTTATATAATTATTTTCAGGTCTCCACGTTTCAAAGAAGTGGACTTGAAATCCAACATTTCCAGAGATTATACCAATCCTTTTGTATGCACGTATAACTCCTTTCCCAATCCCAAATTGTGTAAGTTCCCTTGTGCTCCTTTAAATTTCCAGAGAATGAGAACTTAGGAGCCAATCAAACCACTGTCTCCCAAACAAACAAGTATGAAGTTTTCTGGATATCTGAGCCTCCCCAGAGTTTCCGAAGTCCTAACTCAAGCACCCTTGCCTGGTAGGGGACAGTCAGGAATAGAGTAAAGGCTTTGAGTTCAGGGTGAGACCTTCAAATAATAACCATTGTGTATGTAGTACGCCAACATTTCCAAATAGGAAACAGTTCAGAAGACATATGAAAAAGTAAACAGAACAAAAGCCACCATGAAAACTGAGTCTGAGTCATATATCCAAGGTCTAGAAGAAATTAGTTAAAAAAGCCAAATGAAAAATGGAATTTTCTCATTTTCTCTTTCTGTGTGTGGCTTCCATGAAGTCTATGTCCAGTCACAGTCATTCATTCAACAAATATTTACCGGTCCCCAACTGCTCAACACTATATACACAGCAAAGAAAAAACACAAAAATCCTTCTACTCAAGTTGTTTACATTCCTGCAGGAAGAAGCAGACAATAAACAAATAATAAGAATATATATCGTGTTGGATTGCAATCAGTGCTGCAGAGAAAAGTAAAGCAAGAGAAAGCTAAGTTGGGCTCAGGTAGAAACTGCCATTTAAAAATGAGTGGTCCAAGAAAGTCCCACTGGGAAGACGGCATTTCCCCAACAATCAGAAGCACGGGAGGGAACAAGCCATGACGCAGATTTCTGAGAAGAGCAAGTACAAAGACTCTTGCCATTTTTTTTAATAAAATTTTTTATTGTGGTAAAAAATACATAACATAAAATTCACCATTTTAGCCATTTTTAAGTGTACAGTCCGGTGGCATTAAATACATTCACATTGTTGTGCAACCATCACCACCATCCATCTCCAGAACTTTTCATCTTGCAAAACTGAAACTCTATGCTCATTAAACACCAGTTCTCTTTTCCTACTCCCCCTAGCCCCTAATAACCACCATTTGACTTTCTGTCTCTGAATTTGATTACCCTAGGTATCCATTATTAGTGGATTCATACAATATTGTCCATTTGTGACTGGCTTATTTCAATGAGCATAATGTCTTCAAGGTTCATCCATATTGTAGCAAGTATCAGAATGTCTTTCCTTTTTAAGGCTGAATTCCACTGTAAGTACAGACCACATTTTGTTTATACATTCATCTGTTGATTGACATTTGGGTTGTTTCACCTTTTGGCTGTTGTGAATAATGCTGCTCTGAACACTGGTGTACAAATATCTTTTTGAGCCCCTGTTTTTAATTCTTTTGGATATATGCCCAGAAGTGGAATTGCTGGATCATATGGTAAATATATCTTTAATTTTTTTGAAAAATCCAATATCATTTTTTACAGAAGCCATACCATTTTAGGTTCCCACCAGTAGTACACAAGGGTTCCAAATTCTCCACATCCTTGCCAACACTCACTATTTTCTATTTTGTTTTGTTTTGTTTTGTTTTTAATAAAAGCCATCCTATTGGGTTTGAAACAGTACCTGGCCATTTTTGAGGAATAATAAGGAGGCTTGTGAGACCAGCGTAGAATGAGTGAGGGGGAAGCAGTTAGGGGATGAGGTCAGAAAGAAAGCAGGAGGCCAGGTCATGTATGTAAGGCTTGAGAGTCACTGTGAGGACTTTAATTTTTACTCTGGGTGCGATGGGAACCCTAGATAAATTGTTTCGTACATTGGCTGCTGGTTTCATGTTATTTGAACTAAATATTTGCTTCTCAAACTAAGGAGTTTGAAAACAAAGTATGGAGACTAATTCTGCAGAGCTCTCAATAGACGTCTGTTGCTTCTGACACTACAATGAAGGCTGAACAAGCTGAGCCATTTTCCATCTGACTACATCTCAAGATACCAAAGAAGAGAAGCCATACATCCACCTGTGAGAGATGAACATGATGGATGGCTTTCATCGAAGTTCTTCACTTTATAGATTATCTTTAGCCAGGATTCAATCATTTAAAAATCAAACAAACATTGTCATGATATCATTCACAATTTTAGATTATCCCCTCCATTATTGTGGATAATCAAGAGCTGACATGGAGATAAAGAGCACTCTTTCTGGAAATGGTGAAATTAAGGACTGCAAAGACAGGGGTAGGCAGACTCTCAGAAAAAGGGCAGCAACAATGTGAATCAGGCACTCACAAGCCTTGCAGAATAAAATAGATGAATTCAGTCCCAAGCCCCAGATGCCTTGGGAAGGACTGTCAGAAATGTCTGAGATGATCAGAGCTGGAGAGAGAAAGGGCCCCAAAGGGAAGCCTGAAAACACATTTTTGAAAAGCAAAAAGTACCTCTTATAACCTCACTTCCCCCAGGCGACAGGGATGAAAGCTTCTACATCAAATTGAGAAGTCCGAGGAGTTATAGATTTTCTCAACAATAAATAATCTAGAGAGAATGGCTGCCCAGCCAACGTTTATAAATGTTAGAAAATATACACTTGTGTGTGGGTGTGTGGGTGGGGGAGATGGAGGTTAGAGAAGAAGAGAATTATGGCATTGTCCCCTCTGGAAAAGGAGGAGGGACAGAAATCAATTTTCACTATGCAATTCTTAGGATTCAAATAAGGGTTAGGGGAGAGAAGTAGGGCAAAATCTGGAAACCTAAATAACTAGGCCAAGTACTCCCAGGTTCTGTGTGCTGTTTTTCTTTCCACCTGAGGACCACCTTATTCGTCTTGCATTCTCAACGCAGTATGATCACTGCCACCGCACCCGCAGTAGTCTCCACAGCTTGCCTCAGTCACAGTCCCTATCTCATTTTCCTTCTCTGTGGTCTCATTACAGAGGTTACCTTTTTTTAAGCCTCCAAACATTTATAATAAAAATGGGACTAGGATGTAGAAGACTTCTTCCTAAATCCTTCTTCCTTCTCTCCTCAAGTAGAAAAATAATGGACCTAAATGGTAGTGAGAGTTTTAGATCATTCATTCAATCATTCAATAAATATTAAGCTTCTTCTAAATGCCAGTCATTGTGCTTGGTGCTACAAACACAACAGGGAGGAAAAAGACATGTTTCTTGCCTATATGGCACTCACTGTCTTTAATAATGTTCTTATATAAGATTCCTGAATATAATAATGAAAAACAACTTTGTACAGAGAGTTGACTTCCTGCAAAACAACTGATCTGTACTCTTCAAAACTCTCAAGGTCAAGAATGACAGGCTGAGGAACTATTCCAGATCAAAGGAGAATAAAGAGACATGACAATGAAATGCAGTATGTAACCATGGATTGGACCTGGGTCAGGGAGAAATATTTTATTAGAAAAAATATTATTGGACAATTAGCAAAATTTGAATATGGACAATCTCATATATATATGTATACTAGAGAAAGAGCATCCAAATGCAGCAAAATATTAATAACTGATCAATACTGGTGAAAGATAGGTAGGTGTTAATTATACTATTCTTACAACTTTTCTTTAGGTTTGATATTTTTCAAACTAAAAAGTTGGGAGGAAAACAAGGTTATGAATTCTCCTATCCTGAATGGCCTTTATAAACAAGTTTGCCAGTCACTTTTGATAAGAACAAAATCTCACCCAGAATTATCTAGTCCCAAATCAGGAACTTTAGATTAGAGGGGTAGATGGGAAGACAGAACTCCTTTGTCTTTGATTTACAACCAAAATTGTCAGCAAGTGAAAATACCTCAAAAGAAACCACAACCTTGGCTCATGTTAGCATGGTTATAAAAAAACACATACTGTTATTGTCATTTTGTGGGACTAACAAATTAATAAATCAGGGCCCTAGGCTGGAACTCTAAGAGGCATTAGGGAAGATGTGCAGAGGCTGCAGGCAGAAAAAAACAGTATCTGGCACATAGGGGTACCTGGTATACATGTAAGAATTAAGGATACATGGAGAGAGTGGTGAAAGAAAAGCAGAATTTGTTGAGCTGCAAGTCGTGCACATATGTTATTTCATTTAAACTCCATAACAATCCAATGACATAAGTATTATAATTCCACTTTACAGATTGAGAAGTTAAATAACTTTCCCAAGATCATATAGCCAGTAAAAAGAAGAGCTGAAATTTGAACTTGGTTCTTTGCGACTTCAAAGCCCATGTTCTTTCTACTATGCCACCCTAATTCCACAAAAAGTAAAGATTCTTGGGTACGGTTATTAAAGGAGAATTTGAGCCAGTTCTTATTCTGTGCCCAGGTCACATCCTGCCAATGTCTTCTCTTTCCTTCCAAATGGATACTGATGGGCCAGGATTGGAGGTAGTGGGATCATTAAATCTGAAAGCTCCATCTTAACCACATTCAATCCAATCTAGGGCCAAAATGTCTCCAGATTATCATTTTAGATGCCAGGAAAGGAGATCCCAAAGCATCCCTGTAGCTAATCCAGTAGTTCCTAGATATGATTTTATGCTAATTATAATTCCTACTCCCCCAACTTTAACCCATCTCCTTTTCCTTGGTTTTTAGTAGAAATATAAGGTAATAGATCTCTAGATGCCAACTATGTCACCCTTCTGAAACTTCTTTCATCATGCTATTCTAGATCTTTTCCATTTACTACCTCATTCTTGAGAGGAAAAAGAAAATCTTCAGTGCAGGTTACAAAGTGTCAGAGAAGGAAATGAAACCTTGATTCGTGTTGGCCAAAAGCGGGGGGGGGGGGGATGAGGGGGGTGCGGGGGGGAGTAGTCATTTTTAAAGATGATAGCCCAATGGCAGGAAAATGGTTGCAATTTCCCTGACAAGCGAAATACCTTCATATTTGGCCTTCCCAAACCTCAGCTGTCACCCAAGACTTCCAGATGCTGCCGGCACACACCATTAGGAAACATCTGTCACAAAGGACAGACCCAAGTGGGACAAAAAAGCGTAGGAAGGCAGACGGTGCCAGTTTAATGAGGATGGTTTAACAAAACATCTTTTAAGTTTCCTAATTCACTTGGCCATTTGCTCCCCTGACTTGGCTGCCAATCAGAAGCAGACTGGGAATGTTTGCCAAAGAATAGTAATCTCCTCCTTATTCTTAACCCAGGAGAACCCAGTACCAGAAAAATGTCAGCTTGTCGGTCACTCTAAAACATGATTAATCCTATTCCATAGCTAAAAATTCATTGAGATGCTGAGACTTCAGCTACATCAGGTTCATCATTCTGGTCTGGTCAACCAGACACTTGTAGAACATCAAAAATGAGCATAGTGTTCCCCATTATGACCCATGTCTGTTACCAGCTCTGAGCTCACAACATCTAGAACATTTTTAGTATTTATTAATCATCCACAGAAACAAAGACCAGTGGACATCAGGCACCAGCCCAGATCTCTTAGTCTTTCTATTTTTGGATCTCCTCATTACTTCTACAACAAAAGTTATTAAGAAGTATCGACTTGAGATAAGGAATAATGAGTATTCTGAACATGCTATCATTATATGAAGATCAATAGAAAATAAAGGATTGCTTTTCCATTTTAGTTTCAAAAGGAAGAAAGCTCCAGATATGTTCAAAAACAAGGGGATTGACAGAGAAGCATCTAAGAATCCTGATTTTATTCAGAGACATTGCACCAAATTTTGGACTAAATCTAAGGAATTCCAACTGATATCATTGGTTTCGGATATTTGGGAATACTATCCTAGCCCTCACTTCAATTCGGCTAACATAAAGTCCCTTAGTCCCTTGTCCCCACTAGAATTCTACCTAGTAGAATCCTACAGTTTGCAAATACTGTATCTAGGGCCAGCCTCCTGCCCTATTTCTTGGTCCACCCTCCTGGCGCATAATATTGTTAACTCTAAACAATGAGATCCTCTCAGATCCCACTCAGATTCACTTAGCAGCCATCAGAGAGTACTATCTTTTCTTGAAGCAGGCTACAGACCTAAATCACGTTCACCCTGACTGCTGCATTGCAGTAGATAACTGAAGTGTGAGTGCCCTCTACCCTCCTTGTGGAAAATGACACTCTCCTCAAGTCTTAAAAGACACACACACACACACACACACACACACACACACACACACATACCCCTACCTCTTCTTCCAACCAGATCTATAGTTTCCTGCTCTCTGTTAAATCCATCCTGCTCTGATTATACTTCCAGGGCTTTCTTTTCACTGTTCTTCTGCCACTTACTCCCACTATTAACCTTTTCTGTGGCTCTCTGCTTGAAAAGGGCCAATCTTTCCCCACACATGAACCTCTTGCTCTCATTCACCTCGGCCTTCACACTGAATGTCCCTCTCTGCCTAGAATATTCTCTTTCCTGTTCAACATGACCCTCCTTCAGGGAGCTTCTCTAACCACACGCCAGATATTCGATTTCTCCAGTATGCTCTCCTTGCCCCCTGCTCTCCCCTAGTTGATGCCTGGTGGTATAACTCACTGGCCTAGAACTTTGCACTGGGAGAATGCCCAGTTAGGGAAGAGGGTAGGAGTACTAAATGGTGAGGTGTCGCTGAGAAGCACAGCTCCTGCCTGAAGAAGATTTTGGCTTGCCTTTCCAACCCCGTCAAAGCCTGAGGTACAAAGAGTTAACTGGCCACAGCTAAGGAAGTACTCCAGGATCTTCGGCCCAATTTGGTGATGTCAGAGATTTGAAACAAGAACTCAGGTCCAAGTCTCTTTCACCAAAACAAAGTGAAAGTACAAAGGAAGTAACTCAAATTGGCCAAGACAAAGTAAATTTTCTGTGACATTTATTATTTGCTCCAGCATCATCCCCTTGATCTCCAATGACTGAACAGACAACTCGAGTTTTATTACTTTTATTGTTTTATTTAATTTGGAAAATAAGTCATCTAAAGCTTTGGTATTAGGCAACATGATATGATAATCTGCAATAACTAAGTTTAAGTTTAGACTACAGGAAAGAGGAGTGGTCCAATAGTCAAATGGTTGGGTATTATTTTTAAAAGGATTTTACTTGTCTTGGGAGAATGGGGAAGTATCCACAATCCCTTATATTGAAAGCTCCCAGAGAAGATAATTTTCTGTATTTGTTCTCATTTATTCTGTATTGTCTGTAAATAAGTACACAGATGGATTCTGTTTAGTTTAGGTTAGTTATAAAGGGAGAAACTGGATAATCCTTATAAGGTTTGGTGTTTTCCTCAAGTGGAAACCACAAAAGGTTTCCAAATGAAAAAGACTGAATTCAAACTATTAAAAATTAGATTTCAGCTAAGTGTGCCTTTTCAGACAAAGGCAAATTCCAAATTAGACCATTCAGGTGCCAAAATGATTCTTTACATAAAAGAAGTCAA
The DNA here is from genome assembly GCA_028627145.1 of Eidolon dupreanum. NCBI lineage: Eukaryota > Metazoa > Chordata > Mammalia > Chiroptera > Pteropodidae > Eidolon > Eidolon dupreanum. The sequence continues at coordinate 44,779,349 of CM053503.1, read as the reverse complement.
GCAAAAGAATGTCCCTACACACAATTACAAACACTGTCGCCATCACCACCAAATCACCACAGACTCATTTACACGTAGTGTGAGACAACAGTGGCAAATAGAGAATTCCTTTCTCTGTAAAGTTAGTGTTAAGGGCATTTTGTAAATTCTTCCCTGCCTCATAAAATAAGTAAAACATATATAAACCATGGAATGGAAAGGGTATTCCTAAATCAGAAATGAGCAGCATGGTATTCACATGAGAGGCAAGGGCATGTCAAGATCCCAGATGACTTCATAGCTGATGGAAAGAAGAGTGGTAAGGGCTTCATTTCCAGTGTTGGCAAGATTAGAGCATGTCTCCTGTGCATCTTGGGTTAATCTGAGAAGGCTGCATGGAAGAGGAGGGAATTACCTCATCTTGGCATTTTGTCTAAGTGTTTCCCAGGGAAATATCAGTTTAAGCTATTTCTTCATGCTGGTGTAAAGCTTGGGCTATGATCCAATAAATTGAACCTCATTTAGACCTTCCTTCCATGTCTCCCACCACACACACACACACACACACACACACTCTCTCTCTCTCTCTCTCTCTCTCTCTCTCTCTCTCTCTACTATACTCTGAACCAGTAAATCACATTTGCCCAACCATACAGATTCAGTTAAATATTTGCTCCAGATACGAATATAGATCTAGGTACTAAAATATAATAATAATAATAATTCTCAGTCTTGGGTCTGTGCAGAAAAGGAAAAGAGAGAAACCATTTTAGTAGTAATAAGTGTGTTACTTCTCCCCCGGGGAAAGAGAAGTGAAGCTCGGATAGCTTCCTTGAAAGGCTTGAGAGAAAGCTGAAGTAACCAAATTCAGCTTATACTGAAGAAAATAAATATTCAAGCTTATCTCCCAGGAGTCTTCCAAGAGCCATCTCACCAAACTGACAGTTTACCAGGCATCTTCCTCCCATCTATGATCTTACTTTGTATTGTTTAAATGTTATTTGAGAGGATACTTTTTCTCTCTGAAAATAAAAAAAACTCCTTAGGGTAGAAGCTGCTGCATATTCTCTCACTGAAGCGAGAAACCATAATTCTGCGAGTAAATATTGCTAGCTGCAACCAAGACCTGAACTTGAAAGCTATGCCAGCCCCTCAACTGTCTGCTCATTAGATCGAGAAGAAATAGCAACCTCCTCCAACTCATCTACCTGCCCTACCACTCCAGCACTATACCTCTAAAATCATATCCCAGTCTGGCAGAGGCTAAATTCCAAGTTGATGAACACCCAATCAATGTGGACTAAAACACTACAGACTAACTTTGCCAAAACAATGTAGACAAAATCCATCCACCCAAATGTAGACCAAAATCCATGTAGATGTGGACCAAAACATTTTTGCTTCCTCCCTTCAATATTTATGGAGTCCTTACCACATGCAAACACTACATTAGTATCATTACACCATTATTTGGGTAAATAATCAGACATCCAGAGCTTCTCTAGAAGCTACATGTACTCCATATCATCTAGTACCATTCTGGAATGGTTGTGGAGAAGGTGGCTTTTCTTAGTTCCTCTGGGATAACTTCTGAGAAGACAATTAGAGCTAAATCCAACATTCCTCATTCACGATTTGACACATTCACAGATTTAATTTCAGTCAGAATTCAAATTTTGAAATTATTAACATTTCTATCACACCAGAACAAGATTATTAATTTGGCAAATCAGAAAGCAGAAGCAGACACTTCTGCTTCTAGAGCTCTTCAGAAATTAGATGGGCTACCAGGAAGAATCAAAATTAGATTTTCTTAACAGGAATTACAATGAAAGGTGGAAGAAGCCAGGAAAGGTGTGAAATTAAAGGATTAGAAAGTGACATAATACAATGATGTCAACAGTGAAAGTCAATTTCTTCTTTCTACCCTCTGGGATTCTCTACTCCCTGTTTCTCAACCCTGCATCCTATCAGCCCAGAACTCCTAATAAAAGTCATCAGGAGAAAACAGTAGTCTGTCTACTTTCTTTTCCACCCAGTGGTCCCTTCTATCACTATATCCAGTCTCTACTTTTAGACGAACAGCTGTGAGTGGTCAGAGCCTGTGGCCTCTTCTTCCATGTACCTCCTCCCAACAACCACAATAATGTACTACACTACACGCAAGGTGGCTTAGGAACTGCCAAATATCACTCTGGACATCTCCCTTCACACCTTTAAATGTGTTCTTCTGTCCTCCCATGTAAGTAGTTGGCGCTCTCTCTCTCTCTCTCTCTCTCTCTCTCTCCTCTCACCAGACTTTGCTTGGTTCCTCCCATAGCCCTAGGTGGCTGTTCCACACTCCCACCATCTCCCTTGAAAAATTAGCTTAGTTTTGTTTTGTTTTCTTTGTTTTGCTTTAGGAAAAATACCAGATCATCTGCATCATATGAAAGTTGTATCATGCCTCAAAGTCCTGAATTCTTATCCAAATATAGATCAATAAGACTTATCCACCAAAACCCATCTGCTTCACCCCTACCTCATACATCATAATCTACAATGAAGAGCCTCCAGCACCATGATTTTGAGGAGACACTCTTTATTCCTGTTCCCTGGTTCTTTCTAAAACCCAATCTGCCTCCTGATTTCTTCAACAGTAAAAGAAAAAAAAAAGAGACAAAGAAAATCAAAAGAATATAATCCCAAATTATTTTTATTAATTTGGAATATACTTTTTAAAGGAAATTATTTTGTTTAAACTAAGATTGAAATGAGTCTGCCTTCTGGAAGCACACATCACATTTCAATTGATAAGAGAGAGATGTTGTCCAAGAGCTGTTGGAGAACAAGAGAAAGAACCTATAACTAAACATTTGCCACATATAATCAGCAAAACAGATGCCATGCATGGATAAGTGTTGTCTGAGCTTCTGGTATTGGGGTACTGCCCAAAGTGTGGGGATTAGGGGTAAGAGGGAGAACAGTTGAAGACTCCAACAGCCTTAGAAATTAAAGAGTTGCAAACATGTTTTGTGATAGCAGCAAACTGCCTCTAGGAGACCGAGGAAGCCAGTCTTATTTCAGGCTTCTCCAAGCCTTTATCAATCAATAATATGCCTATCATATACATAAAATTGATAGATTCCAAGATAGAACAAAGCCATCAAATTTCGAGGTTTATTTAGCACTGGCTCATTTACAATATACTTGGGACCTCAGACAACCCTTCATACAATGTTTTAAAGACCACTAGGCAGCCACATCCACAAATGGAATTTTGTAATCTTTCTTCCTACAGCCTGACCTGGCCTATAATCCCCAACCACAGCTTTTTTAAATGAGACTTTTTTTTTTTTTTAAGGCAAGGAGACTACCTTCAGCAACTGTAAAAATACATATCTAGATCTTTGAGCATCTAGGAAGACCTTCAAATCCTGTCTCATTATCGTGGACCACCTTATGGAACTGGAGCTCATTTTCTGCAAAATCCACATCAATGCCCTCTCTAATAAGATAAGATACTTTCAGAATCTCAGGTGAGAAAGGGTGGCAACCATGAAGGAGGCCAGGTGGAAGAATTTTCATTCATTAAAAGAACATGTCTAACCATACTATGTGTTAGGCCCTGTGGGAAAGACAAAGATGAACAAAGCAAGCCTGGACAGAGGACATGGCGTAGAGGAGGGAAGGATTACGGAAGAGAGGAGCCCAGGACTAACTTCCCCTAAGTCATAATTTCCTAGGACCAGCTCTGCTGAGAACTTTTCCGGTTATGGAGAGAATGGAATGTAGGCCTCCAAATCACTCTGGCCTTAGCAACCTACCCGCCCTCCCCAACCTTGCAAGGACTCTGGTCTGTACCCTCCAATAAGAAGTTCTGCCCTGGCCCCGTGGAATACCCTCTGCTCAAACCCCACAGGACTTCTAGTGCCAGCAACACTCCAGGCCCAGCCTTCCTCTCTGGCTCTGTTGTCTTACAAGTCTATAATCACAAGAAGTCACTTATCCATGATCTTTTCTACCTCAGAGGAGAAAGACCTGAGGAGAAAAATGCAAGCCAAACCCAGGGACAGGTAAGGGGCTTGGCCAACCAGCACCAAGGAACAGGTCTGTCCCCCAAGCAGGTGGGGCCGAAGGAGAGGGAAACAAGGGGAGGTGGAACCAAGGGGAGGCGGGGCCTGGAGGAGGAAACGGTGAACTAGAAGGTTTAGCGCAGAATCCATGAGGAGAGCTGGAGGTGGGCGGTGGAAGGCAAGTGGGAACCTGCCTGGGTGAGGAGGGGCTTAAACGGAGCTACGCTGGGACTGGCAGCGGGATGTGGATCTAGAAGTAAACCCAATTTCCAGAGTCGCGAACGGCTGGAGGAGAGTCTGCGGAGGGGGCGGGGTCCTCCCTGTGGCGATTTGGGAGCCAGTCCCGGATCCAGCTAAAGAATCTTCACTCAAGAGTCCTTTAAACAAAGATGGGAGCACTTGCCAGTCTCTCCAGAATACTCCTCCTAGGTTCCTCTGCTACCACCACCTATCCTGGCCCCCTCACCCACAATTCCCAGTACGCCACAGATAAAACTAAAAAGGAACTAGTTTAAACTTCATCACAAGAGATTTCCTGAGATAGTCACTCAGCGTTCATAGTATATTCTAACTGAATATGCATTGTGCTGGAGGAAATAGAGATGAAAAAGATATAGTCCCTGCCTAGAGAGCTTCCTGTTCTAGACATTCAAAAAGTAGAGCTTCCAAGAACCTAAAACAGTGACCAGAGGAAAATTCCTCCTCCATCCCAGCACGTTAATCTTCAGAGGCAAGGCTGTGAACCGTCGGGGATGGAGAAGGTGGGGCCTACTTAAAGACTGGGGGCTGAATGGATAAGTGATCAGTTCGAGAAGCCTTTGGTCTCAAGAAAAAGGGGCACCATGGCCTTTACTTTATAGTGCCACTATTCCTCTAAACCCTAAATTAGATGCACACACGACTAGAGTGGAGATGGGAAAGAGAGGAAAAGAAAGATAAAGGTAGGACCCTGAAAAGGTAGTCTATACTAACTATACTAAGACAGAGCATTGAAATTGAAGCAGAAAGAATTGCTCTAGATCTCAGAAAGAACCTCCAACTGAGGAAAACATAAAAATCACATCGATCCTGCCCTAATGTGTCACCATTAGGCATGAAGCACTAATTGAACACCTGCTTTGTTCCAAGTGCTATGCTGGGTAGTGGATGAGTGGCCCTAGCCAAGACTAGAGAGTCAAAATTCCTAGAGGCAAAGGAGACAGGCAGGAGTTGGAAAGATAGTTGTAAATGACAGAACAGTAGGGGAGGGGCATCTGAGTGTTTGATTTATGTCTGTTCCAACAGTCCTAGGCTGTCTTCCCTTGCCTCAAGCTGGGATTTTCCCAGATGTGCATCTGCTTGAGGGAAAAAAGGGCGGGAGCAGGGGGAGGGTCTCCATGTCCTTGCATCTGGTCCCAAGAGCAATACCTTCCCCTCTCTTCCTGTGCTATTCACTGCCTGCTGGGTAGGGGGTGGGAGGCTGGGGACATGCCAGGGCCCCTAGATAATCACCAGGTAATGAAAAGAACTGGTCCAGGGCTGGGGGGAATGCAGAGGATGCAGAGTCGAAGCCATAAATCTCTCTTGGAGGAGGAGATACAAAAATAGGGGGTTCTGACAGTTGGAGCCCATCCAGGTGATTTCACATGAGGTATCTGAACCTGGAGGGGTAGGAGGAGGGACAATGAGAGGCTGGCAGGGGTGTGAACCAGACACGGAAGAGGCTGAAAGAGACAGAGATAAGAGAGGCAAAAAAGAGAGAAGAAAGGGGGGACAAGAGATGGGAACAGTGACAGGGGAGGCAGGAAAAGGAGATCGATGGGAGGAGGTGGGATGGAGAGACTAAAAGGCACTCATAAAGATGTGATGGTATGAGACCCTCAGAGACTGAGGGAGGGAAGGAAGGAGGGAGGTAGGGAGAGAGGGGAGCTGATGGCAGATATAGTTCTAGAAAAACTCAGACCAAAAATATATCTGGAGTCGGAGAGACAGACGGAAAGACCCAAAGACAGACATATTTGCCTGACAGAAATGAAGGTGAAGGAGGCAAAGAAGGAACAAAGAAAACAGGGATGTAGTGAGGAAGGGGGAGGGAGCCAGACAAAGAGAGAGAGAAGGAGGCAAGTATAGAGCAGGAGGAGGGAGCGAAGCCGGGGAGGGGGATATATATTTTCTTTATGATCCTCTTCAATCTCACTCGGCTCGCTGCTGTGGCTGTTCTCCTCTCAGGTGCTGCTCTGTAGTGGATGTGCCCAGAAAGCTGATAGGGTGAAGCTGCTGCCATAGCTGCCCCCACACTCTCTCCCAGTGCCAACCTGGGGGATTTTCAGAGACTACTACATGGATATGAAAACCCGGCCTGCCTACCCTACTCTGTCCCCAAAAATGCTGAAATCAAAAGAGGCCTGAATCTCAGCCCTAGATTTTTCAGAGCTAATGCAGCCTGACACAACCAATCCAGGGAAGAGTAGGGTAAAGAAGAAAAAAGAATAATGGTAGGCCGGCAAGCAAGGAAGGCAAGTTCTGGAGAAAGTGTGGGGGAAGAGACTTTGGTTAGGGATCACCTGAAGAAGAGTGAGAAGAGGTAAGGACTAGGAAGATGTGTCTGTGAGAGCTAAATAAGTAACATGCAGAATCTAAGCAAAATAAGATACTAGTGACTGTCTATTACTTTGGGGTCAGACACCTTCTGAAAAGTCATGATCAATGCCTTCAGGTAACTTTCCACTAATAGGCCCCTACAAAAATATGCACCAACCCACAAAAGGGGAAACTGAGGGATAGAATAGAGATCCTGAGACCAGTGTATGTGTGTGAATCTAGATTTTAAGGGACCAGTGATAGAGCAAGCAGGCTAACTTCTGAAGATCTAAGATAGTATGGCAAGCTGGACCCTGACTTTTTTCCCCAAGATTATCTTGAGGCTGAGCCAGCAGCCAAGATTTGTAAAGACTAGCTCCCCAGGCAACCCTCAAGGCCAGGGAAGACCCTAAGAACGTAAACCAAAGCAATCTAAATAGGAATTGTTCTCCCCTCTCCCTTCCCTGCCAGCCATATTTAAGGTCCCAGAGGTCAGATGTTATTGTTAGAACCCAAGGTGTCTCTTGGGAAGCAAGAACCTTATCACAGCTGATTAGGGCCTCCCAGAGTTAAATTCAGAGGCTGCAGGGCAACAACTGAGGTCCTTTACCTCTTCCTACACCCATCACAAAGGGGTTTGGGTGGGTGGCCACCAGAGGATCAGAGAGACTTCACAAACCAGGGAAAAGGAGGGCCCAATTCCCTGGGGCCCTGGCAACAGCTAGATAGGTCAGTATATCTGGAATAGGGACCAAGGTTGGCAGTCCAGGCTCCAGGCCAGCTGAAGAATTCCCAAGAGAGTTCTAATTCCTTGGCGGGGTCTGGCAAAACTGGCAACTGGGAAGCTCTGCAGTACCAAAAGAAGCCGCTAGGAAGTGCTCGCCAACAGCCAGGCTCCGGAGAGTCAATAGTGGGCTGATGAGAAGGAGACCGAAGACCGGAAGGCAATCGATCAGAGTCGCCCTGGCAACCGAGCTGAGCCCGAGACAGACAGCACGTCGATAATGAAATCATCGTTAAATGACTTCAAGCCCTAATTAATAATCCGGGCCAACCGAGGCCATGCCTGACCGGGGGGGCGGTGGGGATGTCATTGTTGGAGGAGCATTGGAACCTCTTGGACAATTAATCAATTAGTCCACTCACTGAATAATTGGCTCCTTTGTCCTCTACCGTGCCCCCTCCACCACCCCATCCACCTCTGACTGTGGGGAGACTAAGAAGAGATGTGGGGCTAATCGTTTCCAAGGGCCACAGTGACTCCCTCTCCTTTTTATCCACACATCTGTTTCCTGGACCAACTAATAAAGCCCTCCCCAAAGTTGGACTTCCCTGTGCTCTTCTACAAGACCCACCCATGCATGAATATTTCAGGACCTAGACCCTAGCTGTCCAGACACCTCTCCACACCCTCCTACCCCTTAACCCACCTCCTCCCATCTCATCACCATCACTACCACCACCACTCCCACACACAGGCAGACACATCTCTGACTCACAGCCCACTCTGACTGAGGAAAGAGCACTGAACAACAGTCCTAGCCACACCAGCCCACCACTAGATATGTGATCTTGGGCAGGTTATGCCCTCTCCAAGGCTTCAGTGTCCTTCTTGGTCTGTAGCCTAAGGGGGTCCAAAGGATTTCCAAGACTTCTTCCTGTCCCCTCATCTTTTATTCTAATAATTGGACCTGAATGTCTCCCAGTACTCTCTACTGAATTTCTTTACCTCAGGGAAGTAAGAGCAGGGATTGGAAGGAGTGCCAGGTACTGATTTATAAAGTGCTCCATCCCCAAGAAACTCACCTTGAGACCTTAAAAAAGGGGAGATGTCAGAAGGGTGTATGGAGGGATGCTTCCCCCAGCCCATCCCCCACTGGCCCAGTCATGCTGGCCCTTGCCACCCACCTTGCTTATTGCTCTCCACAACCCCCAGCAGGAAATGAAAAAGGTACAGGAAATTGCACTTTAAATCCCCTAGCTCCTGGCTCCTTCCACCAAGTCAGGGAGCTGGGGAAAGACTAACCTCAGGGACCAGACTTTCTCTGTTTGTAATTACCAGGCCACTTAGGAGGAGAAGGAGCTCCCTGCAAAACAAACCCCTCCCTCCAAAACAGCTAAGTGGGTTATCAAAAACAGTGGTGTTGGAGGAGAGCATTTGGGTTTAGTGAGAAGGAACCAGGGGTTTGGGGGAAAAATAAAGAGCCAATGGGACACCTGAACTAGACAGGTGATAGCCTCCTTTCTGGGAGAGCTGATTTATAGCGCCACCTGTAGCCTGGAGAAATGATGTGTAGCCAAAGGCTGAGATGGGGTGGGAGGATGGAACAGAAACTCTCCAGAGAAGCCCTGCACAGATCAGGGAGAAAAACCTACCAGGTCCATCCCACCCCCATGAATACTTAGGAGTTTAATAATGTTCAGAATGTCCAGGGTTTACGTGTAATTAAATCCAGGAGCTAGGTAATTACATTTCTTCTCCATGTGCTACCCTTTACCTTTCCCCTCCCCCACATACGCACATCTTTTATGAAAGACATTGAACCATATCCTGGACTTCAGAAAATACCTCCACTAAACAGGTGGGCTTAACTTCAGCAAGAGGAATTTAGAATACACTTTGGAAAGGATTTCCTTAGAGTTAGGGCTGGTAAATGCTAGAGCAAATGAGCAGAGAAGTGCGCGCGCACATACACACACACACACACACACACACACACACACACACACACACACACAAACAGGAAAGCCCTACTATTTCTTGATTCTTTCTTTTCACATGGGATTGATCTCCAAATGATATCTCCCACATTACGGGGCAAAATAGAGTCTCTCTGAACATTAGGAAAATAATTGCCCTCTAACCCTTACTTCCAGGAGGGAAATGACTATTTCCCTCCCCAGGTCATAGCAAGTGTGCTGCAGAAAGATTACACAGCTTGTCAGTAAGAGCCCCACATGCAGACGCCTAGCCTGGAGTCATATGCCCCAAGCCCTTCCTCTCCTGTTTTATCTCAACCTCTCTGCACCTCTCAATGTCCATTCTTTGGACTCACCCTGTGAACCAAATCCTGGAGAGGGGGAGGTGGGGAGGGTCCAAAGAGAAAAGACAGAACCCTGCTCTCGACGATGTGAGAAGAGACACCCACCAAACAAGAAATCCAGGAAGAGCCAAAAAATGCATGTAAGTTAAAACACTGTAGCCTAATCCTTCAAGTGCTGAGGGACCTATGCAAAGGAAAGTGGGAATAGAGGTTGAGAGTATAAAGCAAGACTGGAGGGAAGTAAATGCCAGTTTTAGAGGATGGAGGATGGAGGATGGATGCAAAGGGCTTGGGAGGCAGGAGGCTGATGTGCTCAGCAGGTATGGAGAGAATAAGCTGAGAAGATATCACAAATGAGGATGATTTAAAATACCTAATACTTAGAAATTTAAAAATCTTTACAAGTGTACATAGTTCTTTTGCATAAATCTCATTTTATCCTCAATAACAAGTCACAGAAGCTGGTATTGGTATTGCCATTTTATAGATAATGAAACTAAGGTACAGAGAGGTTAAGTAACTTGCTTTAGGTCACAGAGCTGATAAGTGGCAGAACGAGGAATCAAATTACTGCATTCTGGTGCTAACTCCTACAGGTTCTGCCCTGGGAAGCAACCAGGCGTGGGGCCTAGCTGTGTGAGGGAGAGATCACTCTCCAGAGAGTAAAAGACCTGCCTTCTGGTGCCTTTTTCAGGATGTTCTGCCCAGAACTCTGGCAAGTTAGCCTAGGCCTCATATGTAAAATGGGAAAGTGATATTTCACCCTGTGAAAATAGGCTAAAACAAATAATTTATTGAAAAATTTTAAGCTTTAAAATGCAATAATTCAACCCATGAAAGGGGTAATTAAAGGGGAAAGCCAGGATAAAGATTTCAAAGCCTTCAGTCTTCCCATTACTGGTCCCCATCCCAATACCTGTCTTCCCCTCTTCACTGACCCCCAGAGGCCTTTCTCTCACTTTTCAGTCTGAACAGCTTTCTTCACCCAGCCATGGCTTACTAGCCCTTGAAGTCCTGGATCATTCATCCTCACATCCTATGAGGGCACATCAAGGTCAAGGAAGTCAGCCTAGCTTTCCACCACCTTGCCCACCCAGCCCAGAATCACAATGGAACTACAGCATGGGACATTTTATATTGCTGTTCGACATCCCCACCACCACTGCCACCCCATTACACCCCACCCCTGGAGGGCTGGCCCTCTAGGACATCACAGCCCAAGCTCTCTGCCTACTCCCTCCAGGAAACCTGACCTCCCAAACCTCACCCCCTCCAACCCTCTGCCTCCCCAACACACATTCCCCGATGCATACACATGCGCACCTACACATTTCTTCCTCATCTACCTCCAAGGTTCACATTCCCTACCCCAAGATAACGCAGTTGCTGAGAGCCCTCTTAGTTTTACTCCTCCTCCTAACTAAATGAATACCATTCTCCTTGTCTTCCAGGAAGCCTACGGACTTCCTCTGTCTTCCTCTATCTTTCCTCCTTTTGATCATTTCCAGTCACCCATCATTAGAATCACGGCCTTGGTCCAGTTGCTCTTGACCACCTCAACTCACAAGCATTTGCTGAAGGAGTGCCCAGCGCTGTGCCTCTGGGTCTTGGATAACAGCCTCATCTTACTAACAGTCTAGGAACTCGCGCAGGGCAGGGCCTGTGCTCCTCCCTCTGGATCTCCCTTCACTCTACCAGTAGAGTGTGTAACTCACTGATTCTACTTCCAGCAGAGAGGAGGACCTAATCCAGGTTGGACTTTGGGCATGCTTCCACACTCCCTGGGTGTGAATGTGCTCAGTCCACATGGTTTCTGGTGTTCTGTGGTTCAATTCAATCTCCATCTTCCCTTCTTGTCCACACTCACAGACATTTCCTGTGCTCAAAGCTTAGAGTATTAGATTGAACCATATGAAATTCCTGATATCCAATTGGTTTTGGCCTATAAAGTTTATAACTTGGTTCTTCTCCCCTCAAAAAATTTTTAATTCCAAGCTGAGGAGACAGGAGGGCAGACTGCGGAAGGGCGAATAATAATAATATGAGCTAATATATGTTGAGTACATACCACGTGCCAAGTATGTCGTTACATTGGTAATCACGGCACCTAAAATTATTTCCCACATTTTACAAGTAAGCCCAGGATAGGAGCTACATGGTGAGGAACAGGGCCAGTCAGAGAAAGAACTCCGACAGAAGCAGAGTGAGAGGGCAACTGGGGGGCTGCGGCAGCGCAGGCAGACCGCGGGAGAGCTGAAGGAGAGCATGGAGCGGGAGGCCCAGGCGCGTGTAGACGGAAATGAAAGGCCGCCACGCCGAGGAGTCTACGATGCTAAGGGGACCGTGATGGCTGCGGCACAGAAAGAAAAGCTAAAGTCCAGGCGAAAGTGTAAAAAGCGGGAGGGCGGGAGGAGCGACCCTGTGCAAGAGATATGTAGACTGCGGCAAAAAGAGAAAGCGAGGGTTAGAGGCAGAGCGCGGAGAGGGAGAGCTGGAGTCTGCCGCAGTGCGAGAGGGAGTAAGGGGAGGGGAGAGCGAAGGAGGAAGAGAGAGCGACCCGAAAAAAGAAAGCCAGACGCTGACTCCGGCCGTCTGGTGTGTGGGGAGAGACCTTCATCTCAAGGACACTGAGAAAGGCAGATGGATGGTGGAAAACAGGGGAGCGGCGGGAGCGGCGGGAGCGGCGACCCCGGCGAGGCGGGCTCCCGCTCAGCCGCCCCGCCCGCGGTTGCGCTGCCCTCACTCCAGACACCCCTGTTCAGCGCCCCGCAGCCCCCGAGCGCGCCCCCGCCCTCCCCGGCCCAGCCCGCGCCCGGCGCTCGCATGAAATTGGCTGCAGCCGTAATGAGTCCGCACCGCGCGGAGGATGCTGAGGGCCCGCCAGGGAGCCGTGCGCGCCTCGTTTAGCTTGTTTATTGTTCAGGCCTAATTAAAACGTTCCACCGCGCTGCGTTTACATCCGCCCCCTGCTAATGAATTCTCGGCCGCCGGGCGATTTCGGAAACTGACGCAGGCCGGAAGGGGGGCGGGAGGTGGCGGGACTAGGGAAGGAGTGAAGGAGGGGGCATTCGCCCCACACACACACACGCGCGCGCGCGCGCGCGCCCAGACCATTACAGGGCCGAGGAGCAATTAGACAGCCGGCGATTGGCGCCGAGGTCCAAGTGGTGATCTGCATCCCTATCGCCCCAAAACATGGCAGGCGTTTGGAGGTGATAGAAGGCAGGGCCGCAGGGCTCTTAAGGGGGCATGGAGAGACGGTCATGAGCGAGGATACGTGTCTTGTGCCTACTAGGCCTGTGTGTTCCTGAGAGTGTATGTGCGTGTGAGTGCACCTGCTCCTGGGACCGTGTCCCCAAAGCAGCCTGTGTGCGGAGGACTCTATGTCTGTCTGCTGGTGGGTCCCTCTGGCTGCTCATGCCTCTTTCTTCCCCGCAGGGGGAGTCTGCGTGTAACTTACAGTGTTCTTGGTCTCTCTGAGCGTAGCAGTTTGCCGTTTTGCTGTTTGCCTTCTTGTCACGACCTCAGCGAGGGCAGATGGAGCCAGTGGAGGGGGAGAGACAGACGGTGATGTTTGGGCAGCCAGGACTCCCCGCCGGCCCCATTCTTCGTTCAGACACGCGCACACACATATACGCAACACACGCTCATGCACACACACTCTGCCCTCCACCGCATGTAGCCAGACAGACAAAAAGCAATGGAGATAACATTCACACATGACCACATAGAAACATAAATGAACAAATGCGCTTATAGTGACATGCCAGTCACACACACAGATGGAAAGACAAGAGCCTGGGGCGCAAAGCCACATGGCACAAAGCCACCTGGTTGTGCATGCATCTCCCTACCCACACATACACAGAAGTCATGCAAACTTGGATACACACTTCTCCAGACAATCGTGCATGCACACGTGCATCACTGCCTGACACTTGTCAGTGTATCCTCCAGCGGGCCCCAATTCCTCTGGTAGCAAATTCAAATCACCCAGCATGGCCTTCAAAATTTGTCCTCCATTCCACTTCATGATGGTTCCCCAATCAGCTCTTCATCCCAGGCCAGCAAAGCTGGCTGGATTGTAGTTTGTTCATCCTGCCTCAGAACTGTCAGAGAGATACTTTTCCTCTTCTCTGACTCTGTTCCATGCTGTGTTGCATTTCTCCTTCCATACCCTACTTATAACTCCCCTCCTCCAGGCAGCCTTCCCTGATGAACTAACTGGCTCTGATTCTGAGTTTGCCCTAGTCTTTTGCACTGTTGATCTGTGTTGTGGTGAGCGTCACCAGGTTATTTTGCATGTTATCTTGGTAGGGAGGAGAACTGTAAACTCCCCAAGGGCAGGACCACTTAGCCAAGTATTTCTGTCAAATGCCAGGCCTCACCCCTCCAAGCAAGGCTGTGAATGCTCCTAGGAGCACTACTACCTGGTTTTAACAGGTGGAAAAATGAAAGCAGGCCTCAAGCAGTCACTAGAAAGTTCTCCTTCTGTTACATCCTGAAAATATCTCATTCAAAATAACCTTTCAGAGCCACTTTGGACGGGGTACACCTTCCGTGGTGTCCTCCCACATTCGTGTTGTTCCTAACTGGAAACATTGCTTCCGAGCTGGGTCCTCACCTTATTCTTCAGGAGAAAATTTTGCTGTTTTCAAAAATTAGATCCTCCCTAAAGGATAAAAATATGCCTCTAGTGATGATGCTCAGAGCTGTGCTACCGTCTCTAAAGGCAATCCCCAGAGAGGAATGTCAGGAATGACCCTGGCTATAGCAGCATCACCAGAAAGTGCTACTTTGAAGAAGATGGCATGCATTGGAATAGGTTCTTTGTATAAAAATAAAAATAAAATAAAAAAAAGCAAGATTGCCCTAAAAATTCATTTGTTGACTGCCTCCCCAACTCACCACAGGGTTGTTTCATCCCAGCCCAACCTCTTTGGGAAGATAAATGCCCTGCCTGCTTCCCACCACCACCACCTTTTTCCCCTTAGTCTTAACAGCCAGCTTTCCCTCCATGTCCCTCTCTTCCTCCTGCAGATAGAGGCTCCCACCCTCTCCCTGTCTTTCATTTACAAATAAGCCTCCATCATATTTATTTTTCCACCTCTGTCTTTCTCTGTCTTCTGTTGATTTCTCTTCTCCCTTTTTCAATATCAATTTCTCTCCCTCTGATTTTTGTTGAGACTCTGCCATTTCTTTTCCTATCTCAGTCTTTCTCTAATTTCCATCTTTTTTCTGTTCTCTCTCCTGCCCTCCACCTCCATTGCTCAGAGCAGTCACTGCACGGGGAGTGTGTGTAGAAGTCTAGTTCAGCACCAGATGACTGACATTTTGGATAAAGCTTGGAATTGCTGTGTTTCTGCTCCCCTACACACACACACACACACACACACACACACACACACACACACACACACACACATTTATGATCCTCTCCTCCTACCCAAGTCCCCGTCCTGAGAAGCCAGCAGAGCCCTTGCCCCAGAGCCTCCATCCCACCCTCTACAACCTCTATCTGGCCCTTCTCACTGCCTTCTCCTACCCTCTAATCCTCTGGTTTCCATTTCCTCCTTTCCCTTCTCTGTCTCCCTCTCCCTCTCCCTCTGTCTCTGTGCACATTTGTCTCAATATCTTCTCAGCCCTGGCCCCAGGTTGCTCTGCCTTTGGTTCTGGATTCAGGGCTTTTGGTTTCTTCCTGAGCCTGGTTCCAACTCACGTCTGAGTCTGTGTCTGTCTCTGCTATTTCTAGCCTCTGGCTCTGTCTTTGTGTCTGTCTTCAGTCTTTCTCTCTGTGCTCTCCAGATGCTCCTCTCTCTTTCCTCTCTCCTACTTCTGAGTCTGTGTCTCTTCTGTCTCTCCCATTCCACTCTGTGAATGTCTCTGTTCACTCTGTGTCTCAGTCTCTTTTAATCACCAGGGTGCTGCACCTCACTCTGCATTATTGGTCCCGGTCTGTCAGTCTTGGCTTGAATTTACTGGGTATTTCTGCCCGTCTCTGTGTCTGTCTCCCCCCTTCACTGCTTCTTTATACTGCCCTGCAGTTATGGGGGGTGGTCTGGCGCGACAGCCTTCCAAAGGGGACCAGGCGGGTGGCCCTTTGTGTGGAAGATTGACGGCCATACGGTGGCGCAGCCTCCGCAGCGCTGATTAGGATGCAGCGCGGGGTCCAACTGCAGCATTCTCCTCACCGAACATTCTCCATGACTCCAAATGCTGGTCCCCTCCCTGCCTGCTACCAGTCTCAGGGTTGTGTGCTTTACCTCTTCCCCTGCCCCAATTTCTCCACTGGGAGCCACTAGATATTCTGAGAGGGCAGTCGAGGGCCCCTTCTCTTACCCAGGTATCCAAGTCTTGTGCATTCTAAGAATAAATGAATGAGGAGAGGTGGAGGCTGACTGGCAGTGCTTTGCTGGTGGCAGGAAGGTGGGAAACATGTGAAGAACAGAAATGTCCCTGGGAGCTTTGTCCCAGCATCCCTGATGAAGAATTGCCAAGCAGCTCCTTGCACCCCTCAGACAGGCACATAAGGAGCAACAAGTCCAGGGAGGAGAAACGGCAGGTTTTAAAATACAGAAAGGGGAACAGAAATATACATGCCCCTCTATTCCCCTCGTAGCACCTATAACCCTTCCTTGTACATAGGAAGCTCCCAATTAAATTATTGGCTCATATTTCACTATTTCTCCAATAATTAGTGCCTAAGTCAGTGGAACTCATTTCTTTTAAATATGCCTCCCCGTTCCCCCCACTTATCCACCCGCGGCAATCCAGTATCTGCCCTCTGAACAGTTTCCTCTGCCAAACCTTCCAAGCACCCCAGTGATTAATACATCTCAGCTCTAAATCCCAGTCATTCCAATCACTCCACCTCCATCACCTATCTACCTGGTGACCCTCCCTCCTCCTCTCCCTCCCCTGCCCACCACAATGCAGCCTGGCCACCTGGGTTCCTCCCTAAAGACAGTCAGTTACTAATAAGCACTAAGAACTAGAAGGGGAGGGCCAAGGGCAGCCTGGTGGGTGGGAGGGGATTTCAGAGCTAGCAAATAACGAGCCCTGTCAGCATCTGTCATATATGCCATCTCCCTCCATCATCCCTGTCTCTTGCCTCCTTGCTTCTGCCAATTCATCTCCCTGCTGATGCTGACGGACTGAGCTCAGGTACAAATTCAATGAAGTCGTGTAATGCCTGGTCTGCTTCAGACCCATTTTCTCCAGGAGTGTCTCTAGACCCTGACGTCTTTCTTTGAAACTCCGGGCGACCCTCCACCGCACATCCCCAAAAGTAGAACTCAAAACTTCAGGCAATGGTATGGAGGATTAAATCTCAAGAAGACCATCCTAGCCTTAAGGAGGTCGTGAATGCCTCCAGAAACTGGAGAATTGTTGGGGAAAAAAGATGCGGTTTGACAACCAAAGATCACTTCTTGTAATATACCAAATTTCCACCAGGGGGCAAAGGACGCAGACTTGGAAGAAACCTTCTCTGCAGCGACCTGCGAAGGACTCGGCGGCCACAGGAGGGCGGCAGAGAACGATGCTCCCTGAAGAACCCAGACCTTGGCCCTGGGTACTGTCAAAGATGGGGCTGTGCTGCACAGGCTGGGGAAGTGTTCCTTCAGCAAGAAACCATGAATTTCTGAATTCGATTAATTCTTCTTGCAGCCCTCTCCATTTGGGTATCCCTTCTCAGGCTCTCAGGACGCTGAAATACGGTCATCCACCCCAGCCTCCTTCCGTTCTGGTACTTAAGCACCGGGGCGACTGGCACAGAAAGGCCCCGTGGCTTTTCCTTCACAGTTGTACAGCAAACGACACTCAAGCTCAAAGAAAGAGGTGACGTTTCATAGGGTCCTAGCTGATAACTGGAGCCGGAACTAGAACCCAAGTTTTCTCTATTCTCAATACAGGGTTCTTCCCATTGTCCTGGCTGATGTACCTGAAAGAAAAGCATACTTTATAAGCCCCAATGAAAAACCAGCTCACAATCCTTGGTTTAAAAAATCAATGTCAAGTCTATGGCCATGCCACCCTAAACAAGCCCGAGTTCGTCTGATCTCTGAAGCTAAGCAGGGTCGGGGCTGGTTAATACTTCGATGAGAGACCACCTAGGAAGACCAGGTGCCATAGGTGTAAAAAATAAAAAAAATAAGAGATTGTAAGCTGACAAGGTCCTTGCAATCTGTGAGGTCAAACAAGGGTTGCCTCACCATAAATAAATAAACAAACAAACAAATAAATAAAAAATCAATGTCAAAGCTATACCTTTCCCCATGTTTACATATAAAACCGTTGATCACAGAGCAGAGAGATGACCTCTTCTTTAGGCACACACACCTGTCTACCCCTCAGAGTCCCACAGCCCCTGTCCCTCTCTTCTTCCTAAACTGCAAAAGGAATGTCTCTTCATTTATAATTTGCATTTTCACTATATTTTCAGAGGCTCCTCAAAGTTACAAACACTTTCCCAGGTTTAACCTGGGTCCCTCCTACCACAGCACAGCCCTGTACAAATGGAGGAGAAGGGCTGCACAGGGATCCTCTCTCCCAGGCCCTTCACTGCTCCTTGCCTCTCCCCATCCCTCTGTTGACCCATCTATTTCTCCTCCAGATCCTTCTTGCTACTATTGGCCCTCTATGACCCGAGTCTTCTGTCTAGCCCTCACTTCTTCCTCTCTCCTTGGAGCTAAAGAGCTAACAGAGGTGAGAATAACTGAGGAGGGATGAAGCTAATTGTAGGGAGATGTATGTAAATTCGTGGGCTGATAGGCTGTGTACACATACATGCGTGCCACACAACACCCCTTCTAAATAGCCCACACACATGTACTCCATGCCATGCCCCCATCCAGGACTCTTTCTTTATAAAACAGGAGGGAAAAAAAAATCATCTCAACCTCTCAAAAACCTTATTTCAATTTTTATCCTCTTGGGGAAAACTCAAAAGACAAGACCCCCCCTTTTTTTCCTTTCCCCATCTGCCTCCAGTCCACTCTGGCTTTCGAGATTTCTCCCTAGATCTCTGGGTACAGCCCCCAACACACACTTTCCCCAGTATCAAGGGAGCACCAGATGCAGCCTCCTCCCTGCAAAGGACTGAGACAAACGCCAATCACACTGGTGCCTCTCTCGGTGCCCATTCTGCTATGAATTCCCAAGGTCAAAACCATTCTGATGTTATTAAAAACATAAATGTTGCATACCAGGCAGCGGGGGGAAAAATTATAAGGCAGCCAGACAAGAGGGAGACGGAGGGACCGGTAATTGTCTTCGTCTTCCCAGAGTCAAGCTCCATGGGGCTGGAGCTGCACACAGAACATTGCTTTTTAATTTAACTCAGTAAGGTCAGTGGCAGCAAATGAGGCAGGGGAGGAATGGTACCTCTGAGGGAGGGCGCCGGGGCACAGTCCCCACCCTGAGCCTGCAGAGCCAGGGCTTCTGGCCAAGATCTCCAGGCAGTGCCCAGAGAAGCAGAGGGAAAATGGCAGGGGAGATTCGATGACTCTCAGCCCTCCAAGAAGGAGATTGGCCTCAGGGGATGGAGAAGGAGATATTATTGGAGGGCTTCTGAGGAACTGGTGTCTGGGCACGAAGAAAGGAGAAGTCTTCGAAAGGACTCTAGGTGAGACCAAGGACTTAGGTTGATGGAGACAAATACCCACCTTTATTCTCTCCCTACAGACCCACTGTACAGAAGAAAATAACAAGGGCCATGATTGGAATTTAGGGGTTCATCCTGCCCCCCAACACCCATGAATCCTGAATCTCAAGCAAGAGAGTTCTCCAGTGAAATGGACCACTCTATTCCTTCCCCTTCATCTCCAAGGATCCAATGGAGCAGCTGAGAGGAGGAAGGAAGGAGAAACTGAGGTAGAACTGCCCTCCCTCAGAACCTTCCTTATAGGTTCCTTCCACAGGCCACCTTTCCTTCTGCAGCTCTGCTAGCCATATGGTGGTTCTGTCCATTTCCAGTGCTATAGGAAGGGCTTAAGTTAGACCACAGAAGGGACTTCTCAGATTGGCATCTTAGTCATAGGAACAACACAGGCTGGGGTAGGGAAGGCTCAGGACCCTGGGCTTTTCTGAAAAGGCCCAGAGAGTTGAGCATAAGATTAGGGAACCTGGAGAAGGTGGGGCAAGTCACTAGGTATGGGAGTGGGGACTTTAAAAAAGCTGTGAAACTGTCAGAAGCGGTGGCATTAAATACACTTTGATTTAATGGGAAGTTCTTCTGCAGGTCAGACCTCAACTCCTGCTTTAGTTTCAGGCTGTTTCCCTTTTAGGACTCTTTTGGGAAGAGAGAATTAGAATAGTAGGTTTCAGACTTTAGGATGGAGTTTCAATTTTCTCTCTCCATCTAGAAATGTCTTGCTACTTGGCTTTCCTTCCAGGCTTCTACTCCCATGTAATTTAGAAATACAAAGACTTCCTGAAGAAACTTCCAGTGTCAATTAGGAATTCTGAGGCCCACTACCCTCATAGTGCACACACTCCACTCCCTTTCCAAGAGGTCCTCCTCTCAGCACTGGGACCCCAACCCTGCAGTTCTCAGTATCTGCCACAAGGTGGCGGCCAATGCCTCGAATGGTCCAGAGCTAGACCTTGTGCCTCACTGGAGCCAGGACCCTCTCACCTCCACCCAAATCTCCACTCATCCCACCCCCACCTTTCCAGGCAGGAATCCACCCTTAGGGTCTCAGAAAAGGAAGGGCTTTCTGAAAAATACTCAAGCTTTGGGGATAGGTGATCTGGGTGAGGATTGGGATGGGCGAAGGAAAGGGAAGGTGGAAAAGAAGCCTAAGAGAGAAAATAAGTCCAAAGAGACCCAAAGGGAGCAGGTGGTCAGGTGCAGTATGAAGGCCAAGTTGAGAAATCATAATGGGGCCACCTGCCACTCCCTACATCAGGCCCAGGATCCCAGCTCCTCAGCATGACACCCAATTGGACTCCATTATCTATGCCATTCTCAGAACACAGAAAACAGGTTTTCTCCACTGCAGTCCTGACCTACCTGGCACATTGAGAGGAATCTGAGAGGAAGGAAAAAATACAGGCCTGCTCATAGAGAGGTGCCAGTTCATGTGGTTGGGGGTATGGGGAGGGGTGAACAGGGACAAGGCACACAGCCAGGAAAGAGAAGAGAGGGGAACAAGAAGAGGCCTGCAGGGACCATAGCAGTGACTTGGAAATAGAAAGTTTGGGTTCCAGAACCAGGAGAATTAATCAAGGAAGACTGTGCAGAAGAGGAGAGTATGGGGAGATATTGCAAAGGTCTGAGAGGCTAGCCCGCAGGAAGAAGAGAAAAGATGGTCCAGGCTGAAGACAGACTGTGAGGCAAGGAGGGAGGGAGGAAGGATTAAATACTGAGATGGCTGCCCAGGTGGATCTAAGAGACCAGATGGAGGTTCCTGTTGAGGGAGAATGGGAAGTTGAAGGAAAAGGTATCAGTGGGTGAGAGACCTTGAAGCCCAGCTAGAAGTTACTACAGGCTTAAGGAAGAGGAAGGGGCAGCACCCTAATCTAGCTGAAGTTGTCCTCCCTCTTTCCCCACCACCATAAAGCCAAGAGGATAGGAACACAGTCTAGGGTCCTCCAAATGGGGCACAAGAAAGACTCCTAGACCAGGAGTCAGGGGCCTGGGTTTCCCAGAAGTGGCCACCATGTAGCAGGAGACATTGAGTGAGACTTACCCCCCTGAGGCCTCTGGCTCTTGTCTATAAAGTACAAGGGTTGGAACTGATGGTCTCTGAACTCCCTTCTCTGAAACCGTCCTGTTGATCATTAACTCCTCTCCAAGAATGGTCCAGCTCATCTGTGATCCAACAGGCTTTAGCCTCACATTCTCTCATTTCTCTATACTCCAGACCACTCCTCTATCGAGAAGAAATTATTTCTGTATGGTGGGGGGGACTAGATTCCAATTTCTCAAACTCAGCCTGGGCTTATGTGAACAAGGTACAAGAGGATTCGAGGTTAGACTCTGGAAGAACTTCCCAGTACAAGGGGTCTGAAAACCTCAGGTTGTGTGAAGTTTGATAAGAATGCATACATGGCCTTGCCAAAGGCCTCCAAGAGACAAGGACATTAGTTTGGACCTGTCTGGGTAGTGTTGACCAGAAAGGGAAATTTTCACTGTGGTTATGGTTCCCCCAGAGCCAGATGTTGCACACCAAGACTGTTAGAGACTCTACCACCCTAGGGCAGAATGGGTTGAGCCTAGATGAAGGAATTGCAGCCTGGTAAGATCATTCCCTAAACCTGGAGGCTGGGGAGAGAAGAGAGTAGACCCCACTCCTCCACTGTTCCGGCACCTTCCCACCCTGGCACCACCTCTCTATTACTCTCCCCATCAGAGCTGAGCCTATGAGCACTCCCAGTGCAAGCCCTGAATGAAAGTTTTAGGACCCAGTTTCCACCCAGCCTCAGACCTGGGACCCTGACACCATTCCCCTGTGGCACCCACTACTCAGGCTATGCAATCTCCCACACCCCAAGTAGATACAGCTTTCCTCTTTTGGCCTCCCACCTCAGCCCCACCACAAACCACAGCCCAAAATGTGCTAGACATTTGGGCATATCAAACCAAAAACATCTTTAGCTATGAGTCTTAAGGCTCCCCTGGGACACCACACATGTACATGTACACATATACACACATTCATCTGCACACATGCAAATACACACACATATGAACACACCTACACATCACAAACATTTTCACACTTATGCAATACAAAGACATATACTCATAAACACATACATTTATAGACAGGCATATACAAACTTATACAAACTCATACACTCACCAAGCACACTTGTACATGTACACAATACATCTCTATTCCTTCCTTTTGACTAAGGAGGAAGAGCCCAGTCCTCTAGATTCCAGAGGTCTAGAATGTCCAGGGGGAGACATGGAAACCAACAGGAAACCTCTATATTCCCCTTCCTGCCATCAGGGTCTCTAGGTCTCTGGCCCACACCATGGATGTGGAACCTGCAAAGACAATTAACACAACAAACATTTTTGAGCACCTATCTGCCACCTTCCCCACCTGCACTCCTCTCCTATGCCTGAAGCTGAGGCAGATATATAAGAGAAAGAACCTCTGCTCAGTGACGTGGTAGGAAAAGCAAGAGCTCAGGCGTTTAGGACCTGAGTTCAAATCCTGCCTGTGCCACTTAATAAGCTGTGTAACCTTGGGCACCTTACGTAACCTCTCTGAGCCTCAGTTTCATCACCTGTAAGGTGAGGTTAATAAAATTTACCCAATAACTCTGTGAGGATTAAAATACAGGGAATGTATTTTAAAACCTCCATGGGCAATGTATCCACACAGAGAAAGCCACCCCTTTTCTTCCCCAGCCCCTGAAGCGAGCGTCTCCCCAACACTCTCCCAGTCCTACAGTCGCTGAAACAGAAACCCAGTCTCCTGCAGCCTCAGACTCGCAGGTGCGCACACCCGGGGAAACTTGATCTCCGACTTGGCCGGCTCCATCCGACTCCGGCTCCCACCCCTGCCCCCGCCCCTCCTGGTCCATCATGCCTCTCGCCTGCCCGTTTGCAGGTCGCGTTTTCCGTAATAACCTTTAATGCGGCTGGCCACGGCCCAAATGTTCGCGATGGAGCGCTGGGCCCCGCGCATCAGATGGACGATGAAGTGTTAATCATCCCCCAGGGAGCCGTCCCGCGGAAAGTCGTCATTAATTTCTCTGAATTACACCAATTCCGAGACATTCTTTATGGACAGACAGTGCGGGAGACAGTTATATGACAGGACTTGCTGTGCTAAGCAGATGTGGGAGAGATTGCGTCGCCCCATGAATACTAAACAATCGCTCGGAAGAAACCCCACAAGCTTCTGCGCTCAGAGCTGGGAAACGGCCCAGGCTGCCCCCATCCGGGCGGGCACACCCTGCAGGTGCCTGGAGCTGGGGAGCGGGGCGGGGGGGGGGGGGGTAGAGATTGCACCCACCACCATTCCTGCTGCTTAGGTGGCCTCCTCAGCTCCCTTTTAGAGTCAAGCCTCAGCCTCAGAGTGGGAAGTGGCTCTGGGGGTCTTACCCTCATCTTTCTGGGACCCTTCAAGGACCCACAAACACTCTTGCTTTCCTTGATACAGTCTCTGATCCCTACATTCCTTCCAGAACCTGACCTGCTTCTGAACTGCTGTCAATCATCCCTCTCTCCCACTCTGATCCTCCTCCAGCTCTCCCTCCAGACAATTCACTATCCTTACCATCTCTGAGTTTCCATCTGGCATTGATGAACCCTGTTTCTTCCACCTCCCCACCTGGTCCATCTATCACTCCATCCTCCTCCACATGCTCCATCTCTCCCACACCGAGCCCCGGTTCCAGTCCTAAGGGACCCTTGGCAGTGCTGGGACCTCAGGAGGGCCTGGTTTCTTGCTCACCCCAAAGCCACTCCCCACTCTGCCCCACCCCAATTCTCAGACCCCCTCATCCTCCCACCCTTAATTCTGCTCCCCTCCAGCCTGGCTACCACCTCCTTCTCTTGCCCACCTCCCTGGACAAGCCCACCTCCAAGCAGGTTGCACTTGCCCATTACCTCTATCTCTCCAACGTGCTGCATCCTACCACTTTCCACATTTCAAGGCTTCCTCCTACAACTGCTTTCACTCCTCTCCCAACCCTTCAGAATCTAGGGGGAAAGGAGAGGTTCAGAACAAAACGAAAGGAAGGAGGCTTGCCTTTTCTCTCTCTTCATGCCCTCTGCCTGCCCTCCTCCCTCATTTCCTTCCCGCAGACTGGACAGGTGTTAAGGAGAGCTTGAGTCATTTGCCCACAAGCAAAGTGGTGGGTGGGAGTCGGGGTGAGGAAGAGGGTGACCTGGAGAAAACCTGCTAGGCAATTCGGTCACACCTGATGGAAGCCCTACCACTCGTGCCCACATCAAGCCCACACTGAGCCCCAGTCCCAGTCCTAAGGGACCCTTGGCAGTGCTGGGACCTCAGGAGGGCCTGGTTTCTTGCTCACCCCAAAGCCATTCCCTCTTAGAAGAGGACAGAGGCAAATGGTGACTGTTCTCCACCTGGTCGTCCAACCACCTCTGTCCCTGCCTAGAGAGAAGACTCCCCCAGAGCTCCTAGTGCAGGTTTGGGGAAGAGAAAGGAAAGTGCGCAGTCTCTGCGTCTTTTCTCCTCGCAGATAATTTATGCTTGAGAGCTGAGCAGATGGCGGGTAATTTAGCAATTACCGTGTGCAGGAACAGGACTCGCGCCTCCACAAGGAAGCCAAAGATTCCCCACCACAGTCTCACTTTTTCTGCCTGTTTTCTCTATTCTGTCTTCCCTGCCTCCTGCCATACCTTGCTGAATCCCAACACGCAAGGGGAGAGCCTCTCCTTTGGGTCCCTTTTCATCCCCATTCCTTCCTTATATCCGGCATAGAATTTCTGCCTCATATACAAGGAGAGCTGTCTGCCTGCTGGAAGTTCTTCCTCTCCTCTCACCTTAATCTTCCTTGCTGCTATAAGTAATCATACTATCCTAGGAGATTGTGCATCTCTCTCCTCTGCCTCTACCTCTTTAGTTTTTCCATGGTATTTCTCCCAAACATCTAGGTTTCGGATCCCAGGCTCCAAGATCAACCCAAGATCTGAGGGATCTGGGTATGTGTTTGGGTGGCAAGGGGAAGGCAGTGCTTATTAAGGTGAGAATGATCAGAGAGCACTTTGAGCTCTGTGTGCACAGTGAATGTGTAATAACTGTGAAATAGCTGATTGAGAAGCTGATTTAGTGAGATGAGGGAGGATAGAGGGGACAGGAATGAGGCAGGAATGCCTCCTCCCATGCCACTCCCTTCTTCTCTGAGCTACCTAAAGAGAGGATGTTATAGGACAGGCCCTGAGCCTGGAGACCTCCTTAAAAGATCATCCACCTCCACCCAGCCCATCCAAGGCCACCCACCACCAAGAGCCCAGGCCACTTTACCCCCTACATGTCCTCTCTTCAGCTAGGGCTCCCAGATCTCTGACCCCAACCCTGCACATCAGCCTAAATGCTCCCATTCTGGCAGAACCTTAGGTGACCTCTGGGCTCTGAAGAGATGGGCTCTCAAGCTTTGAGACACCTCCCCCCAACCTCCCCCATCTCCTCCTCATTCCTCAACACCAGAGGAGCCCTAATTAATTAGCATGTGCAACCAGCCATGGGCACGATCTCATTACTCACCACAGGGACCCGCTGTTAACACACCAGACCCCTGGGACGCGGGCACACACCAATTACACAGCCAGCAGCTCAGCTAATCACGGCTCCTAGTGACATTGTGGCTCACAGAGGAATCCCCATCTCCCCTCTCCCTACATTGCCTTTCCCCTGACATACATATGCTCTTGCCTTATAGTACAGGAGGCTGAAAGGAGGTAAAGACTGGTTGGGGAAAAGTTGAAATTTGCTGGGAAACAGGAGACTAGTCATGGAGTAACTGAGGGAAAAGTGGGAATGAAAAGTTAGAAGGAAAAGAGAATTTTTCTACTAATCACATTGGGCTATAAACAGCTACTCTGAAATTAGTAACTGCAGCAAGAGCGAGTGCTGGTTAGACTACAAGAAGGACTTCCTGAGGAGGTGCTAAGGTAGGATCGGGCCTGGGAAAGAGCAGCCTTCCTCCTTATAAGCAGGAGGCAAGAGAAGATGGCCACTGAGATAGAGGAGGAAGTGAGAGAGGGGCAGTTCCAGGAACACAGGTATCTGGTTCCAACCCATCCCCCAGCTACAGTTCAAGGGTACAGAGAGGAAGCAGCCTCACTGCAGACACAGATAGAGGCTCCCACCCGCCCCCACATCCCATTGACTTTGCCATTCTGCTGTCAATCCACAGCTTCTCCGAGATTTAACATATTGACTCTCCGAGCTGCAGAAAATTGAATTTTCTTCATTACAACTGTCTCCCGACAAAAGCAGCTCATAAATTCTCCATCTTTTTCAGGCTTCCTGCCCCCTCATCACCTAACTTCTCTCCAGGGAATTCACATATTTAAGCATGCAACTCACATGGGTGTAAAGGTAAGACATGACTAGCACTCCCCACAGGACATACCACTCACCAGCACCATCCCCCACAGCTCGAGCATAGATACAGTTGACACCCAGACCAGGCCACTGCTCTCAGGAATGAGGGCACATGTCTTCCACAACCTGGGTCCTTGTATGTGGTATTCATGAGCCCCATATAGCAGATATAGTTGGTCCATACCGAGGGACTGAAAGGTCCCATGCCTCCGCCATGTTTGTACTTCTCCTCTACCCTAACACCACTCTCATAGATGTCATTCCCACACAAGAGAGAGTCATATATCCTGACATGCAATACTCACTTCAGGTTCACCTCACCGCTGCCTTGACATAACCAGAGGCCCCTTCCCACAGTATCAGAGCCCTGTGCACACCCCCACCTGGGGGTATACCCACAAGCAGGAAACATGCACAAGTTCACATGCTTTGCATAGACACAAAAGGAAAGGAGGAAACATTCCCTAGGACCTAGTAGAGTGTCCTCCTTTACACTCTAGCAACTACTGCTGTCTCTTCCCAATACTGCCCCTGGCCCATACACACACTAAGGTAGTCCTCCTCAGTGGACTACAGCCTAGCACCTCAGCAGTCCTCCCCAAGGCACAGATGTCCCTTCCACCATCAAGGGGTGTGCGTTGGCATTGGTTCCCCACCCTGATTGTGCTCTCTCCATCTGACTCTCCTCTACTTCATCCCAGGAACAGAATTAGGGGAGGGCAGGGCCTCGTAGAAGTTCCTCCTGATATCTGTGCCAGCCTGGCAGCTGAGGCTATAATGGATGGGCAAGAGGCCAGGCTGATGGCCGGCACCATGTGGCTTGTACCCAGGGCCAGATTGGGGTGGGAAGTAGTGGGCTAGGTGCCCAGGCACTCCACCCTCCAAAATGCCACACAATCTGTGAGTGGAAAGAGATAGAAAGAGGGATTCAGATAGATACAGACAAGCACACCTCCTGAGACCAAACTAAGCCAGTATCTGCCCCCATCCTTTCCTGTCAATAGTCGCTCCCTCCCCCACAACTTTGACCCAGGGAAGTCACCCTGAACTAACACAAGGGAGCCAACCTGTTATTTCTTTTCAAGTGTGACCAGCCCAACCTCACACAACAGGAATTAAAGGTTTGGGGGTGCGACCAGAAAAGAGAAGAATGATTCCTCACTTAGGAGAGGGGCTGATATTTGAGGGGTCTCCAAGCATTTTTATGTGTGTTAATTAATGTGCAAATCTTATGCACAATACAAATGAACATCTATTGTCTTTTCAATCCCGACCCTGCTTCTAATGACATTTACACACACACACACACACACACACACACACACACACACACACACACACAATTTTACCTGTGATTGGCTCCTCTGTTTCTCCCAGCACCTGAATTTCTGGAGCACCCTCCATCTTCTCCTTTAAGAACAAGTTCAGAGCCAAGGAAAATGGCCAAGAAAGTTGACCTTCACAGTACACGAAATGGCTTTCTGGAGACTGAGAAGTACTTCAAATCCTCTACATCCCAAAATAGGAAAACTTCCTCGACCTGAACCCTACCCCAAACCTGCTTCTTCTGCTAAGGTTCCCATCTCTGGGATGGACAACCATCCACCAAGCCAGGAGCATGAGATCAGCCATGACTCTTCTTTCTCCCTGGGTTAGGGTTGGCACAAGGTAGTCAGCTGCACTCATTAAATGACTTAATTGACAATTTAAAAAAAAAAAAAAGCTAAAAGTTTGACTTTTTTAGGGTCACACATCCACAGGCATCAAAATGACTTCAAAAATCAAAATGTCCTGCTCCCCTCTTTTTCACCCCCCATACCCTGCACATGCCACCTCCTGAATATCTCTTGAGCCTACCCACTTTACTCCATTTTCTCTAGCAGATGAGTCAGTTCTCTTCAAGATGACTGAGCTGCCTTATTATTGTTTTCCCAGGCTCCAGGGTTAACCCTCTCTATTCCCACAGCACTGGGGAGGCATGGAAGCAAAGAGGACATGCCTACCCACACAGTTTCCCAGAAAGAAGTATTTGGAAACTACTAGAAAGGTTATAGAACTGTCAAGTACATAAAATCAACTACTAAAATTATGACTACAATACAGCTCTGTTTATTTTGTGATAGTATAAAAATTTTTAAACTTTTTGATACAATATAAAAATAAGCTATAAGAATAACACTCTTGAGGGGAAAGGACCACTTCCATCACCAATAAGCCTATGGCCTGATTACCTACCAACATTTTGGTTGCCTGGGCTCCAATCTGTTCTTTAGCCAGGAGATCTTTGACAAGGAGTGGTTCACAGAGTTGGTGCTCTGTGAATTCCATGGAATTCATGAGAGACAAATAGAAGTATGAACGTGCAGGCAGATTAGAATCATTCTCTCCAGAGACATCTTTTCTCCCAGGACAATTCTGTTAACTCTAGAATATTGGCTCAACCCCACATTGATAGAAAGTGGCATGGGCACATAGCTAAACTCATCTCCAGCCCCTTTGCAGCAAGGCAAGGTCATGTAACTGGTTACCACCAATGGAATATAAACAGAAGTAATGTCTTACCTCCTGGCTGAGCAAGTAGAGTTGTTGTGTCTTCTCCACACGCTTGCTCTTCCCCTCTCCTGATGGGATGACACTTGGGCAACCTGAAGCCACATACTTAAGGTGGCAGATTCACAGCATGAACAGATCTGGATTCCTGATTTACCTGATCACAAATATCCACATTGGACTATATAACACATAAATCTTTGTCATGTTGAGACACTGAGATCTGGGGTTTGTCCGTTGTAGCTGTTATATCTACCTTAATATACAAATTAAGGTAGTAAAATCAAAATTGCAAGAAATCAGGCTTGAGGCATTGTAGAATCTGTGCTGTGATGGATATAGAGGGCAGAGAGAAGCACTTGGGAGTCAGAAATTCTTGATTTGAATCCCATACTTGCTGTGTGACTTTGGTCAAGTTAATATTTCATAGCCTTGGTTTCCTCACTGATAAAAATTACATAATAATTATATGATCCACTTCACAGTATTGGTTATGAGGATCAAGTGAGTCCAAGAATGTAAAAGGCCTTTGAAACCAGAAAACTACAATTGTCATTGGCTATTATTTCAGCAGTTAACACACAATGCTTATTTAAAATATTTTGAATGAATAAACATGAATGAATACATGAATGAATGTGTATGAATAAATGGGTGGATGAGTTCTCAGAGCCACATCTTGCTCCCAACTGATAAAGAAAGGACTAAGGCAATCTGAACACCTTTGAGATTAGAGTGGGTTTGTAGGTCTATGGAGTAAAGCAAGAGTAACAGGACCTGAGTATTATTGAGAACCCTATATCACCCTTCCACCCAGCTCAAGAAAATTGGAGCCAAAAAACTAAGAAGACAAAAGAAAATGAGACAGGGCCCCTAAGGAAAGTCCAAAACAATCAGACTTAGCCCTAAAATTATGTTAATATTTTTCCTACTATTATGGAATGAATGTCTGTGTCCACCCAAAATTCTTACGTTAAAGCCCTAAACCACAAAGTGATGGTATTTGGAGATGGGACTTTTGGGAAGTAATTAGCATTAGTAGAGGTCATGAGGGTGGGGTTCTCATGATAAAATTAGTGCCCTTATAAAAGAGGCCACAGATGTTGCTTTTTTCACTCTCCTCCATGTGAGGACACAGTGAGAAGTCAACTGTCTACAAGCCAGGAAGAGAGCCCTCATCAAGGAACCCAACCAGCCAGCACTTTGATCTTGGACTTCCCAGCCTCTAGAAATGTGAGAAATAAATTCCTGTTGTTTGTGTCACCTAGCCTATGATATTTTGTTATGGCAGCTGGAGCAGACTATGACACCTACTTCCCACAGAGTCCACAGTTTGGAAACACTAGTAACAGCCTACAATAACTGATCCATCAACTACTTCTGTATGTTTGT
Source organism: Eidolon dupreanum (assembly GCA_028627145.1). Lineage (NCBI taxonomy): Eukaryota > Metazoa > Chordata > Mammalia > Chiroptera > Pteropodidae > Eidolon > Eidolon dupreanum. The sequence continues at coordinate 44,748,728 of CM053503.1, read as the reverse complement.
AAAGCATCTAATAGAGCACCTGATACATGGTAGGCATTCAGTAAATACTGGCCATTATGATTTTCTGAGAAATCATCTCATATGGGAAAATATATGGGTTTCAGAAGAAGATTGTTCTGAGACACCTTGGGTAAGCTACTCTTAGAGTTTCAGTTTCTTCATCTATAAAATCTGATAGCACCTTGCATGGTTATTGTGATGATTTTATGGGAAGAAGAGCCCTCTCACATAGTAGGCACTCAAATAGTGGTAACTCCTCAAAGCATTCCAAGACTCCAAAATCAACATTTATTCAACATTTATTATGTATCAGGCACTGGACTAGATGAAGAAATATCACAGTTAGGACTTTTACAAAAGAGAAAAGAGACTTTAAACTTCAGGGAATAAAATTCATTTTGCAGAAGCTTCTTCCACAGCCTCTAGAGAGCCTTCTAAAGATCATGCCCCAGGCAGGAGTTACCCTGTATTCTGAAAACTCCAACAGTCCAAAATCTCACAACTTCACTCAGACATATTTTTTGTTCCCCATAACTGTCATTTCCAACAGTCTTCACAGTCTTAGTCCCCTTGTTTAAAAAAATTATCAATGACTAACTTCCTATTCCTGGTGGGAATCAAGTCCAAACCCTTTAACCAGATATATGGGTGAAGAAAATACTGGCTACTATAAAATATAAGCCCAAAATTTTAGTGGTGTAGCAAAGAAAATTTGATTTATTGGTTGAGTGAAGTCCAAAAGGCATGTTCGTGATTAGGAGGAAGTTCTCTGCCAAGGGTGATTAAGGGTGCTAGGTTTGTTACAACCTGTGGTCCCACCATCTTTAACATTTGGCCTTCTAGGTCACTGTGCTTAAGGTTATATGTTTCAAGCCAGAAAGGGAAGAACATGAAGGATCTCTCTTGAGAGGTTTCATGGGTCAAGCCCGGAAGTGGAAGAAATCACTTAAAGAAAAAATGTGGTCCAGGTGTGTCTAAGAAAACGAAGGAAAGAGAGCTGATAAACACATAGTAGGCTCTGCCTCATCTGGCATTCAAGATTCTCCAAACTCCAGCTTACACTTACCTTTCAAACTTGATCTTTCAAAGTTGATACCATTTACCTTTCAAACTTGATATCATTATCCAGTTATGGCTCTTAGTCACCTTTGCTGCAATAACATCCGATCCCAAAATCTCAGGGGCTTACAGTAACAAAATTTTATTTCTGACTTATGTATACATAGGCTGTGGGCAGGCTACAGCTCTGCCCCATGGGTCTTCTGATTCCAGAACCCAGGTAGAAGGAACAACTCTCCTGTGGAATATGACCATTCTAGTGGCAGAGAAAAATAAGAAAATGGAAACTCACATCCTCAAACATGGCATGAGTCACATCTATTCACATCCCATTGGCCAAAATATGAAACATGATTAAGTCCATCCAAAGTCAGTTAAATGAGACATATATTCCTTCTACAGGAAATACTACAATTCACATGGCAATGGGCAGGGAAGTAAATAACTTCAAACAATAAGTCAATCTATTACAACCACCATCTTCCATCTGAAGTACATGACAGACATTACTAATTAATCCCAGAACTTCTTCCTCCCAGTTCTTCTCAACACAACATTTCAGGCAGTCATTACCCAATAACCTGAATTGGATTTAAAAAAAAAAAAGTTTAAGTTGGTATACTATTCTTACGTGACCTCCTAGACTCCAGTAAACATTATTCATTCCTACCTCTGAATCTTTGCTTCAGTCTAGAATAAGCTTATCCTTCCTAGACCTGTCTTGCCAAACTATCCAAATCCAATTCATCTTTTGAATATCTGTATTTTATATTCATTCTTTCAGCAAAATTTAATGAATACCTAGCATAGTTCCTGACACAAATATTTGTTGAATGAATCTGTTTAACATTAATTACTTCATGCCTCGTACATATAAATGCTCAGTGAACATTTGTTACCTGATTAACAGCACTGTCACTTAGAACAATGGGAGTTAGTATCACATACCAGGAGTTTCGGGGGGGGGGGGGAATATGGTGTACTGACTACTGACTACTATAATGTACTGACTATTTGTGCTCGAATCCTGATTCTACCACTTACTAGTTGGTTGACCACAGGTAAATCACTTCATTATCTGTGCCTCAGTCTTCATCATATATAAAGTGAGGATAATAATAGGGCCTACTACAGAGGCTGTTTGTATTAAATGGAAAACTTCTTAGTGTAGTTTAAACACATTGTTAGAACACAATAAATAGGAGTTATTATTCTTAGCACCAGCTTGAGACTGAGTTTTCCTCCAAGCTCTTATTCTGGGTGTAAGGTGAAAACCAAGAATACTTGAGACATGAGTGCCTGAACCGGCCTCACTCTTAACTTACCCCAGAACCTTGAGCTCAACAAGCAGCTCATTAAAAAGGAATAGTCATAAATCTTGACTAATTACACAAACATGTCACCTAATGTTTGTGAAGCCCAGTGACTTATTTTGCCTGACCCAAGGTCAGGCACCAAACACCCTAATTCAGTCATAAAAGCAAAATACTACCAAAAAACTTAGAAAAGGCAGAGGCTCCATAAGTTAGCGTAGCAGAGAATTAAAGCTGGCACCCAGGAAGAGCACATCAATCCTTGGACTGTAATCCCCTAACATGAAGACAGGGATCATTTAGAATGCCTCAGCCTACATGGAGACGGGACAGGGGTCGGGGCCCAGAGCAGTATGTATGCCCAAGGCTTTGACTCTAACTTGGGCTGTGGGAGGACTGTGAACCTTTCACCTCTTTAAAAAAAAAACAAAAACCAGGAACAACATGTATTGCTATCCTAATTAACTTAAGCCAATTAAAAGGCTTTGGGCAAACTGTGGCCCCAATAAGTGGCTTGTTTGTGAGTTGTGACAGGTCCTGAATTCTTCCAGGCTCCCCTTCCAACTTCATTCTTCCACTTGACTTCCCCTCTCTCCCACCACCTCATCCTCAGGCAATGAATTCTCTTCCTAGACCTAGAGGTCACTCTAGGGGGGCTCACTCGAGGAGTATATTGGAAGGCCCATCACTGAAACCTTAAAATTGGAAAGAAAAAAAAAAATAGCGGCGCACAACACGTAGGTTTTACAGGTGCTGTCCCTGAGGTTGAAGCAAAGAAACTGCTAGCACAGCTGTTAGTTTCCCATGCCCTAAATGGTAGATAGCTGTAATGTAGTGGCAAGATCACTGCACGCGGAGTCGTGCAATCCTGGTGTCTTACCATCTCATAACTTTGATACTTTAGACCGGTTCCTTAACCGTTGTGGGCTTTAGTGTCTTTCTCTGTAAAGTATGGTTAACAATACCGCCTAACAGCTCGTTGCGGTTGAAAGTGAACGAGAGACTGTATCTAGTCAGGGATCTCTGTAAAGTACTGCACCGAAAGCGTTAGAGCCTTAACTCCTCCCCACCCCCAACTACGCACGTTACAAACCGGGAGTCACCACTAACATAGCCTGCCCCCTCCTAAGGAATCATGGGCCGTGAAGTCCTTTGATGGCCACACCCTCGTTTACTGTCATGGTAGTGAGAACTACGCCTCCCAGACTGCAATAGTGAGGCCGCGGCCACGACCGCCCCATACTCCGCCCTCCTTCTGCACAGCCTCCTGTGACATGTAGTCCCGGATTCTAGCAGGTTCGCCGACAAAAGGGCGCGGAGGAACCACAAACCCCAGAAAGCCTCGCGCCCTCTCGTCTCCCACCTCTCTCGGAGTCGGAGTGCTGTTTTTGTTGTTGGTGAAAGGTGAGGGAACAGCTGATCCGTCTGTGGGGTAAGAAACTTGGCCTAATTTGGGGGCGATCTTATGGGGAGTCACCCCGCTTTCCAGTCTGTGAAGGGATAAGCTAAGGAAACTATAAAGGTGATGCAGGAGCGTTTAAGTTTTAACGCTTTTCGTACTGAAGAAGCCACCCCCACTGTTTGGGGAGTTCTTGGTCTCAGGAGGGCCCTAATCAAGAGGTTGACCCCTCATTGTGTTCACTTTCCCCTCAGTCCTTCTCTGTAAAGCTTGATACGCTTAAGGAAGGTGGAGAGAGGCTGAAATCTTTGCTCATTTTCACCCATGCAAGACTTGGCCCCCACAACCCTTCCCTTCAACCCTTCCCTTCTCCCACCCCCCGCCAATCCAAAAGCTTTACGACACTGACTCCCTGGGGATAAAACCTTACAAGATGTAGAATGTCAAGGAACTCTAGACCCCTGCAGAGTGCGAACACCTCAATCTGGCTACACGCATACACCTTAGGTGCCCAGAGCTCTTTCGGGCCTGGGGAATGTTTCAAACTGTTAAGGATTTTATTTGTGGAGAGTATTTGGGATTCCCCAGGCTTAGATCTTTGGGACAGTTCATCCCCCCGCCCCCTTAGAAAGCCAGAGAATTGTATTTGGAGAAAACATAGACGGTTTTAACTAGCGATTTTTTAAAGAGATGAAAATCCTAAGAAGCTTCTTTTTCTCAATTCAGTCCATTTTTTTAGAGGTAGAAGTTGTTCCAATTTGTAGAGTTAGCCCACTTTTCTTTCTCTACCTAGTTTCTGTCTTCTTTTAAAGTTCCTAACGCCCTGACTTCAGCTTAGTGTGGGTTTGTGATGTTTGGAGGCATGCACGTGACTAATGCCTATGGCTGATTGGATGCCGGATACTGTCAGTTGTGGCTGACTCGGATGAATATTAGTGGACTAGAGAGATGATGATGGTCATCTCACAGTCCTGGACTGAGTTCTCTTGATTGTTATTGTTATCTTTTCTCACCCCACCCCCATATTTTCCCATTAACTCTCCCTACTTAACTTGAAACATCCTATAGTGTACCTCCAACTACCAATCTCAATCTTCCTCTCAATCTCATCTTATAGTGTACTTCCAACTACCAGTCCAAGCAGATGGAGGGATTCAAGCACTTAAAAATAAGGCTAAGGGAAGCAGAGAGAAGATGGGGAGGGAAATACTGGAGCTGGGTTAACATATAGTCAAACTACTAGGTTTCTAGTCCTGCTTCAGGCAAGACCCAAAGAGAAGATTGTTAGGTTTTTTTGAACTATCTCTTCCTTCTCTGAATATTATATATACATTTCCCCTTCTGAGGGCCCCTTACTTCCCACCTTCCAGTCTGTCCCCTGCCCAGGGGTGGGGCTTTCCTGGCTTCAAGTCTCCGCATTCCATCTCCCCACACCACCAGGTTCCTGCTTAGTGTTTCACTCCACCCTTGTAGCAGCCGCCTCCAGAATTCTTGGCTTCCTGGAGTAATGAAGTTGAGGACAGAACCTGTCTTTTCTTATATCCTCCCTTTCCCTTTGTCTCTTAGATGAGAGTGGAAGCTTTCTTTTCTTTCTTTTTTTTTTTAAATTCATGGGGTAGATAGCTCAGAGAGGGGGCCTGAAGATTGGACTGTTTCCTCTCCCATATTCCAGCTCTGAAGACTCAATCATTACTTCAGAGATTAGTTGTTGTTTTCAGGTGTCATAAGCCATTCCTGTGCACAGTTGGGTTACCAAGCCCAAGAGTGGGCAGAGACTGGCTCAGAATGAGGGGGCCTCACACCTCAGTTGGATTTTGAATTCCAACTGAGCCAAAAATACATGGGGGATGGAATGTGGAGATGGAGGCTGAAGAATTTGGAATGCTCAAGGATGTTAAGAGGTAAAAAAGGAGGGACCACAGAGCCTAGGAAACATTTGATTAGTGGGGCAGTGAAATGGGAGCAGAAATTAGATCTTAACTCTAGAAGGAGTCTATGATTCAGAGTGGGTGCAGTGTGAGACAGGATATGGACTGACTTGGAAGGCCAGACTTATGTCATGTAGACTAAGAGTGATAATTCTAAAAGGGTCCTATAACCCAGTGGTCCCCAACCTTTTTAGTGCCAGAGACCAGTGCTCCTATGAGAATCTAATGGCTGATGCTCTGAGGTGGAGCTGAGGCAGTGACGCTAGCGCTGGGGAGCAGCTGCAAATATAGATGAAACTTTGCTTGCCTGTCACTCACCTCCTGCTGGTGGCCCAGTTCCTAATAGGCCACAGACTGGTACTGGTCCGCATCCTAGGGGTTGGGGACCCCTGCTATAACACTTAGGGACTAGACACTAGATATGTCTTCATCTCTAGGTGTAGTGGCGGGGACTGTAGTTAGGAGGGGATGAAGTTGAGGGGAAAAATGGAGTGGAGAGACTTTAGGATATTTATCCTTTGTTTAACAGGAGAGCAGAATGGAAGAATCATCACTAAGCCGGGCACCATCTCGGTGTGGAGTCAGCTTTCTGAATGTAGCCCGGACCTACATCCCCAACACCAAGGTGGAATGTCACTACACCCTTCCCCCAGGCACCGTGCCCAGTGCCAGTGACTGGATTGGCATCTTCAAGGTATCCCTGGAACCACTTTTGGCTCAGGCTCATGGGCCATGGGTTGGTTGGAATAAGACAAATGACTAGGTTCTTGAATTCTCAATCTTATATTGATAGAGAAGGGAAAAAGATGTCACAGGAAAAAGATGTGACACAGGCTATCTGTATAAGCAAAGCTCACCTACCCATTGAGGTTTGCTCTCTCCTGACACATTTGTATCCCTTCACTTTTCCTCTCTCCCATCATCCTTGCCCCTGTAACACCATCCTATCATCCCTTTCTACCATTCATAGCTGGTAGTTCCATCACCATAATTCTCTCCCATCTTGGGCTTTCACAGGTGGAGGCTGCCTGTGTTCGGGATTACCACACGTTTGTGTGGTCTTCAGTGCCTGAAAGTGCATCTGACGGTTCCCCTGTCCATACCAGTGTTCAGTTCCAAGGTACAAGGGAAGATGGAAAACTAGGAAGGAGAAACCGAGGGGATAGAGGTCTGGAAAAAGGAAATGGGCTCAGAAACTTAAAAGTTAGACACAGGACAAGGAAAAATAAGTAAAAATAAATCAACAATATATATCCAACAGGACTTAGCAGACATAGAATTATGGAATTATCACAGAATCAGAAACTTAGAGATGGAAGGAACTGTGGAGGGCAGCTAATCCTGCCTCCTACCAAAAGATGGAGGAACTAGAGAGTAGGGAAGAGGAAAAAGTGGTGTCATATATTTAGAATCATTAGATTCTAAAGACCTGGGTTCAAATCTCAGCTCTAATACTTACAAGCTATTTGATCTTAGGCAAATTACTTAACCTCTCTGTGTTTGTTATTTTAACAGTAAAAGGGGATGCCTGGCTTGCAGTAATAATGTAAGGATTTTAAATGATACAGGTAAAACTGTTAGCAAGTGCCTGATACATAGTGGGCACTCAATAACTAGTTACTATTATTGTTATTACTATTATTATTAAGGAGGGTAGGTTTGGGAAAGAGAGGAAGGAGAGAACTAGGCAGAAAGGAGAGAGAAGATTATCCCAGGGAACAGAAATAGCCTGTGGGAAGTGGAAAGGAGAGAAAACAAAATACAAAACAGAGAGCAAGGAGCCAGAGCCAAAGACAGTGGATAATTTGATACACCAGGGGCACCTCAGATCATACTGGAGTCCTAGGTTCATTCTTCTTCCTACAGCCAGCTACCTGCCCAAACCAGGAGCCCAGCTCTACCAGTTCCGATATGTGAACCGCCAGGGCCGGGTGTGTGGGCAGAGTCCCCCTTTCCAGTTCCGAGAGCCAAGGCCCATGGATGAACTAGTGACTCTGGAAGAGACTGACAGCGGCTCTGACATCCTGCTTGTTGTCCCCAAGGCAACTGTGCTGCAGGTGAGAACAGCAGCAGAGCTGTTCCTGGGCAAAAGAGTGGGAACAGCAAGGGGCCCCTTCCCACTGCACCCTCCCCTCAGCTGTAGCTTTAGCTGGAGACCTCATTGGGAGTTACAGAAAGTCTTGCCTTCAAGAAAGTCTCAATCCAATATAGACACAAACATGTAGGGCAGAAAAGCAAGCCACCCACGGGCCAACATCACTCAAGATTTCATAAGAGCTTTTTGATCCTTCCTTCTTCGAGTGCTATATCCTGCCTTAGACCCTAGAGGAAGATGCAGAGGGTGGAGTGAGGCCACTCCAGGGAAGGAACAACCAGAGGAAGGGGAGGATGAAACCCGCTTCCAGGATAGGTGAAGAGTGAGAGCAGATAGGTATGGCCCTAGGCCTGCTGTGTCCAGTACCAAAGATGCCACCCACTTGTGGCTTTTGAGCACTTTAAACATGACTTGTCGAAATTGAGATGTACTGTATGAGTAAACCACATACCGGATTTTGAAGACTTAGTTTAAAAAAAAAAAGTGTAAAAGATTTTCATAACTTTTTACATTGTTACATGTTGAAATGATAATATTTTAGGTAGACTGGGTTAGAGAAAATATTGTTAAAATTAATTTCATCTGTTTCTCCTTAGTAATTTTTTAAAAGTGTCTACTAGAAAATTTTAAATTATACATGTGGCTCATATTATTTTTCTGTTGGACCAAATAGAGAAGAATTCAGGAGTGGAGGTAGACATTAGCAAGGAAGACTCCCTGAAGAATGTGAGGGCCAGGGCTAGGTAGGGAGGAAGTACACTCCCCAGACAGGATGGGCCTGAGGAAGGCTTAGCAGGGGAAAATGAGTAGCTTATCTGTGATTTAGATAAACTCCTACCCTCTAGAACGCTCTATACACATGGAATCAACACATGAGTCAAGAGATATATGAGCTTCTACCCTGTGTTGTTTTTACATTTATTACAATTACATTACAACAACCTATACTAAGGGATCACTTTACAAATGAAGACACAGAGACTCAGAGAAGTTAAGTCACTTGTTCAGAGTCACGTAACTAGTAAGGATTGTATTGGAGATTTAAACCCACATCTGTCTGATTCCAGAACAGATAGGGTGAAATGAGGGGAGCCATCCTTTTTGTCTGTGCAGATTGAGAAAGACTTCTGCCAGACAAGGGTTCCTGCAGTTGCTGAGTGAAGCAGGGACCAGGCCTTGGGTGGGGAATGGTAAGAGAGGGGTGAGAAGTTAAGAGTGCCAGCTGGTGTGTCTACTGGGTGGTGGGCAGGCTTCAGTAGTACACAAAGCCTCCCCTTACTTGCCTCTTTGTAGCCTGTGCTGATGTAACTTCCCAACCCTGAAATGCATCTGCAGAATGATTGGGAAGGGACCTTGGAGTGGGTACTTCACAAGCACACCTCTCTTTCCATCCTGCCTCCTGTAGAACCAGCTGGATGAGAGCCAGCAAGAAAGGAATGACCTGATGCAACTGAAGCTGCAGCTGGAGGGGCAGGTCACGGAGCTGAGGAGCCAAGTGCAGGAGCTCGAGATGGCTCTGGCAACCACCAGGCAGGAGCATACAGAGCTGATGGAGCAATACAAGGTGGGAGTAGGGCCACATGGGGGACAGACCTAGCTGCTCACCCAGGGTCCAAAATCTGAACCTATGTGAAGAGGATAAAGGGGATACATTCGTGGGCTATTTTTGGCATCAGAGAAATAGGTTTAAGGGCTAAGAAGTGGGATTAAAGTTGATATGACAGGATACACATCCCAAATTTGTAATGAGATGCAGTTCTTTGAACACAGGAATCCTGAAGCAGGGCGGAGGTGGCTCACTGTGTTCACCCATAAGGGAATGTTCCTTTAGTTTCTTTTTCGAGGAAGGTCACTGGATAGGGAGGTAGAAACAGTCAAACTCTGGTATGTTGCACTCTTTGAGATGAGTGTCAACTTCTCTCTTCTTCTGGGGGAACTTTAATTCTAGGGGCTTTCCCGGTCCCACGGGGAGCTCACTGAAGAGAGGGACATCCTGAGCCGGCAGCAGGGAGACCATGTGGCACGCATCCTGGAGCTGGAAGATGACATCCAGACCATCAGTGACAAAGTTCTGACAAAGGAGGTGGAGCTAGACAGGTGAGGAGACCTCCCCTCTTCCCATTACTTCCCATCATTTCCTATGACCCTGGAACTCCAGCTTTCTGTTTCAGGCAGGCAAGGCTACACTCTGTCTCACATGATTTCTCTTTCCCTTATCAATCTCACTTAGGGTATTCCAATTACTAAGGATAACTTCTTCTGCCTAGGCTCTCTTCCATATTTCCTAACCTATTCTATATTCCTCAACTTCAGCAGCAATCGTAGTTAACCATTTATTGTGCAGCAAAGGCTAAGCAGGAGCTAGGAGTAGAGGATCTGGCAAAAAAGAATGGGTAGAGGAGTCAATGCAAGTTAAGAGGCAATGGATTTCAGATTTTACCACAGCAAAGAATAAGATTAGACTCTGTTCTCATGTTAGGAAATGTTAGAACTGGTGATCTATGAATGTTAGGGAATCTCTCCCCTGAAAAAAAGGTATAAATCATAGAATCTTTGCATTGAGAGGGATATAAGGTATTTAAGAGGGTATGTAAGAGAAGATCACTGTCTTAGAAGGCAGCTTTTTTCAATATTGGACAGCTGTTATTTTTGTATCTCTTGTATTGAGCCAAACTCTGCCATCCTGTAACTTTCACCCATTGGAGCCACATAGAGTAAATTTCTTTCTTCTACCAGACAATTATTATTTCTACAAAATAGCACAAATATTGACCAGCTCCCCTTCCTATTCTTCAAATTTCTAATTCTTTCTTTTATCAAATGACATAATTTTCATTCATTTAGTACTGGTAGATTTGATATTTTTTAAAACTCTTTAAAGAAAAGAGGCATTCTATCCAAGAGTAAAAAGTGAGTCGATCCCTGAGGCTTCTTCAGTCCAGGATAGTTAGTCTTGCCTTAGAGAGAGACTAAATGTCTAGGTTCTAGATCATGGAATAGAAAAGCAGGGATCGGACTGAACATCTGGAAAAGATTAAAGACTGTCTACACCAGGAGTCAGCAAACTATGGCCCATGTGCCAGATCTCACCTGCTACTTGTTTTTTAATAGCCCCTGAGGTAAAAATGATTTTGACAGTTTTTAATGGTTGACATGGGAAATTCTTTTTGCATGGGAAAAATACGTGAAATTCAAATTTCAGCGTTTATAAATAAAGTTTTATTGGAACAGGCATGCTCTCTCATTAACTTATAGTCTGTGCTGTTTCCACACTACAGTGGCAGAGTTGAGTAGTTGCCACAGAAACCACATGGCCTATAAAGCCTAAAATATTTACTGTTAGGCCTTTTACAGAAAAAGTCTGCCAACTTCTAACCTAGACCAAAAGTTTATAATCAGCATTTCTAGAAGAGACTGGATTCTGGTCTCTTGACTGAGTGAAAACAATGAGGAAGCCATCAACAGAACATTCCTTAAAGTGATACAATAAAGAAAAGGAAAAAATTGTTTATTTCTAGATTGTGCTCAAGAACCAGGAATCTTAGGTACTTGGGGCTCAGAACAAGATTGTCTTGGTTTGGGTATTTGAGCATTCCAGAGAGAAGTAGAGATCTGGGCCTAGAGGAGCATCAGTAGTAGATCTTAAGCCAAAAGTGTACGGCCTTCATTCCTTCTCTAGCGACCAGTCAGTTATCTGATATCCCATCCTTCTACTCACAGGGTTAGGGACACAGTGAAGGCCCTGACTCGGGAACAAGAGAAGCTCCTTGGGCAACTGAAGGAAGTGCTTGCAGATAAGGAGCAAAGTGAGGTAAGGGCTCAGGGTTGATTTGCTTGCTCAGTTGTTCATCTAGCGTTCATTGAGTCTCTTCTGAGTGCCGGGCACCAAAGGGGATAAAAATGTAAAGAAAACATTGTGTATACTCTCCTAGGGAACACAAGTCATATCCACAAATCAGGATTTGTCAAAGGGAAATATAGTAAGTATCACAGAGAAGTGTAATAAAGTGTCATGATGCTCCATGGAGGTAAGTGGGGGAACATCTTGTTAGGGACATTAGAAAGAACTTTTAAAAAGGGGGCATAAATTAGCCAAGTATTTCTAAATTTTTTTTAGCAGCATAACCCTTTTTGCCCCACTCTGCAATGAAATTTTACATATTAAGTGGAACCTCACTGAATAAATAAAAGCAGTATTTTATTACTATGAATTTATTTTTATAAATTCAAAAGTATAACATTTACTTACAAGGTTATGAAAGCAATTAGGTAATTTTGATGGATACCAAACCTTGAAATTAGAGGTTATGGATGAATGCTTTGTCAGCCTTAGCAACTAATGTATCTCTGAATTTGTTTTGGTTGTACAATATTGAAAATACCTCAAGTCACACACAAGTGAGTGCAAATTGATAATAATTTTTAAACTATCCACTTTGCAATCTGTTTGTTCTTCACTTCAATAGAAAATACAATAGAAACTTTATTATGATGTTTACACAAAAATGAATTAACCTGGAAGCACATGTCGGTGGATTGGTGATCGCTAATGTGTTAACTTGTGAGTTTGTGCATCATTGTTTTACTAGAATTTTTAATAATTTAGAAGTTTAAGCCAAATACTTGCAGAACTTCTAAATGGCTTTCTCAGAACCCTAGTCTTCTGTAAAAGATTGTTTGAAAACCATTTGCTCAGCAATGAAGGATAGGTGGAATTTGAATAAACAGAGATGAAAGGAGGCCATTGTAGGAATGGGAAAACATAAGTAAAGGCTTAGAACACCCAGAACACTCAGGGTAGTTGAATGCGTGGGTAAAGAGTTTGAGGCCTATGTCAGATTGTAAATGATCTTGAGTTTAATTTTTATTCTGCAAGCAGTAAGAGGCATTGATGATTTTCAAGTGGGTGACACGTACTTAAAGAACTGTACTTAAGATTAATCTGATTGCCTTGTGGAAAATAAACTAGTTGTAAGGTTATTCAGCAGTCCAAGCAAGAAATGACCAGAGCCTGAGCTAATGTGGTCATGGAGATAGTAGAAAAGAGAAAATGCCTATGAACAAGACAGAAGATGGAGAAGCAATAGGCTTTTCTGTGGGCCACTAGGGAGAGAACAGAGCCAAGCATGGCACCAAGGTATATGAGTGACTTGCGAAGCAGTTAGTACCATGGACAGAAATAAAAGTGGAAATGGCTACGGTAGACTGGGAGAATATGCTGAGTTTGCAGGGCCTATAGGATACCCAGACTGTGTTTTGATTTAAAAGGAAGAGTGTGGAAGCAGAACTGGGACATGGGATACCTAGATTCATATAAGATCCTAGGCTGTAACAGGATACCTCATTTTGGGAGCTGGTGACAAGATGTTTAGAATTAAGCCACTTTCAGCTGAGAACTCAAGGAGGGCTAACAAGAACTGAATGCTTGAGTTTGTGTTAAATCTGAGAAATAGAACCTTGACCTCTCTCATCACAGTGGTTCACCTCCCTGGGCACCCCAAATACATATACCCCTTTCCTTACCTACTCTCCACCTCCATCAGGCCGAGCTCCAAATGGCACAACAGGAGAATCATCGCTTGAATTTGGAACTGCAGGAGGCCAAGGACCGGCAGGAGGAGCAGGGTGCTCAGGCCCAGCGACTGAAGGACAAGGTGGCCCAGATGAAGGACACCCTAAACCAGGCCCAGCAGCGGGTGGTGAGTGAAACCCCTAGGCAACAAGAAGCGGAGAAAGTTCCAAGGGGTAGTTGTAGAAAAGTATGGGGAAAGACATAGCTAAAGACTTAACCCAATCCTGAGTCCTGATGCGGGGAGGTAGAGGGAAGTCTAGTCTCCTTCCTGGTTCACGATGACTCACTGAGAGCCCTGATCTCCATTTCATCTTTTCTTCTGAGGCTGAGCTGGAGCCCCTGAAGGAGCAGCTTCGAGGGGCCCAGGAGCTTGCAGCTTCAAGCCAGCAGAAAGCCGCTCTTCTTGGGGAAGAGTTGGCCAGCGCAGCCAGAGCCAGGGACCGTACCATAGCCAAGTTACACCACAGCCGCCTGGAAGTGGCTGGAGTCAACGGCAGGCTGGCTGAGCTCAGTCTGCACTTGAAGGAGGAGAAAAGCCAGTGGAGCAAGGAGCGGGCAGGGATGCTGCAGAGTGTGGAGGTAGAGCAATGTGGGGACCTGGCAGGCTCACCTCTATGCGGTCAGATCTCCTGGGGGCAGAGAAAGTAGGTAGTGGGAACTTCAGAGAACTTGGCGGGGAGGGGCTCTAGGGGAGGAACACTTCACTGTCCAGGTGTGACCTATCCCTAAGCAGAGTGTCTCAACCCTGGCCTCCATAGCAACTTCCTTAGTTAGCATCTTATTCAGAAACATTTACCATTCTAGGCACAAGCTATGCCGTATGCCATTCCTGATCAGCAAGGTGCCTTGCTGTCAGGTCCCTTCCTTCATTCAAGGGAATGAAGGAATGAGGAAGGCAGGAAGGGGAAATTGCTCCCAAAAGATTCAATTAAATGAAGGGATATGATGAGAGATGGTGCTGTTGCCAGTGGCATCCCTTTGCCTTCACCCTGCTATTTTCCTTTCTGGCCATCTCCCAGGCAGAGAAAGACAAGATCCTGAAGCTGAGTGCAGAAATACTTCGTTTGGAAAAGGCCATTCAGGAGGAGAGGACACAGAATCAAGTGCTCAAGACTGAACTGGCCCGGGAAAAGGATTCTAGCCTGGTGAGGTGCCTAGCCACCCCTGAGTCCTGGTCCTGTGGCTTTCTGAGGCCAATGTCCCTCCGTCTTAGGTGCAGGTTCAAAAGTGCAGGGTGCTCACTTATATGTTGGAGGCGACATCTCACTTGCACACCTCTCAGCCCTCACTGGTTTGAAACATGCAGTGTCCCTTTCTGCTCTCAGGGCATACATTCTGGATGTAGTAGTGATGACTTAAGAGAATTATAGAGTGGCCCTACTATGACCAAGGCCTTTGCAGCCCAGCCCAGAGCAATCATCCAGGTCTCCATTTGAGAGGCAGAAACTAGGACTCAGGCAACTGAATCTCCCACAGCCAAGACAAAGGACTCACGGAAAAAGTGTTGGAGCTTCCCCTGTGTATTTGGGCAAGAGAGAAACAAAGGCATGGAGAGAAGTGCTTCTAGATTGTTGGTCCAGGTCCCAGAGCCCAGGTTCTTGGAGGTACATTCAAGGCCTCAGACTTCACCTGGCCCTTTTCCCTTAGGTGCAGTTGTCAGAGAGTAAGCGGGAGCTGACAGAGCTGCGGTCAGCCCTGCGTGTGCTCCAGAAGGAAAAGGAACAGTTGCAGGAGGAGAAGCAGGTGAGAACCCCTAACTCAGGCCCCCTAGACACCGGAATTGAGGACTTGGGGGCGAGAAACTTTGTATCTTCTTGTCATCTTTTGGCTGAGAAACTGGTATCTCTAAGAGGGCCCAGAAGCTAAAATTGGGACCATGCTCCTCTTATTAGCTGACTTGTCAGGACAGGAGACAACTGCTGGCGGAAGGGAGGGATGTACATACAGGGTGAAGAAGAGCCTTTGTGAGGGGTGGTGAGAGTCTACCTTAAGCTGCCCCACCCTTTGGTAAAGGTGCGTAACCCTGAGGAGCTCAGATTTAATCATGAATCAAGAGAAGGCTCTGCAGGTTAGCAAAGTTGGCATCTTCCCAGCCTCTAGCACCTCACCTCTTTCCTTCCCAACTCCAGGAACTACTAGAGTACATGAGAAAGCTGGAAGCCCGCCTGGAGAAGGTAGCAGATGAGAAGTGGAATGAGGATGCTGCCACAGAGGATGAGGAAGCTGCTGCAGGGCTGAGTCTGTACACCCCCAATCTCGTAACACCTCTTTCCTGCTCTTCCGTCTCCTACTGGGGAAAGCTCCATGCGCCCCCTCTGAGAGCTGTCCTAGACCCTGGCCCCTATCTAATTTAACTGTATCCCTTATCTAAAGGAACCAGAGCTGATCCAACCCTCTAACAATACATCCTTTCTTCTCTTTCTGCTCTGCCTACAGGCTGCCCAGCAGCTCTGACAGACTCAGAGGATGAATCCCCCGAAGACATGAGGCTTCCGCCCTATGGCCTATGTGAGCGTGGAGACCCACGCTCCTCTCCTGCTGGGCCACGAGAGGCTTCTCCTCTAGTTGTCATCAGCCAACCAGCTCCCATTGCTCCTCACCTTTCAGGGCCAGCTGAGGACAGTAGCTCTGACTCGGTGAGCAGTGGAGACAGGGTAGGGCCAAGCCCAGTGGCCCAGCCTCCAGAGCAGGAAGTCTTAGCCATACAGGGCTCTCATTTTTTCTTACGTGAAAGGAGGCAGGCCCAGCCTGTCTTCAGGGTCACCCCAGTGGATAGCACCCCAAAACCTCATCTGACCCAATAGCCTCACTGCTACGAGTAACTGCTCCCCACACTCCTATTCTTATCCCCCAGCCCCCATCAAAACACTTTTCCTGCTTTACTCTTACGACAGCCCACTGTTCTCTGTACTGACCTGGACTACTCTTTCATTATCTGTCCCAGTGTGGTACTCCCCCATCCTGGGACACTACTTGAAAACCCAACCTATCTCTTTGGTGCCTAGGAGGCTGAAGATGAAAAGTCAGTCCTGATGGCAGCTGTGCAGAGTGGGGGTGAGGAGGCCAACCTGCTGCTTCCTGAACTGGGCAATGCCTTCTATGATATGGCCAGGTGAGTGCAGAAGGGGACGGACAGGAGGGAAATGGGAGAATGCCAGAAAGAGCATCCAGGTGAACAGTCTCCCTGCCCTTCCCCTAACCTCCCTCTTCTAGGCCCCAGCCAAGAAGATTGACACTGAAAATTACCCACAATTCCAAATCCCAGGTGCCTTCGGGTAATCCCTCCCCTCAGCTTATCAATACATATGTGCACTCAGAGGCCCTGCCTTTAACTGGCTTCTGTATTGTTCTAGCACCATCCTCCATAGAGCCCAGATTGCCCTGCATCCCTTCTCTCCTGTTCCTACCCCTTTCCCAACTACCAGATAGGTACCTAGGCTCCATTGGGGGAGGAAGGGAGGTGACCAAGCCCCCAGGAACAGGAACAGGAAGAAAACTGAGATCCAGCATCCATCTGATCACCCCTGAGATGCTGTCCCTCTTCTGTGACTTCCCTGGGGAAACCCTTTAGGTGGTAAAGCAGCAGGGGCAGGGAAATCAGGTATCAGATTGCCCCTCCGCTTTCCACAGCAGGTCAAGAGGGAAAGGCAGGGGGAAGAGAAATTTTATCACTAGCTCTGCCTGGATGTGAGATGTGCTAAGGGAAGGGTGGGAGTGATGCTGTCATCCTTCTTGGCTGGAGCAGGAAGATGAAGGACGATGTCAGACTCATTTTCAGCCTCATTAGGCAGCAGACGGAGATGGAGGGAGAAGAGCAGGATGTTGGGGGATGGGCTCTGCACTACAGAGACCAGCAGGGACTAAAGAAGGTGCGGGGGAGCCATGGAAACTAAGGCTTCCAGTATTGTGGGGAGAAAGATGCTGTGGGAGAGGCTAGGAGAGAACTACTAGGGTGCTGCATTAGGAACAGGAATCTGGGAGCCCAGGTACACGGGTCCCTCTCCCTGAGGTCCACGAGTCAAGGCAATAGAGCAGATTGACCCTCTTCTTTCCCCCTCTGTCTCTTTTTAGTGGCTTTACAGTGGGTCCCTTGTCAGAGGCCAACACTGGGGGCCCTGCCACCCCTCCATGGAAGGAGTGCCCTATTTGTAAGGAGCACTTCCCAGCTGAGAGTGACAAGGATGCCCTGGAGGACCACATGGATGGACACTTCTTTTTCAGCACCCAAGACCCCTTCACCTTTGAGTGATCTAACCCCTCCCTAGTACAAGCAGAAACACACACACACACACACACACATTATGACACACTTATGCACAGACACACACTTAAGTCTCATGCCTCTTTTCCAACACAGTGAGCTCCACAATAGTCTGTTCCCTAAGAACCACTCCCATGTGCTCTTTCACTCCAAGCCCTCCATCCTTTCCTACCCAGCTCTTTTGTCCAGGCAGGGGTCCTTCTTGGAAGCTGAATTTACCCACTGAAAGGAGTTATGGAGGAGCCAGGATGGAGGAGGCATTCCCTAGGAGGAATAGAATCAGCGCCTCCTAGCCCTGGTTGCTTCTTTCACTCTCACCAGCCACCACACCACCACCACCACATACACACACACACACTCATACATACTCTTTGGTGCCCCAAAGCCAATCCCTGGGGCACCCACCTTCTCTTATTTGGGATTCCTCAGGGGCCTGCATTGAGGTAGCAGCATGGACATCACGACCTCTGCAGGTCTCTTTCGGTTCTGAGCTTCATTGGTTCCTCTTACTGTCCCCCACTCCCATTGCTTTCCACACCCACCTCAGCCTTTTCCATACCATTAGACATTAAGTTTGGAGGTTTCTTTTGTATTTTTGAGTCTGTAATCTTATCTCCTGCTCCTCCCTGCCACCCTTCCCCTCAGTGTCCTCATATGGAAATAATGCATTTGTGCCTTCTGTAAGGGATGGGGGAACAAATGGCCCCAGGTGCCCCCATTTCCCAGCCCTTCCTCCCTTTCCAGGTGCCCCCCCCCCAGCAATAAGAGCTTTGCCCCAATATCCCTACCCACCACCTATAGTTTGGACAAATATATTTATATTGTAAGTATAACTCTTCTAATAAAATATGTTCTTATCATGAGGTGTGACCAGAGCAAAGAAGGTCTAGATGCCAGGCTCTTAGACCTTGATGGAGGAGTAAGGGAGAGAAGGGACTCCAGGTGGCTTTATCTCATTGTGTCTCCTGCTGTACTGGCCACAAGTAGAAAGTGGAAGAGGGAGGAACTTTTGTCTCAGGTGGGGGTCTGGCTTGGGGAATACTGCAGTGGGGAAGGAAGCAAACTGTGGGTTTATGTTGGCTCTACTCAGGGTTTAGTCCCAGGATGAGGTGGGGTGGGATCCACATTACTGGACCAAGGTGCATACCTTGAAAGGCAGGTGAGGTTCCCACCACTCAGTTCTTCGCCCTCCATAGCAGCCATCGACGTTGCCTTGGGCCAAAGGACGGGCATTACTCCTGTCAAGAGTGCACACCTTTGAGTACCCATTTTGTAAAAAATGCCCTAAACCCCATACCTCTAAAGACTACTTGATTTTCCTCCCAGCCCTGCCTCCCTCTTTTCCTCCATTGTCATCCTCATCCATGCACACATTCAGACTCCACAGTCACAAAAACACATTCATCCACTCTAACCAGTTTCACAGGCTAGAATACACAACATCATAAAGCATTTATTAAGGACCTGCGTGCTCACTAGCGCTCGCAGCAGTGCCAAGCACAAGCCATGTATTCAGCCCCCCTTGTTTGCCATCCCAGTAGTTCCCCTATCAGCCACCCCCTATTCCCTTCAGAGCCCCAAGGTGGGCCACTGCCACCCCACCATTCCCTGTCTCCGTCCACCTGAATCCCTCCCAACCACCCCGCTTCCAGCCCTACCTGGATGACATCTTACATCCTTCCTTCTTCCCTCACATTGCTGTCTCCTAGCAACCCCATCTTATTCCCTGAATCCCTTCCAAGGAAATTAGAGATAATGGATCTCTCCTCTCTCCATCTCAACTCCTCTTTATTGATCCTCCTCTAATGAAAGTTAATTATAACAATGATTTAATTAATAGAATCCCTCTCTTCCTTTATTGCTTCCCGTATTAAGACTATTAATAAATACGAGCTGGGCTGACAGAGGCATCCATCACCCGCCTGGGATTCCCCCCAGCCCTCCTTTTCCCCTCCCTTTGCCCCCTCCCACTCTTGGCCTATAAACTTGCTGGGGTAGTGGGGGTTAATCAGAGAGGAATTATGAGCCAACATCCCCAGCGGGGGGTGCATTTAATGAAATCACTTGTGATTTATGTCTGGGAGGTTGAGGAGAAAAGAATCTGGAACCCAGATACCCTGGCTTCCAGAAAGGTGGCCCCCTTGTGCAAAAGAGGAAGAAGACAAAAACAGGGACCCAGGGCCCCTGCTCCCACCCTACAGCCCCTGCCAAGCCTCACACACCACACAGGAGCCACATGGGAAGCTGCACAAGGCTGTTGACACAGGCTGCCAGACTGAAAGCTCTTATGAGGACTGCAGCATAGGTTTCATTCTTTCTCACCTCCAAAACTTGACATGGATCATTCTCACTATCTTCCTTTCTCTCAAGCCCAATTCTGCTTCACCTTCCCAAACCTGCTCCACACTCCCCTCCTCCATGAAGCCCTGATTCCCTCATCAGACTCCTCCCTCTGGATATTTAGAGTCCCCAGCTGCTCCTCTCTCTGCCTTTTGTGTGTCTTCTGGTGTGCAATCTGCACCTTCGGTCTGGGAGTTTCTCAGTAGTAAAGAGCCATTTCTCTTCCTTACTCATGATTTGCCTACCCCAGGATCCAGTGCCTGGTCCCTGACAGGGAGGTCAGGGAAGGATAATTGACTGCATGAACAGGGAGAGAAGACACCTGGGTTCCTATTCAAGTTCTTTATCCTACTTACTGTGTCATATTTGGCAACTCAGCCTTTCTACTCATTTCCCTTCTGAAATGGATCATCCCTTTCCCCTGCTTCTCAGCATCCATGCAGAAACTGATGGACCTGAGTGGGCTTGAGAGCCTTGTGTAAAAGGAAAAGTCAAACCAAGAAGCAGCAAATAGGAACTCGGTTGTCAGTATTGGGTGGGAAATGAATGAATGTAAACATTCCCCACTTACAGAACCTCAATGGCTGCCTCTTACCTATGGGAACATGAAGTATAGACCATTCAGTCCTCCAGTCCAGTCCCACTTGCATTTCCATTTCCCATTCTACCCTAAGGCACCCTGGGCTTCAGAGTTACTGAACCACTCCACAGAAATCAGCCCTACTTTTGCAAGCCTCTGAACGTATGCTTTCCCATCAGCTCAAAGGGTACCTCCTCCATGAAGCCTTACTTGACTTCCTTCAGTTATCCTGTGAGATACCACATAGAGTACTTTGTAAAAACACACTCCATGTTTACCAGTTTTTCTTCTCTCTTGACTATAAGCAGCTTGAAGGTAGACCCTGTGTTTTTACATCTCATGTTCCTAAAGTCCAAATGGAGACTGGCACATGGGGTCAGTTGTCCAAAAATAATTTTTAAAATTATTTTAATAAAATACTTCATACATACAAAATGATATATATGTCAATGTATAAGGGATAAAGGATAGTAAAGTGCACATCATTGGACTTGCTAACCAGCTTTAAAAAAACGTTACCAATACTGTTGAAATGTCCTGTGTGGCCTGAAAGGACAAAATGTGATGTCAGTTGGGATAGAGCTATTTCGTGCACGAATTCAAAAAACTTTATAAAGTACTTTTTACAGGTCACTCATTGGAAATAGAGATGGAACAATGAAAAACCCTCCCTTCAAAGAGTTCATAGTCAATGTCTGTCAACAAACACAAGAAAGCAAGATAACACTACTTTAGAGGTACATGCAGAGTGCTATAGGACCACGGAGAAGGGGGACTTAACCAAGACTGTGGGAGACAAATCTTCCTATAGGTGACTATGTGGGTGCTGAGCCTTAAATAATGAGTAGATGTGAGCCAAGCACATGCAGGCAGAAGATACAAAATGCACAAAAACATAACTTGCTCAGCAATCTAAACACTCAAGTAGGGCTGCCGAGTGAAGATTGTACATGGTGTGTGAAGGGAGGCTGAAAAGATGGACTAAGAGACATTTACTCATGCAACATTCACTCAGCAAATATTCTTTGAGTGCCCACTCTGTGCCAGGTGCTTTTTCTGGGCACTGGGAAACAGATAGGGATGACTGCCCTCATGAAGCTTACACTTTACTGCCAGATCATGAAAGTCCTGAGAAACCAGTTAGAAACAAACTGTAATAAGCCCAGAAAAAAATAATGAGCACTAAACTAAAGTGTCAAAATGAAAAAGGGGAATTCTTAAGGATGCAGAATTAATGGTACTTAGTAATAATTAGATGTGAGAAGTGAACAGAAAGGGTCAAATTGATCCCTGGTTTCTGGTTTTAATAACCAGATAACAAGTGATGCCATTCACCCAAAAAAAAAATAAAAATAAAAAAGAAAGAAATTGAGGGAAAAGATGATTGGTATAATTCAGTCTTGTTGAATTTCCAATGTCTTTGGAATCTTCCAAAGGAGAGAGATCCAGTAGACAGTTGGACAGATATTTAAGTCCAGAGCGCAAAAGAGTTTGGACCTATAAATAGAGACTTAATATCCTTGAAAGTAAAGGTGATGAGAGTGAAGAAAGATTACCCAGGTCTCCCTGCATGTAGAATAAGAGGATAAGAGGGCCAAGGGCAGCACCCAGGAAACGTCAACATAGAAGGGAAGTATGGAGAATGTGGAGTCACGGAGAAGACAGAAATATCAGTCAGAGAAATAGGAAGGAACTCAGGAGAGATGAGTCAAGAAGAGAGGCCAATGAAATGACTCCTGAAAACCACTGGCTTAGCAGCCAAGAGGTCACTGGTGGCTCGGCAAGAGGAGCTTAAGGAGAATATTGCAGCTGAACTTCACAGAGCCTGTGAGAGAAACATAATTCTTCTGACCTGTAGGATTAGAAATATGTCTCCAAACACTTAAAAACAGGGACTCCTAACTCAAGGTGTAAGAAAAATCAAGGCAGGATCCAAGATGTCTGGGTCCAACATCAAAGACCCTGCTGCCTCTGACTGCCTCTGCACTATAATAGCCTCCAGCCACATGCAACTATAGAACACTTGAGATCTGGCTAGAACAAACTGGGGATGTTGTAAGTGTAAATTACATAACAGATTTTAAAGATTTAGTACCAAAAAAAAAAGAACTTAAAATAATTTTTATATTGATCGCATGTTGAAATGATATATATTGACTATATTGGGTTAAATAAAATATATTATTAAACTTAGTTTCACCTGGCTCTGTTTACTTTTTTAAAATGTGGCTACTAGAACATTTTAAATTACATAAGTGACTCATATTAAATTTCTACTGCACAGTACTAGCCTAAGCTCTGTCACTGAATAGGATGTCCCCACAGCCTGGACATCCCTAGACTTATCTAACTTTCAACATCCCTTCTAGCAGGAAGATAAATTCCATAACTACATTCTTGATACACACCTATTTCCCATGCTCCCAATGCCATAACCTATGGCAAGAGATTCCAGTGCTTAATACCCATCTCCAGTTTCCCTTTTACTGGTCCCTTGTATTTTTTTCTTTCTCTGAGTCTGTTGTTAATCAAGCAAAAGCAAAAATGTCCTGTTCTAACTCTCATGAAAATAGATTTTTTTCCCAGCTTGGAGTCCAGAACCTCTCTCCCAACCCTAAATTTAGAAACCATGTCTTTTCCATGTTTTCCCCATTCTTCAACTCCTTTTTTGCCTCTGAAACTATGGAAATCTCCCAAATTAGGAGAAACATGGTGTTGTGGCAATCACACAGGCTTTAGTCTCTAGCCTTAATTTGTCATTCTTCCTAACCATGTGACCTGAAGCAAAACACCTCATAATCACTAAGCCCTCATCTGAAAAATGTGGATAACTCCTACCTGGGAAAGTTATTGTGATAATTATATGAGCTCAGATGTATTAAATGCCTTGTTAAGAGTCTGGCACACAATAAGTACTTTGTAATTTGGGGGTTCCCACTTTGCGTCTTACTCCTGCATATTTGGAGAACTGAGAAAAGAAACGGCAAATGCAATTCATATATATGGAATGACAGAACCTTAAAACCAAAGGGCACTTAGAGATATATTTCCAGCTTCTCATCAGTGCAGAAATTCCCTGGACTACATCCCTCATTGGTAGTCATCCAACGTCTGCTTAAACATCTCCAGGGGCCGTTCATTGGTTCACTCAATAAACAAGAACAAGGCACTGTGGGAGCCACAAAGAAGGGCAGACTCAGATCTTGCCGTTAAGGAGCTGATGTGTTAGCAAAAAGGATATATTGAGAAATAACTATAATATAAGGTAAACGTGGTATGTGCCAATTGAGGTGCCATGACAGAGAGCTAATAACTTTACAAGTGAATCCATGTTCAACAAAGAATAGCTCTAATATTAAAATCCCTCCCAAATCTGAGACCTCAGTTTTCCCATTCAATTCATAGAAAATGGAACAAGATCCTTCCACACTAGGTCGTGGGTCATCCTTAAGGAGGTCATTTCTGTAATAATCTTAAAATTCCAGAAGGATATGGATGTGGAAAGGCTAAAATGGATGAATGGAAGCACAGGTGTGGGGAAAACTGAATTAGCTTCAAGATTCTCCAGCTTTTCTTGTATTATGAAATTTCTAGGAGTCCCTTAGATGTCTGCCCCACCCTCTGTGTACTACCAGCAATTCCTGCCCTCTTGGAAAGCTCTGTACAACTCAGGACTTATCCAAATGTTTTCTGTCTGTGCTTTTCTCTCCCTTTTCTCCCCATCTCTATCACATTTTCTTCATCTTTCATCAGCATCTCTATAATTTTCTTAGTGTCCATCTCGGCTTCAGGCTGCCCCTCTTATCATTTAGAGTTTTGGTATCTGTTATTCTTGAAGTCTTTCTGTCTCTATCTTTGTCTCCATCTCTTTTACTCTTTCATCATTTTCCGTTTCTTGGTCTGTTTCCATTTTTCTGTCTCTGGCCTTGCTTTCTCCCCAGCTGCCGCAAAGCCATAAACCCAGCCAGCCCTGCAGCAAGCAGCCGCCAATCACTGAGCTCCAGAAGTTGAGGGGAGGGGGCTGCAGAGAGATGGAGGCATGAAAAAGCTGGGGAGCTGTTGCTACAGCAGGGGAGGGGTGAGACAGAAAAGAACAGAGACATGCCACTCCCAGAAGGCAGCCACAGCTGCCTCCACAGCTCTTGTCTGGACCCCTTCCCTGCAGAGAGCAGATACCTGGTCTTTCTGTTATGAGGAATGATACCTGGGTCCCTCCCATAAACTCCCAAAACCATGGTTTCTCATTCAGAACCACTGGCCACAGATCACTCCATGAGAGATTTGCCTCCTCCTTCACTTTTAGGCCTCCCAAGATGAGAGCGCTAAAGGACTCAAAGGGATGTAAGGATGTGTAGGACAAATGCTTACATGAACATTGGGATATTAGGATGGTCAGGACAGGGCAGAGTGAAGGATGCTGAGAAACAATGGTTGTTAGGGAGGCACTGAGAGGAGTGAGAGTCCTAATAAGCCAAGGGTGAACCAGAAGGTTGACTACTCCAGGTTTACCAGCTCCCTGGCCATTCCAATAGCAGGGTTGACATCCAGAATCTAGGTCAGGATTGGGCAGTTTAGGGTGCTGCAAAATGGGCAACTACTCAGCTCATTATCGGAAACCTACAGGGTCTGGGTTTTGGGGGTGGGGGCTAGAAAGGAAAGCATGGAAGGGGAGGGATTAGCGAGAGATTTTAGGAGAAGAGCAGAGGAGGAGGAACATTTCCATCCTGTAGGGCAGAAGGAGACAGGCCCGGCAAATGGTAATTCCTGGTGTGCCAGCGACCCCTGCTGGCTGCACACACCACTGCCTGGGAGAAGAGAAGAGACAGCTAGCCTGTGCGAGTCCTGGTGTGGACTGAATGTGACAACGCATTATGTGAGTGTATCACTGTACAACAGTGTAGCGCTGCCTGTGATTGTGTGTGGGCACCCCTGGGTGAGGGCAGTAATGTGACCCAGCACAAAAGCCACCAAGTTTAGGATCTGAACTTCTGGTTCCCCTGAGGGGAGTGTAAATGTCTGGGAAAGGTGAGGTCTTTGAGCCCAGCATATTTCACCAGTGTCATGTCAGTAGTATAGATTCACTCGATGAGGCACTCCTGGCATCAAAGTAAAATGAACCCGTCTGGGTTTAGGGGAAAAAGTGAGGGCTTTAGAATTGGACTTCCCTGGGTTAAAATCCTAATCACCTGGTTACTAGCTGTATGACTTCAAGCAAGTTACTTAATTTCTTTGAGCCCAATTTCCTCACCTGTAAGAGCATAATAATACCTATCTCACAGGGTTATTGTGAGTGTTTAGCATAGTGCCTGGCAATAGTAAGCATTTAATAGATGTTAATTTTCTGCCTCCCTCTTCCTTTATTTACTCCCACCCCCAAGGTCAGGCAGGGATTTCAAAAGGCAAATAAATGGAGGATGATGTTAACAATGATGATAGTAGTAGTTTATATTTACATCACTCATGCAAATCATTTTAAACATATTTTTAATACATGTTTTTGTTTTCCTTTTTATTAGCCAAGCACATCATGATCATGTTTTATTGAGATAGAAATATCCTGGTGTTATGGCAGGTATCTAGAATGATGGCCTTATGAAGTGATAACAAGGCATGACAAATCTTTCTTTACTGTGATACATTTTCATTACTCAGGTTAATCATGAATTACCCATTAGAACAAGGGCTTAAGATAAGTACATGACAGTCATCTGTGGAGATCAGAATCTCCTGATTTTCCAATGAGTATCTAATTGTTATTGCTGTTGTGGGGGGACGATTAATGCTTTGATTGAACTGGTCTTAAAACATTAGAATAATTCAAGGCAATATGATGGTATTTAGAAATAGTATATTCTGAAATTTCAAAGATGACAGATTTTAATTACACTGAAGAATATTCTAACCCCTATAGATGTCCAGAGACAGGGACAAACTGCTTATAAAGTAAAGAGCTGCATTTCAACAGAAGTATTGAAGCAGAAGCTGGCTGACTCCCTGACAGGCTTACTGTGAAAGAAATTTGGACTGCCGAGGGAAATCAGATAAGAGGCCCTCTGAGGTCCCTCCACAGATACACCCTAGTGCATAATGAATACTTAGCTTGGTAGAAGTGTTGTTCCAAATGGCATTACTGCCATACCCATAGTCATTGTATGTCACAATGGGGTGGGGGTAGAGGGTAGATAGTAATAACAACTGTGTATTTTTTCTTCTCTGAGACTTTGTTTCCAAGAAAAGGTAAAATTCCAGAAACTTTCCCTCTCCAATCATCCCCACATTCCTCTTGATTTCTTCTGCAATACTTTTCCTTTTTTGGCTTCATAGAATTCGTCTTCAAGTATCTTAAAGAAAATCTTAAAGGAAGGGCTTTTTTCATTCTTTAGTTTTCTGCATTTAAGAGGTGGTCTGGAAATGAGTTGAGGCAGAGGAAGGAACAAACATTTGTGGAGGTTATGTATAGTGCAGATGTAATTTTTGCATTTGGTTAAGAGAATTGTGCATCTGCTTTCATGCAGGTAAATGTGTGTGTGTGTGTGTGTGTGTGTGTGTGTGTGTGTATAGTTTTAATAAATATGTATGTATATATTGTTTTAATTGTTATATAAATGTAAATGTAATGGATCTGTAGGAATTCTCTGCTGTTCATTGCCTTTCTGAGGGATTTTGCTATCTAACTGTCCATGGAGAAAATCTGTGTGCAGCTCTTCTGAGGATTTCAGTGCCTTCCATGTGTACACAGACTAGCCAGGAATTATTCTTCTAGCTTCAGGATCTTTGTACATGATCCTAGGTTTGCTTTCCCCATCCTGGGCACAAAGGTGTTGTCATATCAGGACTCATCTGCCTCTTTGCCTTCCATGTGTGCATCATTGTATTTCCCATCTCTGTCACAATGCATGCAGATCCCTGTGCCCAACCTGCCCTACATGAAGCCATGTGTGTCCCCCAGCCCCTCCTCTTACCTCTGTAAAGAGTCCTTGGCACCCTCCCCCCCGCAGCCACCCCCACTCCCCACTTTCCATGCCAAGAGAGATCTAATTACACAGAAATTAGTACAGAGAAGGATCGTTTGCTTTTATGGCATCAGCGCCAGGGCAGCTGTAAATCTGGGGCTGCTGCTGCAGCCGCCTCTGGGCACTGTGCAGGCTGTAGGGGGACTTTAACTCCACACCCCGCTTTGCTTCATGTCTGCCCAGCTGCCTGGGCCTCTACCCCTCCCCAGGATTGGAGAGCCCTATTAGGTATCCATCTCAATAGAGGGGTGGAGGAAGGCCTGGGAGGGCATGGTCAATCAAAAGATGACACATGATAGGTGCTCAATAAATATTTCCTGAAAAATTAGAGAAGGGTTAATCCCAGTAATGTTAACTACTACTCTAATAACCAGACCAGTAGCCAAGGGATGAATATTGCTAGTAAGGACTTACTAGACAGTCTCCACTTTGTTATGAATCGCGATGAAATACATGGGGCGATCAATCGTCCTGCCTTCCACTTTAGAGGCCCTGAACTCCTTCTCAGGCAGCACCAGATAATGAAGACAGTCCAGGGTTCAGATTTTGATTTTTCTGTTTACTAGCTAAGTGACCTTGGTACCCCACACACCCTCACCTGTGAAATGGAGCGCATGAAGCCTAGCTTTCAGGCTGCTGTGAGACATCAATGAGAAAGCATTGGACCAAAAGGAAAGTGATCCACTAACTGTTGTTATCACTGTTAATGTCTTGCTAGCTACTTCTTCCATTTTCACATTACCCCTTAACTAGCCTTAATTATCCCAACTAACACCCATTCAGGTGCCACCATACAATTTGGGGCAATAGGTAGGCAGGCAGTTTATGCCCAACCTAGAATGAATGTTTCTTTATGCTAAGAATCTCATCAGAAGCCTGGGGTGAAGACAGATGACTCCAATAATCCTTGGACACCTGCGGACAGTTTTACCCACAGCCAACTTTCTCCAAGTGCCTATTAGGCAGTGATTATTTTGATCTCCATTATTTTCATGGAGTGTGTGAATTTGTTCTTTGTACTAAAGAGTTTTGTACTAAAGAGTTTTGTTGTATATGATTGGGTAGAAAGAATCAAGGACTTAGGAAATTAGGAGGGAGCAGGAGCTAAGGAACTGAAGTGGAGACAGGTTTCCAACTTCCTGCCAACAATCTCCAAAACCAGGAACTAGGCATCTCCTCTCTCTTGTCCTTCCCTACTCTGAGGTCTCCAGCCCAGGGCACTCATCAAGAAATTCCAGACTTTATGTTTATGTGGACAACCATGGAGAGCTCTAAGTGGTATGTAGGCCAAGAAGGGAAGAACCAAAGAAAGGAAGGGGTACTCCCCCTTCCCCAATTTCAGTCTTCCCAGATCTCTTAGCACCGTTTGTGCAGGAACCCCTGCTCCCACCATTCAGGGACAGGAGGAACCAGCAAAAGAAAGCTAAAGCACAACTGTGTCCGGCTTCTCACCCCCTGATCTGCGTCCCAGGGAGGGTAAGGATTTGGCGTGAAGGGCAGAGCGACTGGGGGATTTCTGGCCCCCGCCTCCCCCCACCCCCAACCCAACTCAGGCTGCATTCTCTCCTCTTTGTAGCAGAGCGAGAGCAAAGGGACGGGCAGTAAAGATGAGTGATGGCGCGGAGACAAGCAGAAATACACCATCATGAAAATGCTAATGACTCCTTGCTCTCTTTCTTTATGGTTGGAGTAATACAGACTTCAATCATAAAAACAATCTCCCAACATTTTAATGGGCTCCATCATGCCCGCACTTGTCGGTATATTTGAAGAATAAATCACCCTCCCCGCTCGGAATGAATTCGCTGTCAAACTCGGCTCCCTCGGAGAAAATGGATGGGGAGCGAGGATGGAGGGGTTTTATTGGGGGAGGGGCTCTCCCCCTATAACTCCCTCCTAAATCGGGCTTTAGATTGTTGTGTGAGACGCCGGCATCCTAAATGGAAGGAGGGGGGACAACGCGAATTGGAGAGGTGAGCCTAGGCAGGGTTTGAGGATACAAGGGGCAGGGACTGAGGGACTCTACCCGCCCCTTGGTTGGATGTGGAAGAGAGGAAGGGGCAGGAACTGTGGCGGCATCGGACAAATGGAGCAAAATCTTGGCACTGAACCGAGAGAATGCAAAGATGCAAAAAGCATACAAGTACGCATTATTTCTGCGTTATTTGGTCGAATTTCTTTCAGACTAGGCCTCAGGCAGAGGCGCCAGGGAGAAGGGGAAAAGTTCGAGAGATCTCTTTGGGGGAAGAAGAGGAAGAGAGGGCAAAAAAACAAGCCCAGGAGTTCTCTCTGTGAGCTGGCAGGTTTCGACGAAATAAGCCACAGGTCCACACGGCTAAGAACCCGCTGATAGTCCCGTGTAATTCTCATTTCCATACAGGTGGCCTTCAGCCAATGAAAACTTGCGATGCGCAAACTGTGAGCAGCCAATCCCAGTTAAGGGTGAGCCTAGCTGCCTGGCCTAATTGCATCTTGATTGGTTGTGATGTTGCTAGGCGGAAGTGGGGTGCCGGAGATTGATGCGGGCAAGATTGAAGAGACAGGTGGATATGAAAATATCTGGAAACCTAGGTTCCTGGATTGACATTTTTCTTCCCGAGCTCCTTTATTCTTAAAGGATTAATGTAGTCAGGGGAATGACTCTCTTTTCTTCTCCATTTGAGTGGGATAGAGCCAAATAGTTACAACTTTTCCCTCAAACGCCTTCAGAGAAATCTACTTCGAGGGTCTTCTAATCCGAAAAATCCTTGGTGGGTGGGGAGCAGGCGTATTTCAACCTCATGCTTGGTCTTCATACTAAGGAAGTTCTTTCTGAGGCCTATCTTCAAGCCTTCCGGCTGTGGCCGAAGGCCAATTTTCTCTAAAATGGAGAAATCTCCATTTCTCAAGAAATGGAGAAATCTTGCTTCACGTTCTTCCTTAGACAGCCAGACTCACAGCAACAGATTTCCCTACCTACCTCCTGGCCACTTCGCCACGACCCAAGGGTGCCCTGCAGACCCTGGGAGGGTCTAGGGGGCCATAATCTTCCCCCAAAGGGCAGTGATGTGGAATTCCCAAACTTGCCGCTCCCGCACCTTCTTTTGCATATTATTTGCATAGTCCTCGTTCACCTGCCCACCCCCCAAACCAGACTCACCCACCTCTCCTCAGCCCCCGCCCTTCTCCCCGCCACCCCACCTATGCAGTTCCTCTCCCTCTCACCCTACCTCTCTCACCAGCCCGCTCGCCCTCACCCTGGCGCAACACCCTCCCGCAGCCTCTGCTGCTGGAGACAGGACGCGAAATCGTCCTGCGGCTCCTGAGTCACAGCCTCCAGGGAAGCCAGAGGAGGGCAGTGGGGAAAGAGACGGGGGGTTGCTGCCCAGGGCTACGAACCCGCTGTTCTGAACTAGACGGTCCGCGAACAATATGCCACCATTTAAATCTCGACGCGCTCCAGCCGCCAATTGTGATGTTAATTCTGGGATGATTTAGAGGGGTGAGACGGAGGAGGGGGCTTGTCGTCTCTGTCAAAGCGCTGTCCCGGGGCTTAATATTTGTAATTGAAGCTGATGAGGACTCCGTCTATGTTTCCACTGATTAAAAAAAAAAAAAAAAAGTCAGGGAGGGAAAAAGACCAACTAAATTATGAAGCCGGGAGAAAAACATGATTAATCAAAGATTTGGACTGTTGCCGTGTTCGAGGCCCAGTAAATCTCGCCAGGCCGGGGCTTGGGGAGGTCTGAGGATAAATCTGAGCCGTCCAATGTTTGCCGCCCCTTCTGTTTGGCTCTTGGTTAGCACGTCAATTAATTCTATAATTGGATTTGTAGGGATGTCAGGAGACTACCGAGAGGGAGTCAGGAGGAGTGGGTAGAGAAAAGGGTTCGGGGATAGTGAAGGAGGAGGTGAGAGCCGGAGGGATCAGGTCGTGGGGGAATTCAGAGAGCCGGGCGGGTCCCATGAGCACCTCATCCAGCAGCCTAGCCTCCCTCGGCTAGCGGCTGGCGAGGAGGAGACCCGGGAGTAGGCTGCCTTATCTTCAGCTACTATTCCGAGCCCAACTCTCTACACAAGCTCTCCCTCCAAGCTTTCCAAAATTTTCTATAAAGTCTGCCTTTATGCTGTAGCCTCCTTTCTCAGTTCTGTTCTCCATTTGAAGCTGATGCGTGTCCCTCCCTGAATTCATTTGCAATTGCTCGTATGTTGGTTTGTGAACAAAGATTAAACGTTCCCTAGTCACCTCCTCTGGTTCACCCCATCTGACCCACACGCACCCCCGCCAAGATTCCCAGAAAGTCAGGAACCAAGATTTTTTGAATTCCTACCCGCCCCCGCCCCGTGATTAGAACAGGATCATGCACTCCGCCCCCTCCCCTCCTCTACTACACACACACTTAAAATTCTAATCTGCAATTAAAGCTAACTTCTACTTAAGGAAAATACCCTTACAAACAGATTACATACACATGAAGACTGACCCAAAACCACAGATCACCAGGCCCTCAGCTGCAGCCTGACATTGAAGTAGATGCTTCAAAAATTCAGCCCTTGGGTAAACGCAGGTGGATCC
>CM053503.1:44459393-44716513 GCA_028627145.1 Eidolon dupreanum | reverse complement strand
GAGAGAGAGAGAGAAGAGAAGAGAAGAGAAGAGAAGAGAAGAGAAGAGAAGAGAAGAGGAAGAGGAAGAGGAAGAGGAAGAGGAAGAGGAAGAGAAGAGAAGAGAAGAGAAGAGAAGAGAAGAGAAGAGATTCCTCTTTAGTGCATTTTTCCTCCCTGGTCTCTGTAGAATTTTATGCAGAAATGGAGAAGGTTAAAAAAAAAAAAAAAAAAAAAAAAAAGCATACAGGAGAACCATGCAAATGATTCTGAAAAATGAGAAGATGAAATTGGAGGCTGGAGAAGGTGGTGAAGACAGGACATAAAAGCCATCCTGCCAGATAACCTGATGTTAAAGAAGCCCTAGGAAAGGACACTAGCAGTCACCCCAGCCAGAGGCTATCCTGATGAGAACAGAACACACAGCTACCCCTGATAACAGAGGCCAAGGAGGGAGAGCTGAGCCAAATAACATGAGGGGTACAGAAAACCAATTTTTATTTATGCAGACCAATTCAAAATACTGATACCAGCCAACCACACACATTTGTTCAGATAACTGTCATCCTATGTCTGCATACATGGGAGGCAAAATCCCAATTACAAAGGGACAAAACGGAGGATTTGGGCAGTTTCAGTTCTGTGGAAGCTCCTCAGAGAAGTCAACCTTTGCCTGCTCTTTCCTGTTACCTGTACTCAATCTCTTGCCCATGTTGATCAAACTCACACTCAAAAATGAATTGGACTCACCATCTGCCTTTTGATCATAGCCTAGTTTTGGCTATGTATTCTCAGAACAGATCCTTGATAATAAATATCCTGTATACTGGGTAATATTTTCATTTAAACCTAGGAGTTGAAGGATGAGGGTCACAGGAAGAAATCAGCTAAGCCTTTCATGAAGCCATCAAGATCTTTATATATAATTTCTCAAAAAAAAAGGACACCCGTCTTATGAATGACAATACCATAAGTTGCCCTTGATACAAGAAGATGCAAGTTGAGATTTGAGAATCACCAACAGATTTAGATAGTTGAGGCTGGTGGAAAGAGTATAGAACTTGAATTTAAAAGAATAGGCTTTAAGGCTGGTGCTGTCACTCTTCAGAGGGGCTAAAGACCAGAGAGGTGAAATGACTTCTGCAGGTCACACAGCAAAAGAATGGCAGTACCAGCTCCAGAACTCAGTTCTCTATTCTCTCATTGTATAGACAGCAAAGTGTGGAATCAGACTTCCTGGATTCAAGTCCTGCCTTTTCTGCTTATTAGCCATGTCTCAGTTTCCTCTTCTATAAAATGGGGATAATAATTGTACCTACTTTATAGCGTTGTTGTTAGGATTTAGATAATTTTTGTAAGGAAATCAGCACAACATCTACCACATAATAACTATTCAATAATAGCTATTTTTATTATGGTGATGGGCAGAGTTCTCATAACTCACCAACCTGAATGACACAAATTGGCAAAAGGTATTCACCAATGCCTGTGAAATGCTTGGTGACTTAATCACTAGGCCTTAAGGGAAGGAATGTACACTGCCTTGAAATAGCCTTGAAAAAACAGTAGACGCTCTGTTTTGATGACTCTAAAGACCACTTCTCCACTCAAACCAGTCTTACACCTTTAAGTCTGCTAGAACAAGGTTTATATAGGAGGGGTACACCTGAAACAGTTCTATCAGGAGCTCATTATTCAGTTGTCTCATTTATTCATTTAGTCATTGAATGCCTAGTTGAAAAGCAGTATGGTTCATCAATACATCAAACCTATATTGAGGGCCCATTATGTGCACAACACTTTTATAGGCAGTTATCAAACCATTAGTTCATAACATTATTAGCTTCTCTAGTGATGAGGAGATATAGATATATAGTTATATCATCCATCTTTGTATCCCAGCACCCAACACAGTTCAGGCACATGGGAACTCAATAAATATATATTGAATAAATACATAGAAACCATGAGAAAAAGAAGAGAAATAGAAACATAGCTCCTTCCCTTAATAAACTTGAATGCTATTTGGGGAGAGAAGACTTGCATACATGAAACAGTAAGAGAACAGTACAAAATAGTAAGCATATTAAGACCGTGAATTATTTCTAGGTGATACAGACTGGGAAGAGCTCAGGGGAAGTGGGGGAGGGTGGTGGGCAAGGATGCTTGACATGGAAAGATGAACCTGAAATAAAGAGTAGAATATGGAATGGCAGAGAAGTGGGAAGAGGGCATTCCAGCTACAGGAGTAGCAAGAATGACAGTATGTGGTAAGAATCTATACATGTCCAAGAACAATACAAGATCAACTTAATAAGAGGGTCAGTCTCTGAAAGACAGAATTCATGTTTGCAACCATGTGTTCCTCTGACGGTGTTCCTAGTCATCAAGAAATGATTAATTTTCTATTATTTTAGATTATTTACACCTTCTTCACCTATCTTAACCTGAAAAGCAAGAACCAAAACAGTAATCAGCTGCTACTGTCAGCAAAACAGACTGTAAAAGTAATCACACCTTTACCATTCTTAATTTATCTGTATATGAGACAGCTTACTCTTCCTCTTTCTCCCACATGGTCCTAGCCTGAGTTGGAATTATTACTACCTAGATTATTACTGTCTTCCTTAGAAACCCCTTTTCCCCTGACACACTCCTCCCAAACAGCCTTGCCTGAAAAAAAAAAAAAAAACTATATTTTTTCCCCAGCCTCCCTGGTTACTGTGAAGAAAGCATGGTGGTGAGTGGAAAGGAAAACAATGTGAATGAGTGGTAGTTATTCAATACCAGGTGCTTTGCACATATTAGTTTATTTACTTCTCACAATAACCTATGAGATAGATATTATCTCTGTTATACAAGTAAGAAAACAAGTTCGGAGTATTTAGCCAGCTTCAAAGAAGAGTAAATAAATATTATATTAGGGATTCAAATCCAGCCTATATGATTTCAGAGTCCATGCCCTTAGATCTGGTAAGAGGGACCTCTACCTTGGATGCCTGTTTTAGAGGGTCTCCTCCTCCAGAGTGAAGATAATTTAAGACAAGAAGATGTGCCTGCCCAGACAGAGCTCATGCCTCCCTGCTCCCATACCATGTTCCAGTGACCAGAATCCCCTAACAGCCCCAAGCTCATTTCCAGGGCCTCTTCCTGGGACCCAATCTCCTGAAAGTACAGAAGAGCTGCTGGAGGGCACACCACTAGCCCTGCTGGCCTGAAATGTACACATAATTTACATGCGTGGATGCACTGAGTATACACTTTTGTGTGAGGCCTCACGGGTAGTGGAACAAGAGCCAAGAATGAAAAGAGGACTTGAGGGTCATACTGGGGGCTGGAGGAGTCCTGGAATTCTAAATATAAATGTCCCAGTTGATTTTCATATATTCATCAAGATAATAAAACATGTTTTTTAAATTATTTTTTTAAATTAAATTAACATTGGTTAATACAATTATAGAATTTCCAAGTGTACATTATCATTTGACATCTGTATATTCTAGTATGTGTTTACTACCCAAAGTTCAATTTCCTTCAGCTACCATATATTTGATCCCCTTTACCCACTTCACCCTCCCCCTAAACTCTATATCTGACCCCTTTAACCCCGTCCATTTCCCTCTCCTCCCTCCCCCACTAGTAACCACTAGCCTACAGTATATGTCCATGAGTCTCTGTTTGCTTTTAGGTTTATATCCACATATAAGTGATATCATGTGATTTTAGACTTTTTCTGTCTTGCTTCTTTCGCTTAGCATGATTATCTCAAGGTCCATCCATGTTGTTGCAAATGGCAGTATTTCATCTCTTCTTATAGCTGAGTAATATTCCATTGTATATATGTACCACAGTTTTTTTAGCCAATCATCTATCATAGGACACTTCGGTTGCTTCCATGTCCTGACCACTGTGAATAACACTGCTATGAACATAGACGTGCAAATATCTTTTTGGATATGGGTTTGCAAGTCTTTGGGGTAAATACCTAGTAGAGGGATTGCTGGATCATATGGTAGACCAATTCTTGGTTTTTTGAGGAAACTCCATACTGTTTTCAGTAGTGGCTCTACCAATTTGCAGTCCCACCAGCAGTGTATAAGGATTCCTTTTTCTCTGCATCCTCTCCAACATTTGTTATTACTTGTCCTGTTGATTATAGCTATTCTAACAGGTCTGAGATGGTATCTCATTGTGGTTTTGATTTGCATTTCCCTAACAGCTAGCAATGTTGAGCATCTTTTCATATATTTGTTATCCATTTGTATATTCTCTAAGGAGAAATGTCTGTTCAGGTCCTCTGCCCATTTTTTTGTTTGGATCATTTGTTTTTTTGTTGTTATTGAGTTGTATGAGTTCTTTGTATATTTTGGATATTAGGCCCTTATCAGAGGTGTTGCTTGCAAATATATTTTCCCATTCAGATGAAGAACATGTTTTATTTAACATTTTGTTAGCTTTGATTTAAAACTTTCACATATTTAGATATTTGGTATGTAGGCCTATATATTTTTTATCTTGTCCTGGGCCCACTCATCTCACTATAGTACGCTGACTCTTTTCTTCTTGCCTTTCTGTCCTTTCTGCCTAGAAAGGCCCCATACTGGCCCACTAAGTAATTCACCCCTCTTCATCCTCACAGCTTCCCTAATTTACCCTTCACCTGAAATTTTTTCATACTGCAAAAGAAGGTGCTGATTTCCTCTCCCCTGTCCTTTCAGAGCTGCCAAGACCTCTCCTGCTATTTCCAGACTGAAGAGGATATATCTAATTTACAGTGCATACCTGTAGTCATTTTACTGTCTATCCTGCCATTCTTCTGTCCTTTATGTCTGGGAGTCTTCAGGCTGTATTAGCACTCATCAGTAGCTCTCACAAGCCATAACCCTGCTTAGCCTCTGTGATACTGGGAAGATCCTTGTTCTTCGATGAGTTTCCAATCTAATACACAAGGCAGAGCCTAATGACTTTGGTAGGGTTGGAAAAGTAAGAACACAACCAGGGGGATCTATGGTAGTTTCAGTTTCTTTTAGTAAGGAGAAAACTGAGGGAGTAGAGCTCAGAAGAAAAGGTTAGATTTGTGCAGGCTCATCCAGTACAGGACCAAGTTTAGAGGCAGGTCAACCTAGGAGGTAGGGTTCCTAGGTTGGGGAGCAATGAGGGTGGTTCATAGGATGTGGAGATACAAAAAACTAGGCTTAGAAGAAATGAAACCACTCAAGTGACCCAAGCCAAAACACTGAGCACCATCTTATCTCTCCCTCTCCTTCATCCTCCACAACAGTCGATCACTGAGGCCTATCACTTCTTTCTAAACCTCTTGAACTCTGCTTACTTCTCTCCATCCCCACTATCACCTCAGAGTTCAGGTCACTACCATCATCTCCTACTTGGATTATGACAACAGCTTCCTACTGCACTCCATGCCCCCAGTCCCACCCCACCTCATCAATTCTTCATATTAGAGCTAGAATGATCTACAATGCAAATCCGAGCTTCTTACACTTCTATTGAAATGACTCCTTGGATAAAACCCAAATGTTTTAGCTTGATCCTCAAGATCCTACAGGGTCTAGCCATTAATAACCGGTCTCACTTCTCTGTACCCTGCCACACCCACAATTGTTCATTCTAGCCACACTGAATTACTTGCCCTTTGGGGAAGAGACCACATAATCCCTCACTTCGAAGTATTTGTACTTACTGCTTCTTCTCAATGTGACATCCATCTATTCCCTCCCTATACAGGCCTTTCAAGTGTCTCATAAATGTCACCTCCTCCTGGAAGCCTTCCTTGACTACCACTTCTGAGGACTAGGTGAGTGTCCTTCCTATGTGCTCCCCTAACATCCAGTGCTTACCCTTCTTATAATATTATCAC
Organism: Eidolon dupreanum; assembly: GCA_028627145.1. Taxonomy (NCBI): domain Eukaryota; kingdom Metazoa; phylum Chordata; class Mammalia; order Chiroptera; family Pteropodidae; genus Eidolon; species Eidolon dupreanum. Next base: position 44,710,657 of record CM053503.1, on the reverse strand, counting down.
ACTGTGTTGAAATGATTTGTCTTTTAATTCTCTGTATGTTCTGCTAGACTATAAATATTTTAGGAGCAAGGACTCTATCTTATTTACTGTTCAATCATTCACAGAATTTCTGTTGAGAGCCTAGTATGCACCAGGTACTATTCTAAATGCTGAGGATACAGTGGTGAACAAAGTCCCTGTCCTAGTCAAGCTAATCTAATAGGGAAAAAAAGCAATAAAAAATAAAAATAAAAATAAAACTATGATAAATGCTAAAAATAAAAATGAAGATAAGGAGATACAGAAGGGAAGGTGGTGGCTATTTAAATTGGGCGGTCAGGAAAGGCCTAGAGAGGTGATATCTGAGATGAGACCTATATGAAATGAGAGAATGGGCATGATTTGGAAGAAAAATGTTCCAGGCAGAGGAAAAGGACTGAATGGGAACAAGTTTGGTGTGTCTGAGGGTAAGTAGGAGTCTACTGTAGCTGAACCTTGGAATTTTTTCTGTGAGTACTAGAAAATGATTAGGAAGTTTTAAGTTGCATTATCTGATCTACATTTTAAAAGATCACTTTAGCTACTTACTGTGTGGAGAGTAGACTGTGGCAAAACCAGATTGGAATCAGAGAGATCAACTAAAAGGCTATTGTGGTGGTCCAGGAAGAGATGTCAATGGCTTAGACCCAATTAGATTTTGGAAGTGGTAAGAGGTGCACAAATGTGGGATTATATTCTCAGCATCTAGCATGATGTCTGGCTAGACATTCAATAAATACTTGATGAATGAATTAAGAATTAATTAATCCAACTAAATGAGGACCCTGAGCTGGAATTGAAATCATCCATCCTTTAAGCCTCTACTAAAATCCCAACCTCCCCACAAATTGGGGAGAAGATAGCTGCCACTAACAAAGGATCAGTATTAGATGACAGAAATAGATAGATAGATAGATAGATAGATAAATTTCTTTTAAAAATTCAATAGGAAGATGACAAATAACCTGATAGGAAAATGGCAGATATACACGAATAGGCATTTCACAGAAGAGGAAACTTGATTGGCCAATAAATATATGAAAAGATGTTCAACTTCATTAACAATCAGGGAAATATAAAGTTAAACTACCATGAAATACCACTTTACATTCAACAGACTGACTAAATACTAAAGTTGATAAGGATAGGGTAACAATCAAAACTCTTATATACTTTAATGGACATAAATGTTGGAAAACAACTTGATGTTATCTAGAAAAGTTGAAGATATTCATATCCTACAATTGAGGAATTCCTTTGTATATATCCTAAAGAATCTATTGCCCATGTATTCCAGGAGATGTGCAGAAATGTTATGAGTATCATTGTTTGTAATGACAAAAAAGTGGAAACAAAATTAACATATTGGTGGACTATTATACATCAATGAAAATGAATGAACTACAGTTACCTACATCATTATGAATGAATCTTAAAAACATAATGTTTAATGAAAAGAGCAAGCAAAGAAGTTTACAAACAATATTATATTGTTCTTAGAATGGTAAAAAAAAAAAAAGGGGGGGAGGTGGGGCCCTAAGTAAACAATATATGGCAAAAATTTCAAGAAAAAACTTAAAATAATAAACATAAAATTCAGGGGCTACTATAAGAGAGAAGCATGTTGGCCCCTCAGTGATATTGGTAATGTTTTTTCCTATTCTTAAATTAGGGGTGGTTTAATGGGTATTCATGACTATGCTTCATGATTTATATAAAATGTCAGCTCTGGGAAGAAAAGGATTTTTGTCTTATTTTGTTCATGGCTGTGTTTCCAGCACCTAGGACAGTGCCTGCAACATAGGATCTCAATGAATATCTGCTGAATAAGTGATATAAATTATTTTTTATGACTCAAATTTTTCATCTTTTTTTAAAAAAAGAAAAAACTACTTTAATCATGGTGTCCTTTGATCACTCTAACTGGAAGTCATATTGCCTCAACTCCTATTACTCATATAACCTATTAAATCTTGCTGCATATTAATTATATATGTGTATGTCTTAGTGATGATAAATTTATGAAGAGAAGGGACTATGCTTTCTCCTTCTTTATTCCCACTCACAATTTGTAGCATAATACCTTGCACATAGTAGATGCTTAATAAATATTCACTGATCACTTGAAGTCACAGGAGATAAGGGCAAACCAGGAAGGACAGATCTACGCTGTTTATATTTAAAGCTGAAAGAGAACTTCATAATCATGAAGCATTTTCCTACATTTTGTAGTAGAGAAAACTGAAGTCCAGAGAGGGGAAGTGATTTTCTCTAAGTCACATAATTAGTAGTATTCCAAAATCTAGATTCAGATCTCTAGTTTGGTGTCCTTAGCTCTTCACAATATATCACAATGACTTTTATTTTCTGTTCTGCCTTTGTGTGTTTCTTGCTTGGGAGCCACCAAATGGCAAGGACCAAATCTATTCACATAGGTATTTAATCATGGCCTCTACATAAATATGTAGGACCTGTACAAACTCATCATACAAATTCAGAGAAACTTAGGTTCTTTCTCAGCAAAAATTTGGCCATCCTTCTGCCGCCAACTCTCCCGCTGATCCCTCCCTCAGAAGCCTGAATACTAATGATCCTTTCTCTTCTTCCATTTACTGTTTTCTTTCTCCTGGAGTAGGGAGGTTTGCTGATAGATTATAGTCCTGCTATCATGAGGAACTGATTTAGCAAGAGGAAGTAGAAAATACATCGGTCAGTGTCCACCAGCCCTAGGAGTTTGAAATTAATGATTATAAATAAAGAAGTTCAAGTGCAAAGGTACTACTTTGACTTGTACAAAATTGCCTGTTTAGCAGAAAGAAAGAGAATCCTGGGAAGTTAACACTGGATGGAATCTTAGCGATCACCTGCTTCTCTGCCTGATTTTTCCAAATGAGGAAAACTGGAGTTTTGAGAGCTGAAGCAACTTGTGGAGTTACTCAGCTAGTTTGTAGTAAGTCTGGGACTAGACTCCCAGCCTCCTGTTTCCAGGACAGCTATTCTTTCTACACCATGTGCTGGCAACATGTGCATATAGCAAAACGCATCATAAAGTAGCCTCATCTTAAACTATCAAGAGTGAAAAACAAATTTTCTCTTCTCTCTGATAAAAATTTTTTTGTGTGTTTCCCTGTGTCCTAGTCTCTTTTTATTCTTCTTATGTTCCTCCACTTGGGGTTTCAACTGAACTGTGCAGCATGCCTGCATGATTCTCTAGATTCTTCTTCACTAAGCTACCGTTTCCCGTTCAAAAGCAAACATGTGTAAGCCAAACAAGACTCTTTCTTGGTGACCTTTGTGGAAAAGAACACCAAGAAAGAGTCTATAAGAGAGGTTGCTGGACTTTCCTCCTGGTCTATCCAGTCCATTAAAATGAGTCTCTGGCTCCCCTGAGGGTTGTTAACCAATCTTAAGAAAGAAAAGATCAATCTCATTTCTTCATAACCCGGTCAGGGAGGCTGCTAACCAGTCAGAATCTGCCACTAACAGTCATTAGAAAAACTGGCCAATCAGGCCAACCTTACATGGTTTGGTAGGAAAAGGAAGGCATTGATTGGCAAAGATAGTTCTGGCTCCACACCCTTTACCTCCTGGACCCCAGTTTTTCCTCAGTGAAGGAAGGACATTTTCCCAAGCCCTTGGTAAGGAAGATCCCTAGACACTTTGCTAATGTTCTCTTGGATCATCTTTTGTTGTTTTCAAATTCACCCCTCCCTCACATACCTCCACCCACTTTTTGTAGTCTCTTTATTCTCCTACTGATTAAATTTCTAGCTTCTGACCTAGTAGCAATAGCCGCCAGGATTCTCAGCCCTCTCCACAGATTTCTACCCACCAACCCGTCAAATAACTTGTTTTGCATGATTTATGTAGGTTAAAAAGTATAGTAATAATTGCAAGGACCTTGCAAGAGATATCATTGCAAGGACCTTGAATAAAGTCTCTAGGGAGCAGTGCAGAATTGAGTTGCAATGCCTCTAACTATAATAATTATTGTTGTTATTACTATTACTAGCATTTATTGAACTCTTCCTGAGTTCCAAGGACCTTGCTAAAAGCTTCACTTATATTTTCCCAATGTTTGCTGTGGGGTATACGCTATCATTCCCAATTTACGTGGGAAGAAATTGACTTAAAGGGGTTAAACAGCTTGCCCAAGGTCACACAGCGATTTAGGAAACCAGGTTTGGATGAATCCAGAGCCCAGAAAATGGGATTAAGGAAGAATTAAACCTTGCGGCCTGAAACAACTTTTGGGAGGAGCCGGATCTAGCTTCCTCCCGGGTCTCCTCTCCAAACCTCCTTTGGGACTGTTAGCGATATCTGAGAGGGGTCTCAATGTCGCAACAAACAGCTGCAAAAACCGTTTGGTGGTAGCAGCCCCTGAGAACTGTGGACTTTTTTCCTCGGAAGACTAGAAGCTGAGAGCTAAAAGGAATTCAGTATGGGCGGGGTGGGGTGTCTGAGGACTTTAGAGGATATCCTTGCTAGCCGCCTTCCCCTGTTCTTCACAGCATCTGACACAGTGCCTGGCACTGCTTGGTACTTGGTAAATATACCTGTTGATTGATGTGCAAGGATCCCAACTTCATTCCTCACCTACCCTCCTCCCCCAAGACAACCACTGGAACTGGAGGGAGATTTGGGGATTTCAGAGGAACGAGTGAGAATCTTCACTGAACTGTAATCGTGGATTTAAGAAGGACGAGAAAGTTCCCCCACTCTCCTCTCCTCGCCCGCTCCTCCGATTTCTCTCCACTCCTTCCCCTCCCTTTCAGAACTCAGGGCCATAAAAATGCAGATGGAGGATCGGTGTGAAATAACGGGCCCATATAAATCCCTCTGCCGCCCGCCTGCAAGATGGATTGGCCGCATTGAAATTCCTCCGCGAGGATAATTAAACTCGGGGCCTCATCCGGGCAAAATTACATTCCTGTAATGGCGTCGCTCGGGGTCCCGGGAAATTGCTCCGTGGGCTTTCTGCGGCGGTTTTTATCGCCGGCCAGGGTGTGCCTGGCTGCGGCTCGCCTCTCCTCCGGGACCGTAAAGCTGCTGCCGTGATTTATCCTCCCCTTCTCCCAAATCCGATTAAATGGAGGAGCTCGGGGCCGGGGTGCCGCGGGGCCGGGAACCGGGAGGGGGCGGTGAGAAGGACGGGGCCAAGGAGGGGAGGACAAACAGCCCCTCAGAGGGCGGCGGATTTGGCTTTATTTATAGCCGCGGCTTTCTTTTTTCTAATTCTTTTATGGAGATTTGGTGAGCTTTCCGGGTGCTGCGTTCAAGAACGGTGCCTGGGGTTTGCACATGAGAGGAACGAGGCAGGCCTTGCTGCCCTCCTCTTCCTAAAGGGCTCTTCAGACCCTGCCTGGGAGACAAGAGAAGCCCAGAAGAAGCAATGAGGGGCAGAACACCGCCCCCCCCCCCACACACACACTCACTTCCTTGCATAGAAGGACGAGCAATAGGGCACGAGGGAGAAGCCGAGGGGTTTCCATGGGAGCACCTTATGGGGGGATCTTCTTATCTAGAGTAGATGAAGCCTGGGCAGAGGCATAGACATGTCGATGGTGACCTCGCAGCCTCACTGCAGGTTACTGGTGGCCGTTATTTCTGCACTGTCTCAGGACTTAGGGACTGTGTCCCAATCATCTTTAGCTCCAATCTTCTGAGTCTTCTCGCTGATTACCAGAACGAAGAAAGAGGGAGAGGGAAATAAAGGCAAAGCCACTAGAGGCACTTAGAGCATTTTGCTGACTATTCTGCCACTGAACAGGTTTCTCATCCGTAAAGCCTGGTTTCCAGGGGCAACAGAAGACAGAAATCCTGTCTTCATTTTCCTCCTGCTATATTTTGGGCAATGAACCCCAATCCCGATTGCATGCTATTTAACACGGACTTTCTGGGTAGATTTTTTTTTTCAATGTGACTGCGCATGCTCGGAAAGGGGACGCGGGGCCAAGATCCCAAACGCAGTACAGACCAAACCGCAAGCCACGTTAGGGATCGGCTTACACTATGGAGTTTTCATTTCTGCATACCATGGGCTCCGCTTGTAGTTTCTCCTCTCCAACGCCAGGTGGAGGACTGGACAGGTGCCACCACAGAGGTGGCAGGCGGCGCTGTGGCGCCTGAGCCGCCTCAATATTGCAATCGCTCTATCCTTGGCGGATCGACTCGTTGGTCCGGGCCGCGCATGCGTTGAGCCTTCTTTTTCCTTATTCACGCCCCCCGCCCCTCTCTATCTTCTTTACCCCGGGAGCAGGTAAGGCCTTGAGACCTCGCACCCGCTTTGCGCCGCGCAGGCGCGCGGGATACCCTACCTCGCGCGGATGGTTTGAGGCCCTTACCTTGCATGCTCCCACCCGGGCCCTCACGTCCTCCCTCGCTCCCGGTATCCCCGCGCCTTAGGTCTGCCCCTTCCGCGTGTGAGTGACCTCCAACCGCGCGGGCCTGGCGCCATCTTGGACGTCTCTCTCGGGGAGGGCGCCTTGGTGCTGGCGAAAGCCAAATCCCAGAGTACTCATTTCACTTGCTCCGACTCAACCCTTACAAGTCTCTTTTCTTACCCTTTACCCTTTCAGAATTGTCACAACCCCCAGACTCTCCCTTCCTATCTCTGCTTTCTCCTCATCCTGACTCCGTTCCTTTATCCTGAAACCTCCAGACTTCAGGACCTCAGGTGCCGAGCAGTGGAGATAGTGGATTATCTAAAGCCACCAACCCCTCTAGTTAATTTAAAAAGTAAACTGTGAACATGGTAGAAATGAACAGAACAATCAAAACACTTAGTCCCTTAAGGTTGTGATCTGGAAGAGCTATGGCAGAAAAGAGGCCGGTTTCTTTGGAACTTTTGTTTTCCAGTACTGTTCCTAACACTCCAGTGAAGTTTCAAAAAACACAAGTGGTAGGTTAATAGGTTTTCTGTTAGAGGCAGCAGGCCCAAAAGGGTGGGGTGGGACTTGACTTGGATAGTCTGCACCTGCCAGCTCTCCTGTCAAGGGTTTACTGAGAGTCCCCGGGCACTGCCCTCAAGAGGAAAAGGTTTAAGAAAGGGAATGGTTAAATTAGCTTTGTAACCGTGACTGATCTACACTGAAGAAGAAACCCAAGATGATTTTAGCCCTCTAATTCTGGATGGTGCTGTCGCCTGAGATGTTGTAGGCTAACAGTTGCTGTTACCAAGGTTAGGTGACCAGAGGAATAATCTGCACTTCTTGCAGGCTCCTTAATTGCCTCCCTTTGTTGTGGGTTCATTACTGTGCCAGCACCACATTAAGGTCTTTACATATGTTATTTCATTTATTCTCCTTAAGAGCTACATTTTACAAATGATGATATTGAGGTTCACTTCCTTGGGGGAAAACTCCCTTTTTATTTTAATTTTTTTCTAATTTATTGGTTTTTTAAAGAAATTTTGGATTTTGACCCAAGAAAACCTGAATAATCTGGCAACAAAATTGGATTAGAATTACACATGAGACAGAAATCAGAGTTCTAAACAGGAAAAGAGTTGAAGACATCCATTAATCTAAAAGTAAGATTCTGGATTCAGAAGTGTAAGCTGGAAAAATATGAGTCCAATTTATATAGGGAAGTGTCATTTAACAGGCCTAGGTTATCTCTTGGGGATTTCAACCTGTAGCATATTAGAAAGCATTCACGTAGAAGTGAGAAGAGTTCAAGTCTTGGCTCTACTACTACCATAGTTTCAAAACTGGTTTTTAGACCATGTTCTCAGTGTACCTAAGAATCATTTTGGAAGCTTGTTTGAAATTTATGGTACTTGGGCCTTAACCCCAGAGATCTTGACCAGGAAGGTTCTAAGGTGGGACCCAAGAATATATTTTTTTTAATACACCATCTTTATCCGCATATAACTAGTTCAGGTGAGCCTCTTCACTTGGAAAAACCCTGCCTTTAGATATTTAACTCACCCACTTCTCTCAACTTCAATTTTAACAGCTCAGGCACCTACAGATTGTTTCAGATCTTGGAAATACAAAATTGTATACCTTTTAGTATGATGGTGAAAATAAATACTTTAACAGTCATTGCTAATTAAAGTACTGGCAAAGTTCCTCATTGATCTGTCTCACCCTGTTAATGTAGGAAATTGAAATATTTTGAGGAATCAACTACTTCCAGGTAATTAAGTAAAAAGATTGTTGGAGATCCTTCCAGTGTGTTGGCCTTTAATAAATATCTCCCAAGAGTCCTCAAAGGGCAACCTTTTAAGGCCCAAACAATGAGGTCTTGAGAATGGTTCCTTTTGAATAGAAATGGAGGAAAATTTAGGCAAAGGACACTCTTGGGAAATTCCTCTGACAACCCCAAGTCACAGGGCTAAGGAAATGAATAATAGGTCTTAAAGCTGGGACCTAGTGGCTACTCGTTCAGACCAGGGAAAGTCACACAATTATAAGGAAAAGTTAGAAGTTATGTGGAGGAAATCTTGACCTTGGTGTTCTAATTCTATCTCTTCTAAGACTGAGGTCAGCCGCTCTGCTCTCCGGGCCCTTTAAATTTTCCAGAGCACCATTTCTGCTAATAAGAATGTTGTTTGGTGAGCAAGGACAATGTTTACAATGCTGTTTCTGTAATTCCAGCTCTCCTGCCACAGCCCCTCATCCCCTGAAAATGTATGCCTGCACCAAGTTTGTGTCTGCCCCCTCGTTGGTGAGTATCTGCTTTTTCTGTAAGCATTTTTAAGGATGGACATCTTGCCTCTTCCTTGCCAAACAAACCTTGTTCTTCACAGTTGGGCTAGGGGAATACCCTTTGGTCTACTAGCCTGACAAGAAAGAGTGAATACTTCTCAGGCAACTCCCATATCCCTTGGAGGTCTGTTGTTTTCATCCAGCCATCTTAGAAGAGTGTAAATGAGAATATAGACTAAGCTCAGGTTATTCTTATCCTGAAACTTTCTGTAAACTGGAACCCAGCCAGAAATGATAAACATGAAGTAGATTTCCTAAATTGGACTGAGTATACACTGTGTACAGGATCTTGTCCTGAGTGTTGAAGAGCCATGTTAAGAGTTCCCTTTGGAAGCTTAAATTTGGGTGGGATGCTAAAATACACATAAACACACATTGGAAAAATATTGACTCAGAAGCAACAGCATAGAAGAAATTACAAATTATTAAATGGTGGAAGCAATTAGTTCATCCATCAATAGTGAAAAAGAGTGATACTATTAGTGGGTACCATTTGTTGAGTGCTGACTATGTCTGGCACTGAGTTTACCAGTTTGTATACATAATCTCATTTACTCTTCAAATCAACTCTGAGATAAATTATTCCCATATGAAAGGTGAGAAAACAGGCTTGAAAAATTTAAAGGACTTGTCCAAAGACTGCACAGCTGATACAGTGCTAAGATGACTAGATCTGAGTAAAGCCCTGGTTGTTAATCACCATGTTGTGTGCCTTGGACATACTGGCTTGGGGTTGGTTAGTCAGAAAAGGCTACCAGGAGGAGGTGAATTTAGAGCATGGATCTTTGTGCCTATTTTTCAGAAGATGTTGCAATCATTGGTTTCCTCGTGGGCTAGCCGAATCTCTCTTATTGAGTAAAGGAAATGCTTCTGAGGTTTATAGTTCTCATTCTCAAGGCCTATGAAAGGGTGAGGCAAGAGGGAACCCAGAGGAAGTAGACTTTCTTCTCTTAAAGCAAAGGAGAAGCCTAGGAAGAAGGAGAAATGGTGAGGTTCTTGAATCTAGAATTTGCCAAAAGTAAAAGAATGTTCTAAGATTCTGATTTAAGTTTGAGAGAATGAAAGGGGTATCTGAGTAACAACTTTGAATTGTTCTGAAACTCTTCTCCACAGTCTTCCTTGACCTTCTTGCCCTTGTGTCATTTCCACTAGGTCAGGAGTACCTCTCAGCTGCTGAGCCGATCAGTGTCTACAGTAGTGCTGAAACGACCCGAGAGTCTGACAGATGAGGTACCTTATAGATGGAATTGGGCCTGTGGTTTTGGGGTAAAGGTTACCTTGCAGAACCAGTAGGGGGAGTGATGAGGACAGTTGACAAAGACATAAATTAGTGAAGGATCAGGGCCATTGGCTTTAGGTGGCAATGGAGAACAGTCAATACTGTATATGCTCTTATGCTCTAGTGTTCCAGCTCTGGCACTGGTAGCACATGCCCATGTGTGCTGTTGATAGCTGCCATCACTTGGCCTAATTTACTGACTTCAGTTGGGAGCATTTAGTCCCAGGAAGATAATCTCTTTAGGGCACCAAACACAGACTAGGGCTTTGGCTTCAGTCTTAGACTTCTGGAGCATACTTGAATCTTAAAAGTATTTGAAGTCCACCTCTTGCATTAAAAAGTTCTGCTTAGCATTTTAGGAGGTTTTCCAGGGAATAAAAAGCTATTCTGTTTGGGAGAGAAACCATGGAATTTGATAGCATAAAGCATTTAAATGGTACAAAAGTTTCCATAGCTAAAAGGGGTTTCTTGAAAACTTTACCTTCTACCTGCCTCTCTTTCACAGAGCCTCAGCAGCTTGGCAGCCCCACGTCCCCTGACCTCACTTATTTCTAGCCGCAGCTTCCAAACCAGCATCATTTCAAGGGACATCGACACAGCAGCCAAGTTCATTGGGGCTGGGGCTGCCACAGTAGGGGTGGCTGGCTCTGGGGCTGGAATTGGGACCGTGTTTGGGAGCCTCATCATTGGTTATGCCAGGTAAGATGGGCCCTGCATTGGCTTTCTGAAATGCTTTCTAAAGGTCTAGGCAGTAATATAAGGATCTAGAGCTACACTACCCTATACAGTAGCCACTAGCCACATGTGACTATTTAAATTTTAATTAAAAGTACACTAAGTTTAAGTTTTCACTTCCTTAGTCACCAGCCATATTTCAAGTGCTCAGTAGCCACATGTGACTAGTGACTATATATTGGGCGGTGTAGATGTAGAACATAATTAAACAGCTTTGATTTAGAGTAGGAATTGGCAAACTAATGTGGGTGAGTATGTCTGGCCCACAGCTCAGTTTTGTATAGCTGAGCTAAGAATGGGATTTTCATTTTTAAATAGTCATGAGAGGGAGAAAAAGGCAACAGAGACCATATGTGACCCACAAAGCCTAAAATATTTACTATCTGGTCCTTTACAGAAAAAGTTTGCTGCCCCCGTTTTAAAGCCTCAGCATAGTGGCTTCACTGCTGTTTTTCCCCATCCCTGGGAATTCCCCTCTGACACTCCTGGGAAAACTACCTCTGTAGCCAGCTCCACTGCTTCCTGACACTTGGGACTATTTGGTCCCCACCAACTCTGGGCAACTTGCTGTTAGAACTAAATTAATCCTCTAGAGACCCAAAAGTTCTCTTAATGTCTTTGGGGAAATAAGTTTATTTTTTAGGATTTGTATGAAACAAGAAGCCTACTTGCTTTAATGTCCACAATTCTGTTAAAAGCGGGTGTTGAGTTAACTTATGTATGAAGGCTTCCAGAGGTGACAGTAAGAGAACTAGATATTACATATTGACTTTCAAAGTTGGGAGTTCTTTATCCCATTTTGATTCATATCATCTAAACCCCATAGACTGTTGTAGCTTCTTAAAACCCAAAATCTTTTGACTGTTTTTGAAATGAGAGAAGGTAGTGTTTTCCTCTGACTCTCTTGTCCTCTAGAACAGTGTTTTTCTAATTGTGTTCTATAAAACCGTAGGGTTTTGAAGATATACCCCACAGACTGTCAGAGAATGAAGGGGAGACCAGTCATACAAGCTTTTAAAATCCCCCAGTTTTTTACCATTGCAGTTTGGCTTTTACATGTTTTGTATTTTGGGGTTTTGCTGCTTAAAGTTTGAAAACACTGCTGTGATAGACCCTGCCACTCTGGATACTTTTTCCATCCTGGTTGGTCCCTGGATAGTTAAGTGTCCAGGCCCAGAGATCTTAAGTTCTAATGACGTGGATGATACATTGGAAATGGTAATGTTTGTATACAGTTTTGTTACACAGTTTTGGATTATACACACCCCTCATTCAGTCTCTGTAGAGTCCTTGTGTCAGGGCAAGAACTTGGGCATGATGATGTCACCCTGAGACTCCTTACATGAGATGAGCTTAAGAGGATGAATTCTCCTTGAGCCCACCTTTGATGTTCTTTCCTTTATGTGAACTAGAAATTCAGTCTTTTTTCTTCCCCTTCTCCCAGGAACCCTTCTCTGAAGCAACAACTCTTCTCCTACGCCATTCTGGGCTTTGCCCTCTCAGAGGCCATGGGGCTCTTTTGCCTGATGGTGGCCTTTCTCATCCTCTTCGCGATGTGAAGGAGCCGTCTCCACCTTCCATAGTTCTTTCTCCAGTGTCTCATCTGCCCTGTATGTTCCTTTTCTTATATCTCCCCAGGCAGCCTGGGGAAAGTGGTTGGCTCAGGGTTTGACAGAGGGAAGACAAATAAATACTGTGTTAATAAGATGCGTCTTGAGTCTCCTGTGTATATTTCTTTTCTATAGTTGGCTGAGTGCCTTGGTGGGAGTATAAGGCCTGGAGGGTGGTGATGGTTCTAAATTCAACATGGGTCTGGCCTCACTTGTTCTTCATTCTGTGTCAGGAAAGCTTTACTCAAATTAGGGCTCCTTTTTAGTAATTTTTACTTGGGATGGCCTATTACTTTAGATGATTGGGTCAGTAGCAACTTACAGTGCTGGCTTAAAATTATGACTAATGGGCTTTCTATCTCCACTACTGCTATCCTGGCTCAGGCCCTCACTGCCACCTACCTGGTCTGTTGCAGTAACCTCGTAATTGGCCTCCTGTTTCTAGTCTTTCCCCTTTAGCATTTACTTCTAGCCAACACTGCCAGGTTAATCCTCCTGAACCTAAGGACTGGCTTTGCATTTACCTATTCAAAAACATTTTGATAATTTTCTCAGCTTTGTTTTATTATTCCCATGCACTCTACCCAGAGTGCATTATTTGTCATTTCCAAATGCCCTTATCTTCAAGCCGTGCCCTCTGGCCATCTTTCTTTCCCTGAATCTTTGCTCACTTCCCTCACTTTCAAACTCTTCACTATTATCCTAAAAGACTTAGCTTAAGTGCTGCTTGAAGCTCTCTGGTTTACATAACTCAGCCAAGTGAGCATTAACTTCTATAAAGGACTGTAGAGCACATATCCTTTATAATGCTTATATGGTCTATGATAATTTGTGGGTTTGTTGTGTGCCTTATCTTTCAAGTTAGATTGTCATTTTATCGAGGCAGATACTATGTCATGTTCATCTGTGTATCTTCAGAAGTATCTAGCTTGACACATCTCAGCAGTATCTTAGTCACATTTTTATTTAATCATCTAAACCAACCACCTCACTTCACAAGTGAAGCAGGATTGGCGAGGTCAAAGGATTCTCAGGAACTTTGACTAGCAAAGCTGGATCTAGAGCAAGGATTGTGTCTTGGGGCCCAGAATGTAAGACTGCCACACTTGTGGGACTCTTCTCCAATCCCATTATTGCTAGAGATTGTTATTTTTCCGAGCCAAGAAATGGCAGAATAAGCAAAGATAAACCTCTTCCCTTAAAAATACCTCAGTAGGGACCTTGGACAGTGGGGTTATTATAAAGGTAAAGAATTACTTATATTTTCTAAAGGCTAGATAAACTTACAGCCTTATCTTACATCCGCTTGAAATAACTCTGTATAAATTAAAGTCCTTTCAGAAATGATAATGTAGATGACCACAACAGGTTTTCTTTTGGTTCGATCAATGACCAGGGCAGAGACTTGATCCCAGAATGGACTGATGTTCAGGAAGCAGGTAACTCAAAATCATTCACCCTTTTGCTATTGTGATCAGAGGTTGATAGGAATCCTTTCTACAGTTTGCTTTCAGATCATTATACTAGCCCCAAATAACTATTTTGGGCTGTGGGACACACCTCACAAAGTCAGCTCTTCAGGCAAGAGTAGGTGGAAGAAGGTATCTACATATTTGGAGATGATGAATAGCCCTCCCTTTGTTCTGGTCACCTGAGTTTGAACCTTTGGTAGGAGCCTCCATTGCCCATCCCTCTCCCTAGTTATTAACTCAAGAGTCATCTGTGTTTCCTTCTTGGCCTTTTCTTTGGGATTGAATCTAACCCCTTAACTACAAGGGCTTGGAGAGAGCATAGCTTAGTGGCCCATGCCTTTTTCTCTCTGAGGTGAATGATGAGATGGTGCTGTGAGAATCTTGGAAGCAAATTTCTTCAGGAGGAGTCAAGGCAACCTGGATCCTCTTAGTTTCAGGCCCTACGAAATAACTTATTGGCAACATAAGTTGCCAACAACTTAGAGTAGAGGAGTGCTATGTTTTAATATAGAGGGTCCAAGAGCAAATTTTCTAAAAATTTTTTCAATTTTGATAATATTACAAATGAAAACTTTCCACTTGTCCTTGAATTTTAGAGCACATGATTTGAAATCAGGAGGTGTTCTAATATCCTACCACTGGCCACTGTGACGTTGACAGATCACCAACCAATAACTTTCTAGGACCTCAATTTCTCGCCATCTATTAAATGGGGATAATAATTCTTATCTCAGCAATTATGTGCATGCAACAGAGTATTTGGACAGGATGGTGCTATCAGAGTTCAATGTATATTGATTATAATTTGCTTTCTCATTTTCAATGGAGTTCAGAGCATATTATAGGCATTTTACAGACAGCATCTCCTTCTTTGGTTGTCATAAAAAGGAATTGACCATCCAAAGTTTATAAATCTGTCTGTAAAGCATCTAGAGAGAGAACCCAGGGATGCTGAAGGCAACAAGTCTTTTTTCTCTCTTCTTACTCCTCAGTTTCTTCCAAGAGTCAGTTGTATTTCTTCAATACCAGAGGAGGAGCATCCACAGGTTTGTGCCATCCTAATCAGAAAAAAAAATTATATCCTTTGAAAATCATTTAAATGCTAAACAGCAATAATGAAGAACCCTGTTCCAGCCTCCCTTTCAGGACGAGTTTATTAGTTTGAGGCCTCCTTAGGTCATCAGGATGAGAAAGCTGCTCAGGAAACAATACTTGATTTAGCATAAGTTGGTATCCAGGAACCTAGAGGTTGCTATGTTTTCTTATCTCCATTCAAGAGAAATGAGAGGAAGGAATATTTGAGCTGAATTCTGAAATAGAAAAAAAGAGAAATAACATCAACTGGTGACTGGAGAATATTATCCTAGTCCTTCAAATTTTGAGCAATGAAACTATTGAGGCATATCTTAAAATATGCATTTTCCAACATGTAGGACACACTCGAATAGCTTCGTATTTTCACTGTTTGATGAAGAAAAACTAAAACATGGGAAGATTTTTTAGTCCCCAGGCATTCCTTAATATGTATTTTTGAGCATTTACCTCAAAGCAGTGTGAGTGCTAGTACATTGTGATCAAAGCAGCCACTTTAGAAATGGCAGAAGAGAATACCATGGATGAGATCAGGCCTCTCTCATCTCAAATGCTTGGCTTCTCTTAGTAGTGTAAATGATTAGAAATAGTTTATTACCTCTTCCTCTCCCTCACCCCAAAAGAGACCATTTCCTCCCATTTTTTTGAATAAGTGCTATGGTAGGCAGAATTTTTTAAATGACCCCCTAAAATGTGTTGCTCTAATCCCTAGAACCTGTGAATTTGATGGGATATTGCACTCATGGTTATGTTATATTATATCGCACAGTTGACTAAGAGGGAGATTATCTGGGAGGGCCAGATCTAATCACATGAGCCCTTAAAAGAACGCTTTCTCAGCTGGCTGGAGAAAATCAGATTTGAAGAAAGTATTCAATGCACAATTGCTGGCTTTAAAGACAGAGGGGACCATATGCAAGGACTGGAAAGTGGCCTCTAAGAACTGAAATTGATCCCCTAACCAACAGCCAGCAAGGAAGTGGGAACCTCAGTCCTACAACTTCAAGGAACTAAATTCTGCCAACAGCCTGAATGAGCTTGGAAGCGGGTTCTTCCTCAGAACCTCTAGATAAGAACACAGCCCAGTCAACACCTTGACTTTGGCTTTATGAGACCTAAGCAGAGAACCCAGTCAAACCTGCCCGAATATATGATCTACAGAATAGTGAGATAGTAAGTGGATGTTGTTTTAAACCACTAAGTTCGTGGTAATTTGTTATGTAGCAATATAAAGCTAATACAAGTGCAATCTTCCAGTCTGCAAAAAGAACAGTTTCATCTGCATCTTGCATTGAAAGGAAACTCCACAAGTTGACTTCCCTGACCCTCTGCCTCCTAACTTCATTGAATCTAATCTAGCTCAGAAAGCTAAACATGGAAAGACCTTTAAACAAAAATTGTATGTCATACTCTTTTACTATAGCTATTTCATTTGTATGAAGTAGATATTTTTTCTTGTTTTAACAAATGAGAACTCTAAGACTCAGATTCAAGAATAATGACTTAGTCTTCGAGGTTATCTAGATAGGAAGTTATAAAACAATAGAAACCCCTGACCAAAGCTGTTGCATTATACCATTCCGCACAGTAGAGGGGCCAGGATATCATTGGAGGTAGGAGAGGAAAAGACAAATCTGGACAGTTTTTTAGATTGCTCAGTTAAGGTGATTAATCCATATATATGTATAAATACCATCCCTTTTGTGTCTTGCAGGTAGGTAGTGTTTTGTCTACCCTTGGGTTCATTTTACCCTCACTGCTCATTTCCTGGGTTTCTGGGTAGGTTTAGCTTAGTTGGCTCAGCTCTGTCCCCAAGATGGATATTTTTAACCATTGTGGATTAGAGCCTTCCAGGAACTGTGTAGCTGATTTTACAGAAACAAACTCTGCAGATCTTGCTGGATGTGGGGAATGGGGGTGTGTGTATTTGCAGGGATGGTATCTGAGCCTAAACAGTCTTGCATCTCCTCTTTACCCCTAAGTTCTTTCCATCCACATCTCCCAACAGCTGGAACAGGAACTTCTAAGTTTCCAAAACATAGCTGCAAAGGGTAACAAACAGCCAGCCCATAACTCCCTTAGCAACAGCAGACTAGTCAGTGGGGATTTACCTCAGGGAAAATTTATGTGGTGCAAAAGACCCATAAAATTTTCAGAAAGCAGCTTGGCCCTATGGAGTTGACCAGATTAAAAGTCCCAGAATCCTGAGTTCAAGTCACTGTTGGTTAACTCTTATACTTTCATTTCCTTACCTTGTGTGAAATGAGTATATTTCCTTGAATTGTGCCTCCTGGAGATGTCATAGATGTAAGTTAAGTTTGATTTTTAAACTTCTTATTGGAGACCTAGATCTTATAAATTGTCTCTCTGCTGTTTCTTAGTTACCAATTTACCAGGAGTAATTTAACACTAGGATTCTCTGCCAGTACTAAAATAAGACTCTACCACTCTGGGGCTTCCTTTTCTCCTTGCTTTTGTTTTTGGAGCTTGAGGGAAAAGTGCTACTGGAGTTAGTAAACTAAAGACTGAAGAAGAAAACACTATTTTCATCCTACTCACCTTATCATCCTTCTAAAGAAGGAACCCAAAACAGCCCTGAGTTTTGATTAGTTGATTCGCTCATAGACATCTACCTGGGAAAGCTTAGGAATCTCTTGGGAATGAGAGAAGGACAAATAAAATTGGAATAGAGACAAGCTACACTCCTGATCTCTCCAGCCAGTCTCCCTTTCCCAGCCAGACGTGCTTTCTGCCACTAAAACTTCGAGGTTCTCCATCACATCAAAAAAGGGCCTGGATATACTCTTAAGTGTGCTGACATCTTTACTGAGGGTGGGAGGTTCAGGCATTGAGCACTTTTCCTGACCAAGGGCCTGGGGTAAAGGAACAGGCAGGAGGGAGTCAATCTTTTCCAGCTGCATTATAAAGAGAAAAGGAACAAATTCTTCACCAGGGAAGATAGTGTAAACAGTGCCTTGGGCTGGAGCCATAGAGTTGGGGAAGCAAAGAAAGGGATCTTTGTTCTCCCCTACCCCAGTGAGAGCACAATCGTAGAGCTGAGCTGGGATTGTTTGCTTTGGCAAGGTACTCCCCGCCTGAAAGGGCTAGGCGTTCCAGAGACTGGTGAGGCCTGTGTTGGGTTTCCCTTATGGAGCTGAAGAGAGGACAACCCAGCCTAAATCTTTTTACTGAAGGAAGTGAGCTGGGAAGCTTGGAGGCCTAAGGCATCTAGTCCATTTTTTAGTTTCGTTCACCTCCTTTCCTTCCCACCTTTACCCCACCACAGGGTGTTAGTTAGCCTCAATCTTCCTGCCTTTGAGGGTACTTTTGGTTCTTGTACTAGTGTTTTATCCCACAAAAAGCTGCATTTTTACAGGGAACAAGATAATCCTGGGGCTCCTCTCTAAGGAATCCAACAGGAAAAAGGGGTCATCCTCTCCATCCTGTTACTTTTAGGTTGTATTACACATAACCCTTATAGTTAGTAATAAATCTTTCCAAAAATCTCCAGAAATGTCCCATTTTCCTTGAGTCACATTAGTGTTCCACAAATATAAAATAATATTTATGTAGTACCTATTAATGCCTGGTGGTTTGCAAAAGCCTTTTCATCTTAATCCTTGTGACCACCCTGTTAGGTAGATACAATTACCCTTATTTTACAGATTGGGACACTAAGCATTAGCAAGGTAAAATAATTTGTCCAAGGTCACACAAATGGAATATTAGTTTGCTAGAGCTGCCATAACTAAGTACCACAAATTGAGTGGCTTAGAAATTTATTATCTCACAGTTCTGGAGGCTAAAAGTCCAAGATCAAGGTGTTGGAAGAGTTGGTTCCTTCTGAGGGCTATGAGGCAGAATCTGTTCCATGCCTCTCCATTAGCATCTAGTGATTTTACTGGTAATCTTTGGCATTCCTTGACTTGTAGATCTATGCCTTCATATTTAATGGCATTGTCCCTGTGTGCATGTCCATGACCAAATTTACCCTTTTATAAATCATATTGGATTAGGGACCTTCCTAATCCAGCGTGACCTTATCTTAACTAATTGCATCTGCAACGACTCTGTCTCCAAATAAAGTCACATCTGAGGTACTGAGGCTTAGAACTTCAACATATGAATTTGGGGGAGGGGACAAAATTCAACCCATAATAGATGGTAACTTACTATACCAAGATTCGAACTTGGGTCCAAAGCCATTTATGTTCTTTCTACTATTCAGATGGTTTCCGACTTAAGACTGTTTGACTTATAAATTTTGGCTTTACAGTTGTGCTAACATGATGCACATTCAGCAGAAATGGTATTTGAATTTTGATCTTTTCTGGGATAGTATACTTTCTTGTGATACTAGGCAATGGCAGCCAACCCTTCTAGTCAGCCATGCAATCAGGAGAGTAAACAACAGGTACTCTACAATGTCCTGTGTTGTCAAGTGTCTTTTGGATATTGTGTTTTGTGTTTTTGAATTTCATCATGTCTACAAAATACCCATTTGTGTCTCCTGCTTCTGGTGTCTCTTGCTCCTGTATACTCTTGAGATAAAACTCAAGATAATTGCTCAGCATGGAAGTCGCAAGTCATAATTACATAAATTACACGATAGTCAATACTTTATTATAAAATAGGCTTTGTGTTAGATGATTTTCCACAACTGTAGGTTAATGTAAGTGTTCTGAGCACATTTCAGCTAGGCTAGGCTAAGCTATAATGTTCAGTAGGTTGGTGTGTTAAATGCATTTTTGACTTAAGATATTTTCAACTTAGGATGGGTTTATGAATACGGCACTCCATCCATCATAAGCTGAGAAGCATCCATACTATGTTGCCTCCTAAAAATCAGAAAGTTATTCAGAATATCTCCTGGTTTCCAATATCTCCCATATTTAATGCAAACTCTATATTGCTGTTGCTAGTGTATTTCTAAAATGTGAATTTGATCAATCACTTTCCTACTTAAAACGTTTAAGTGGCTTCCAGTGGCTAACTGGATAAAGTCCAGAGACTTTATGTTGGTACACAGGGCCTTTCTTTCATGACTCTTTTCAGCCTACTTTCTCACCATTCTCCTCTCATTAATCACCATGAACTATAACCATACTGACCTATTTGCAGTTTCTCAAACATATTATGCTTATACACTCCTTCGGGCTGTGCCTTCATCCATCACTTCTCCCAATATGTTCCTTTTACAGTTATCCTCATTTCAACTATTCAAACAAACAAAAAAAACACTTAAGGTCGTCATTGATTTTCTCTACTTCCTTCACTCTATACATCCATCTTCATTGTCACCACCGTAGTCTAAGCTACCATCATCTCTCATTTGTACTTCTGAAATAGCCTCTTAACTGGTCTCCCTGCCTTCATTCTTGACCACTCCATAGTGAAGTGATTACTTAAAGCAAAATTTTGATGGTTATTCTGAACAAAACCAGCAATGGCTTACCATTGGACTTAAAAGTTAAATCTGAAGCCCTCACAATGCCTATAAGTCTTTATAAGATCTGATCTCTATCTACCTCTCCAACTTCACTCAAATTACATTCCCATCTTCTCAGTATATTAGCTATCTATAATTGTGTAACAAATTAGCCGAGACTTAGTAGCTTAAAACAACAAATATTTATTATTTCACAGTTTTTGTGAATCAGGAATTCAGGATTGACTTAGCTAGTTAGTTTTGGCTTAGGATTTCTCATGAAGTTTGCAAACATGTCAGCCAAGGATGTAGCTCTAGCTGACAAGATTGGGGCTCAAAGATGTGATTCCAGGATGTTTCATGCACATGGTTGTTGGCAGGAGGTATCAGTTCCTTATCATGTGGGCTTCTCCATAAGGCTGATGAGTATTTTTACATATAGATGTCTAATTCTCACAATGTGGTACTTGGCTTCCCTCAGAGTGAGTGATCCAAGAGAGAACAAGGAGAAAACTGAAGTGCCTTTTATGGCCTATTCCTAGAAGTTAAACATCATCATTTCTGCCATATTTGTTTATCAGAAATGTGTCACTAAGTCACTAAGTCAGTCCAGCCCACACTCATGGGGAAAGAAATTAGCTCCACCTTTTGAAGTGAAGATTGCCAAAGAATTTATGGACACATTTTAAAACCATACTTGTTACCAGGGTGGCTCTTTTTTTGATTCGGGTTTATTGAAGAATACTCTGCATACAGTAAAATTTACCATTTTAAAATGTATAATGTGTTGATTTTGCAGATGTATACAATGAAACCATCATTATTGAGCTATAGAACATTTCTACCACCCCAACAAATTCTCTTGTGCCCCTTTATAGTCAGTCCCCTCCACTACCACCATCACCACAGCCCCTAGCAACCACTGATTTGATTCCTATCCCTGTAGTTTTGTCTTTTCCAGAATGTCATTAAGTGGTATGTAGAGTTTTGTGTCTGGCTTCTTTTGCTTTGCATCATGCTTTTGAGATTCATCCAAGTTGTTGTATGTATTATTTTTTATTGCTGAGTAGTATTTCACTGTATAGGTGTACTATAATTTGTACATCTGTTGATAGACCTTTAGGGAGTTTCCAGTTTAAGGTTATTATAATAAAGCTGCTATGAACATTCATGTGGGCATATGTTTTTATTTCTCTTAGGTAAATATCCAGGAGTAGGATCTCTGGGTTATGTGTTAAGTGTATGTGTAACTTTATAAGAAGCCACCAAATTGTTTCCCAAAGGTGGTATATCATTTTGCAGTGTATGAGAATTCCAGTTGCTTCTCATCTTCCTTAATACCTTGTATTGTCTATATTTTTAATTTTAGCCATTCTAATGGATGTGTGGTGATTTGGCATTGTGGTTCAATTTGTATTTCCATAGGACTAATGACATTCAGTATCTCTTTATGTAGTATTTGTCATCAGTATTTTTTATTTGGTGATGTGTCTGTTCAAATCTTGTCCACTTTTTAAATTGTTTTCTTATCATTGAATTGAGAATTCTTTTTGTATTCCTAATACCAGTCCTTTATTAGATTGTTTTATGCACATTTTCTCCCAGTCTGTGGCTATTTTTTCATTTTTTAAAACAGGATCATTTGAAGAACAGAAGTTACTAATTTTGACGAAATCCAAATTTATCAAAAAATTTTTTTAGTTTGTGTTTTCTGTGTCCTAGCTAAGAAATTTCTGCTTAACCCAAGATTAGAAAGACTTTCAGTTATGTTTTCTTCTAGAAGTTTTATAGTTTTTTGGTTTATATTTTAGGTCTATCATCCATTTCAAGTTGACTCTTTTATGTGATACAATGTATGAGTTGTGGTTCTTTTTTTACATATAGATGTCTAATTGTCTCAGCACCATTTTTTAAAAAGACTATCATTTCTCCATTGAATTAACTTGGCAACTTTGTTGAAATTCATCAATCATATGAAGTTTATTTCTGCATTCTTTATTCTGTCGATTACTATAACTCTATAGTAAGTCAAAATCAGATTGTATGAGTCCTCCAATTTTGTTTTCTTTTTCAAAATTGTTTTGGCAATTCTAGGTCCTTTGCTACCAGGAGTTCTTGCATTTAAGTTCTCTCCCCTGTCCCCAATCTTCTCATATCTGACTCTTTCTTGTCATTCAAGTCTCACTTCAAATGTTTCCTGCTCAGAAAGGCCTCTAACCATTCATTTTAGAATAGACACACACTCATATGTGACACTCTTTCACATTACTCTATCTACTGTTTCCACTGCTAGAATGTAAGCTCCATGAAACCCTGCCTTGCCTGACTTGCTTATCACTGAATCCTGAGCACCCAGAATAGTACCTGGCATAATATAGATTCTTGATAAATATTTATTCAGTGAAGGAAATAAGGCCTTGAATATGTTTCTTCTTCAAACTGAATAATCTTCCACCTTCCATTAAAGCAGCTCAGTCAAAAGCCTAAATTTGTCAACTCCCTCTAGAGTCAGTTGTGTGGCTGTGCATACATTTATTATAGCACTTACTATATCATATTATAAATATTTATGTATATGTTTGCCTTGGCATTAGGATTGTGAGCACCTATGACATAGTAGCTACTCAATAAATATTTTTTTCAATGGATGAATGAATGAAAGAAATGTCCTACATTATGGCTTATGTTATAGGTTTTCTATTAGATAGGGCAACTTAAAAGCAAAAAAAAAAAAAAAAAATACACACACAAAATAAAAAGTAAAAACACCTTAGAGGACCACTCCTAATATTAGATGTGAATAATAAAAATTAACATCTACCAAGCACTTACTGTGTGCCAGTCAGGGATAGACCCAAGTTGGCTAGGGCCTGAATTTTATACAATTTGAGGGCTCTCTTTAAGAAAAAGAATTAAAAAACACAAATACAGAATTAAACAGGGCAAGTAAGAGCCCTGAGACTTAAGTGTCTTTAGTTCAAGGCAAATCTACCTCTAGTGCCAGGCACTGTTCTAAAGGTGTTATTTAATCTGTTTAAACAATCCTATGAAGTCAAATATCCATTTTTAAAGATAAAGATATTGAGGCCCAAAGACGGGGAATGATTTTCACAAGGTCCCACTAATAGTAAGTGTGGCAGAGAGGATCAGAACCCAGCATGTCTAGCTTCAGAGTCCATGCTCTTACGTGCTGCTGCCTCCCTGAATTGGTGTGAAATATTTTTCATCCACTGTAGGTCTAGATCTGGCATTCCCCATCTAAGATAACTCTTAAATCTTAAGCCTGACTCAATATAAGAAAAGCTGCAGGGCATGGCTTTCTATAAGTACCTGGGGCATATTCTCTAGCTAGCAGCTTGTACTTCTTCAGAGCTTACTTAGTCAAAGATGAAAGAATAATACTGAGTCGCTGGTAGCTCTCCCAGACACAGCTGTTCTATTTTGTCTTCTAAATTTGTGTAGCTAATAACCTCAAACATGGTTCCTTTTGGTATAGCTATGTCACCCATTAAAAATATTATAATGGACACAGATTAACCACACCTAGTCTAGTAATGAAGCCTGATTTTCTTTTTGCCACAAGTAAGAGTAGCCAACAATACTCCTGTGAATGACAATCAGGAATCAAAATGATTGGAGGATTTTTTTCTTCTTAATTAAAAAAGAATTATGAACCTACCTATCATTTTCCTTCTTCCTTCCTTCCATCTAAAAGCCATTAGATGAAGAATGTAGAAGTCCCGTTAGATGAGCCTCAACAGTGGCCCATTGTGAGGTGTTAAAGCCTGAAGATGGTGAAGAAAGTTCTGGTTCTTTGTGAAGGCACCACTGTGGAAGTCTGGCATGGGGTGTTGGAGCTCAATCAGGCATCCATGTTGAGGGGAGGGATAGGCAGCAACAGAAGACTGGTTATATATGAGAGAGATTGATCAAATAAATAAACATATTGAGATGGAAGGGAGCCAGGTTTCTTATGCCAGACAAGGATTTCAAGCGTGGAAAAGGAAAAAATCAGAATGAATCCTGTAACATTAGGTTAGAATTGGAGGTATCAGGATGAAATAACATATATAGGGTGATATATGTATATATAGTGATATATATATTAGGGTGATACATGTGTGTATATTATATATATATACATATATATGTAACGTGTATGTGTGTGTGTGTATTCTATCTCCCCTAATTCTATTCACTGGGAGACCCTGGGAATAGTGATGCCCCATAGAGTGGATCACATCTTGTATTGGTTTCTAAATACCATTCTCCAATAAAAAGTACCATTGCTCCATGGAGAAAGAGCTGATTCAAAGGCTTGGGAAGGAAAGTACAAGATGAACCTGAAATATCTGTGCCAGGAAAGTATGAAATGCTAAAATAATAATGGGGACATGTCAAAAGGATTCAAGAGCCAGCTTGAATGGGTTCCCCTGGCCAAACCTGGGACAATTTGAACATCAAACTAAATAATAACAGTAAAATATTAGAATCTACTGAATAAAACAGGAATCCATTAGCCATTCTGACAGTAATAAATTAATTGTAAATGGGAAGAAGGAAAAGATTTTCTCAGTAAAATGACAAGTAATAAATGTAGAAGAAATGATGGAATTACAAAAATGCCATTTAGTATCTGTCATAGTAATAATTAAGCCACAAAACCTCAATGAATACTAAACTTGGTGAAAATTTGACGAGGAGTGGGATATTTCCACAATCTCAAAGTACTTTCCCATAAAATACTCATTAATTATAAAATGAAAAAGAATAATTTTACAGTGGAGAAACCTGGCAAACATCATCACAATCAAGGGATAAAAGTTAACATTATAATTAATAGTACAAATCAAAATAATGTATAGGTTGCTAGAATGCAATTAAAACATTACTTCTGTTGTAATTCCTGACAAAAATGCATAACCTGAATCTATCCAGTCATGACAAAATATCAGACATACCCAACTGAGGAACATTCTACAAAGTAACACTGTAATCTTCCAAAGTATCAAAGTCATGAAACTAAAAAAAAAGACCAAGAAACTATTCCACACTGAAGGAGAGTAAAGCAACATAACAACTAAATGTAACATGTGATTCTGGGCTGGAACCTTTTGCTCTCAAGGATGTTTTTGGGACAACTGGAAAAACTTGAACAGGGTCTGTGGATTGTATGGTAGTAATGTATCAAATGCTAATTTTCTGATAGCTCTATTGTGAGTATCTGCTTGGTAGGAATCATACACTAACGTATTCAGAGTGATGAGACACTGTGTCATCAACTTAATCTCAAATGGTTCAGGAGGGGGAATTATTTGTACTATTCTGGCACCTTTCCTTTAAGTTTGACATGTATTAAAATCTTTAAAAATATGAATCATATAGAAATGCACTGAGAATTATAGAGATATCTGCTCTTACCATTCAATGTTGTTCTCAAGATTCTAGTTGCTGTTATAAAGAAAAAGAAAAAGCATACATTTTAAAAAGTAAGAAGTAAAAATTCTTTTTTTTATAAATAACATGATCATTTATATAGAAAACTGTACAGACTTTACAAAAAAAAAACAATTAGAACTAATAAGTGAGTTTAGCAAGGTTAAAGAATACAAGATTAACATGCAAAAATAAATTGTATTTATACATGTTAGCAAAGAGTCAGGTATTGCCACCTAGCAGATTCTGTAACTGAGTCATCAAAAGGCCATTCTACTGTTCTGCCTAACTAGCTAGTTCAGGATGATGGGGAACATGATCAGACCAGTTACTTCAATGAGTATGGGCCCATTATTGCACTTCTTTTGCTGTGAAGTGAGTTTCTTGATCAGAAGCAATGCTGTATGGAATATCATGGCCGTAGGTAGGACATTCTATAAGTCCATTAATGGCAATTTTGGCAGAAGCATTAGGAAAGGAAAATCTGTATCCAGAGTAAGAGTCTTCCAGTAAGAACAAAATGCTGCCCCTTTCATGATGGAAGTGGTCCAATGCAGTCAACCTGCCACCTTGTAGCTGCATGACCACCCCAGGGAATGGTGTCATATTGGGCACTCAACAGTGGCCAGAGCCACGATGGCTTTGGTGAATGGAAGTCCAAGTTGCTGAATATTCCTGTCACCATGGCCACATTGTTCATTGAGCCCATTGGGTGATGACATGAGTGGCTGGGGATAGTGGCTGACTGGTGTTCATAGAATGGGTTTTCCTTTGGTAAGCATTCACAAGGTACACAAATACCTTCATGTTTTTTGCCTATTCAGAGAGATCTACCTATATACCACTTCCCCAAATTTTCTTGTCACCAATTTTCCACTCATGTTCCTTCCATGTCCCTGCCCATCCAGCCAAATTATTAACCTTAAACAAATGGACAGCCAGATATTACTCCAACAAAATGGGTTTATTTTGGAACAAAAAAGAATTGTAATTTGGGTCATGTGGTCTAATGGCAAACCACACAAAAGTCCAGAAACAAAGGAGAGGAACACTATCCATGGACTTTGGAGGACCTGCTGTAAATGAAGAGTCCATTGGAGGGAACTTAATCTCATCCAGAAACACCCTCACAGACACACCCAGAATAATGATTAACCAAATATCTGGGTACCCTGTGTCTCAGTCAAGTTGACACATAACATGAACTACAACAAAAATCAATGAATTGTATTTAATCAAAATTAAAATCTATTGTTCTTCAAAAGACACTGTTGAGAAAATAAAAAGGGAGGCCCCAGATGGGGAAAATATTTGCCAAACACACATCTGACACAGGATTTATCTGTAGATAAATAACTCTTCCAACTCAATAACCAAAAGACAAAACAGCCCAATTTTTAAAAATTGGCAAAGATTTGAACAGGCAGTTCATCAAGATGATTTATGGATGACAAACTCTTGAACATATGATGAATATCATTAGTCATTAGGGAAATGCAAATTAAATCACATATCTGTCAGAGCTGGTAGAACTCTCATACACTCCTGGTAGGAATACAAAATGATATATTTACTTTAGGAAACAGTTTGTCAGTTTCTTAAAAAAAAATAAATGTGGTAATACCTCCACCTTATCCATGAGGGATACATTCTAAAGCCCCCAATGGATGCCTTAAATCACGGGTAATACCAAACCCTATATATAGGTACTAAGTGACTGAAGGGTGGGTAGCACAGATATGCTGGACAAAGGGGTAACTCATGTCCTCCCAGGTGGGATGGAGTGGGACCTCATGAGATTTTATAATGCTACTCAGATTGGTGCGCAATTTAAAACTTGCGAATTGTTTATTTTTAGAATTTTCTATTTAACATTTTTGGACTTTAGGTAACTGAAACCACAGAAAGTGAAACCACAGATAAGGAAGGACTACTACATACATCTAACATATAAGTCAGCAATTCCACTTTTAGGTATTTCTCAAAGAAAATGAAAGCATATGTTCATAGAAAGACTTGTACACAAACTGTGGTATATCCAAATGATGGAATAACATCAGCAATAAAAAAGATGAGCTAACTGATACATGTACCAGTATGAATAAATCTCAAAATAATTATGCTGAGTGAAAGAAACAAGATTAGAGTACATACTGTGTCATTTCATTTATGTAAAATTCTAGGATATGACGGCTAACCTATAGTAATAGAAAAAAAGTCAATGATGGGGACAGGTTGGGGAAGAGGGTGGGTTGGACGGATAGATTACAAAGGGGCGGATAGATTACAAAGGGGCAGGAGGAAACTTGGGGATGATGTATATGTTTATGATCCTGATTGTGGTGGTTTCAAGGGTGTATAAATATGTGAAAACCTATCAAATTGTACACTTTAAATATGTGCAGTTTATTTTACATCAACTATATCTTAATAGAGATGTTGAAAAACACTTAAATAAAAATGTAAACTTATATGAAGCAAAAATAATAATAAATAATAAACTATTTCAGATACAGACACAACTCTATGTAACAGTCCTTCCCCTCTCTTACACAGTCTTTTCTTACACAGACATAACCACATTACTGAAGTTGATGCATACTATTTCTATGTGTTTTAATACTTTTATAACATAAATATCTATAAACTATATATACTATAAATTATACATAATATTGTTTAGCATATTTCATAATTATAAATAGCACCATATTATTTATAGTCTTTTCCAACTTGCTTTTTTCACTCAAAATTATGTTTTTGATTTAGCCATGTTTTTGAGAGTTATCCATAAATGAGATTCATTCTTTTTAATTGCTGTATGGCAGTCCATTTTTGCACTGTAGGAGAGTTTTCAACAGCATTGCAATGAACATTGTATACGTCTCCTTGTATACAAGTGTAAATATTTCTCTAGGAAAGACTTCTCCAAGTAAAATTATCAGGTAAAGGAGTATACAATTGGCCCTCCATATCCACAGGTTTTATATCCATGGATGGATTTAACCAACCACAGATTGAAATTACTCAGGGGAAAAAATCCCAGAAAGTTCCTAAAAGCAAAAATTAAATTTGCCAAGTCATGCTGAGCACTACACTGAATCCACGTAAATGAAGTGACGTGTAAGCATACCCTGCTGTAGCGTATATGCAAATATAGGTTATGTACAAATAAAGTACAATTTTATATGAGACTTGAACATCTCCATATTTTGATATCTGTGTGTGTCCTGGAATGACTGTATATGTATCTTAAACTTTATGAGGTATTGTCAAATTGTTCTTCAAAATATTTGTTCCAAACATTCCCACTTGCTTTGTCTTTGCTCATACTTACTACACCTAGTTTTCATCTGCCAAATGGTATAAAATGGAATCTCATTATTTTAATTTCTATTTGTCTGATTACTAGAGAGATTGAGCATCTTTTAAATGCTTATTATATTCACTTGAGTTTCTTCCTCTATAAATTTCCTCTTCTTTTGCTCAGTCCATTTTTCTGTTATGTTGGTTGGTTTCTTATTGATCTCTATGAGTTCTTTATATATTCTATATGTAGATTGCGTATATTTTCTGGTCGGTGACTTGTCTCTTCACTTTGTTTATGGTATCTTTTGATATAGAGAATTTCAGTTTTTTCAGTCTTCTTTATGGGTATGCTGTTTTAGTTTTGTTGAGGAATCTTTCACTATCGTGTTATAAAAAGATTCTCCCACATTTTTTTCTGTAAACTCTAGCTCTGTTACTAACTAGCAATGTAATCTTAGGCAAGTTTCTTAATCTTTCTGGGCCTCAGAGTTTTCACTAGTAAAGTAGGGATAGCAATAATGTCTACTTCATAGAGTTGTTCTTAGGATTACTGATCTACATCAGGCAGGATCCCAAAGGAAACAAATACCACTCTTAAATTAGGATGATATGAGGCGAGTTTAATTACAAAGGTATGAGTGAGTACAGGGTAGTACAATATCCTGAGGGTAGTAACAGCAAAGAAGGCCAAAAGAGAGGAAGAGGGTAGGCAATGGTTTTGGAAAGATAGACTCCACATACAGAGGGTTACCTTGGAAGAGAGTGATTTTAGGTCCAGGGATAGGGTAAACCTGAGGCAATTTGGCAGGGAGGAATACATACTCTGACTTCACTGTCCTTCCTTCTTTCAAACTCCTACTGGGGTTCTGTATGGGCTGAAGCTAGAAGGCAAAGGAGTACACTAATGTCCATACTGGATGCTGGGAAAAGAGGGAATGTGGTTCTTGGATAGCAAATAAAAGGTATTTGCCATACATTCAACCAGAACTTATTGACTGCCAACATAAGCCAGGTACTGTTCTAGGCACTGAAAATGCAACAATGAACACAGTGGACAAAATTCTTGACTTTATGAGCTTACATTCTAATGGGAGGAGACAGACAATAAATATAAAATGTCAGGTAGTGATAACTGCTAGGAAAAAATGAAGCAAGATGAGGACAGAATAATAAGGTATGAGCTGTAGAGTGGTCAGGGGAGCATCTTGGAGGAGCTGCCCTGGAGGAACAATTTGAGCAGTGATTTGAAGGAAGTAAGGGAATTAGCCGTGTGTATACTTGGTAGAAAAATGCAAAGGTTTCAAAATAGGACCATTCTTGGAAGTCCGAGGAAAGGTGAGGTGGTGTTGGAAAATAATTAAGGGGAGAGGAGCAGCTTATATCAGGGTGGTAGCAATGAAGGTGGTGATGAGTGGTGGGATCCTGGAAATATTTTGACGTTAGAGGATTTCCTGCCTCTCCAAGATTCGCTGATGTGGGTTGGAATGTTTGAAAAGACAGACATTAAGGATGACTCTAAAGGATTTAGCTGAAAAATAATGGGAAGGAAGGAGTGAAATCTGCAAAAATGACAGAATAAGAATCCTCAAAATCCACTTCCATAAAAGTAATAAGAACATGGGAAAATTGTTAGGATCGACTTTTTAAATTTTGAGGGAGAAATTAACTAAAGGTTTGCAATGATTAAGGGAGTGTTTATGCAAGTAAAATGATTGAATCTTGGTAAGAACAATGAATTATGTGGTATTTTAACTTGTTCTATTACCATCTTCCTCTCTTCTTAGCTACATGGTAACCTGAAAAACCAAAAGCCTGCAATCATGGTGAAAACGAGCAGGGAGGTAGAATGGGAATGGAGCTTTGAAAAGCCCCATTCTCTAGAGAACTGTCATTATTTGACTTGTCTGGTAGTTTCCGGGAAGATTCTACTCAAGGCTATCTTTATTTGATCTGACAGAGCTTGCTTCATGCAAACAGCCTTTTCCGGGGTGGGGGGGCATTTGTTTAAAACAATGAGAGGCAAATTTTCAACACTGTAGCTGCCTGTCATGGTGGATAACAGCTGAGGTTAAAAAAAAAAAAAAAAAAAAAAGGCTAATCAAATTTTAAAGGAAAATCTTGGGGTAGTAATGTCCATAAGGGGCTTTGGAATGTTCTAACATATTCCTGGGAATCCAAAAGGGCATGCACTTGTATAAAGCTGTGTGCATGGTTAGGAAAGACCTGAGAAGCCCTCTCACCACTGACTAACCTTCAGGCTCTGCACAAGTAGGAAGTAAAGCCTAAAGAGTAGTTATAAACTGCCTGGCTGAGTCCCAAGCATGTTTTAATATGCACTCAGAGTCCCTTGGCAAAGACTTATTGTTTTCAGGCATTTAAGGAAATCTCTGTTTAATAAGTAGGCTAACTGAGCAGAGACTTCAGTGGACACACATGACAAAGAATACCGAATTATTTCAGAAAAGCCACTAAATCAACAACCATCACCAACAATGAACAGCATCAAAAGTAGGCCTTGGAGAGAGAGGAGAATCTGCTTTTCATTGTTTCCACATTGTATTATTTCTTTTTAATTTATTTATTTTAATTAGTTTCAAGTATATAGTACATTGGTTAGACATCTATATAGTTCATAAAATGATCCCCCCAATTGCTCCCTCCCTCTCCTGACCCTCCACCAACCCAACATATTAATGCTAACTACATTCCCTATGCTGTGCGCCCCATCGCGTGACCATCCATCAGCTACTAATTTGTACTTCTTTAACTCTTCACCCCATTCTCCCAGTCCCCCAAACCCCCTCCCCTCTGTCCATCACCAAATTGTCCACTATATTTGTGAGTCTGTTTTTGATTAGTTTGTTTTTATTCCTCAGATTCCGCATATATGTGAAATCATATAGTGTTTATCTTTCTCTTACTTAAATACCTTCTAGGTCCATCAAAGCAATATCTTTTCCATCTCCTTCCCTCTAGTCTGTGTCTTTTAATCTGAAGTAAGTCTTTTGTAGGCAGCATATGTAGAGGTCTTTCAGTCACTCTATCTTTTGGTTGGAGCACTTAGTTACTTTCCATTTGAGGTACTTATTGATAGGAATGTAGTTGTTACCATTCTTTATACTCGTTTTTGACACATGTTTTTTCTTCTTAAAGAAGTCCCTCCAACATTTCCTGCAATACTGGCTTAGTGGTGATAAATTCCTTTAGCTTATTTTTGTCTGGGAAGCTCTTTATCTGTCCTTTGACTCTAAATGATAGCTTTGCTGGTTAAAGTATTCTTAATCGTAGATTCTGGGTCTTCATCCTGTCAAATATTTTGTGCCAAGCCCTTCTGTCCTGCATAGTTTCTTTTGAGAAATCAGCTGCCAGTCTTATGGGTGTTCTCTTATAAGTAACTATCTGTTTTTCTCTTGCTGCTTTTAATATTCTTTCTTTGTATTTAACCTTTGGCATTTTAATTATGATGTGTTGGTGTGGGCCTCTTTGTATCCCTGATTTTGGGAATTCTGAGCTTCCTGGGGTTTTATGTCTATCTCCTTCACCAGGTGAGGGAAGTTTTCCATCATTATTTCCTCCAACAGCTGTTCAACATCTTGATTTTCTTCAGTTACGCTGCTCAGATAGATATTTAGACCCTTAATAGTGTCCCATATGCTTCTTACATTATCTTTATAGGCATCTTATCTCTTGCCATTCTGATTGTGTCCTTGGCTTTCCTGTCCTCTAGATAGGGCATTTGATTCTTTTCTTTATTCATTTTGTTTATTCCTTCGTTTATTTAGTCCCTTTAATATACTTCTCATCTCAGATAATGTGTTCTTCATTTCAGACTGGTTCCTTTTTATAATTTCCATTTCCATTTTTATGTTTTTTATCTGTTGAAGTTCTCACTGAATTTATCTACATTTCCCCTAAGTTCATTGAGCATCTTTATAACCAGTGTTTTGAACTCTGCACCTATTAGATTGCTTGACTTCATTATTCCTGGAACTCTGTTTTGTTCTCTCATATGTTTTCTGCTTCCTTGTTTTCCCATTTGGGCTGCCTTTCTGTGTGTTTCTGTGAACTAAGCAAAGCTCCTAAGTCTCCTGGTCTTATTAACGTGGATTTGTGAAGTAGGTGTCCAGTGGCACAATCCTGAGTGGGGTTCAGCTGCAGACCAAGTTTAGCCCCAGCCTGTGCCCCTCTGGGGCCACCTATTAAGATTCAGCAAGTATTCCACAGATGCTGTGTTTATAGTTGCCTCAAGAGGTCATGCCAGAAACTTAGGCCAGCTGGCTCCAGTGTGTCTAGGTGCTGCTCAGCAAGGAGCACCTGACTCGTTGAGGATACACCTGAATGTGGCTTGGTTGGAACAGTGAGTTGGAAGAGGCGAGGTTTCAGGGACTCCTCTGGGCAGAACGACCTCTGTTATCCAGTTTAATGACATCAGAGCTATGGCAGCACTGTGTTCATCATAATGTGAGCTGGGAGGGTTCAACAGGGAACAATGTATACCACCAGCATTTCTGTACAGAGCGAATCTCACCTTGGCCGTCTCTCTGTAAGTCCCTGGTGATCCCTTGCACACAGCCTAATCAGCACTGGTGCTCAGAGCAAGCAGGTCCGTCACTGCACAAATCCACTCACAGACATGGTCCCTTTAGGAGGCTTCTGCTGCTGCTGCTGCTGCTGCTGCTGCTGCTGCTGCTACAGCCTCTGTCTCACTCAGCCACTTGAGTCAGGGCATCCCCACGTCCTTGCCCCGTCCTACCTTCTGCCATTGCAGGGTGCTTTCTTGGATTTCTTTCTAGTTGCATGGCTTGTTCATCTAGATCTCAGGCGATTTTTCCTTGCTGCTGCTCCTTGTTTCTGTCACAACTTTGATTTGGTCACCAGAGGGATAAATAGAGCCTCTATCATCTACATCATTTTTTTTCTCCCCTCATTCTTTCACATTATATTATTTTAAATGTCCATTTTTCAACAAAAAATAGGAAACAAGAAAATAGGAATCATACAGGGAAAAAAGCAGTCAATATAAACCATCCTGAGAAAGGCCAGACAATGGACTTACTAGACAAAGATTTTCAACTAGTCATTTAAAATATATTCAAAGAACTAAAAAAAAAAAGAAAAGAAAAAAAGAAGCTAGAGAATACTAATAAAAGTACAGAAATTATTTTTAAAAGAACCAAATAGAAATTCTGGTATTGAAAAAGTACAATAACTAAAATGAAAATTTTACTAGGGGGACTCAACGACAAATTTGAGGAGACAAAAGAGAGAAACAGTGAATTTGAAGGTAGCCCAATTCAGATTATCCCATCTAAGGAACAATAAAGAAGAATGAAGAAAAATGAACAGAGCCTCAGAGACTTGCTATCAAGTGTACCATAAAAGGAGAGTACAGAAAGACTATTTGAAGAGATAATGTCTAAAATAATGTCTAAAAGTCCCCAAATTTGATGAAAAACATTAATCTACACATCCAAGAAGTTCAAAAAACTCCATGTAGGAAAAGTTCAAACAGGTCCACACCTACACACATCATCACCACACTGCCAAATGACAAAAATTGGATATTGAAAGCAACAAAAGAGAAGTGATTCATCATGTACAAGGTATCCTCAATATAATTTCTAATTAGCAACCATGGAGGCCAGAAGCAGTAGGGGGACATATTCACAGTACTGGAAGAAAAAGACTGGCAACAAAAAATTCTATATTAAGCCAGGCTTCTCTTCAAAAATGAAGGTAAAATTAAGATATTCTCGGATAAACAAAAACGGAAAGAATTTATACTAGCAAACCAACTCTATAAGAAATACTAAAGAGAACCCTTCAGGATGAAGTGAAAGGACACAAGACAGTAATTCTAATCCACATGAACAAATAAACAGCACCAGTAAAGTTACCTATATAGGCAAATATAAAAGACAGTATGAATGTAATTTTTATTTGCAACTCTCTTTTCTCCTAATATGTGTATAAAACAATTGTATAAAAAAATTATTATACATCTACATTGATGGCATACAATGCAGAAAGATGTAACTTTTATGACAACACAAAAGAAAAGGGAAATAAAGCTGGATAGGAGCATAACTTTTGTATGTTATTGAAATTAAGTTGCTATTAATGCAAACTAGATTGTTATATATTAACATATTAATTGTAATCCCCAGGGAAACCACTAAGAAAATAACTCAAAAAATATAAAAGAAAAAAAGAATTAAAATGACACACTAGGATATGTTTATTTAACACAAAAGAGGACTGTAATGGTGGAATAGATGGGGGAAATCTCAAGACAAAAAAATAAATAGCAAAATGGCAGACATAAGTAATACTTTATTAGAAACTACATTAATTGTAAGTGGCATTTATATGGCCTAGACTGGGATAGTACATGATCCAAGTATACATCGTCTACAAGAGACATACTTTAGATCCAAAGACACATACAGGCTGATAATAAAAGTATGAAAAAAGATAAATGATATAAACTAGTAATCAAAAGAGATCAGAATATCTATATTATATAAGACAAAATATACTTCAAGACAAAAATTACTAGAGATGAGAAAAAGGTAGCATAGATGATAGAGGATTTGTTCATCCCTCTTGTGACAAAATCAAAGTTGTAACAGAAACACGGAACAAACAGCAAGGAAAGCTGCCTGGGATCTAGACAAACAGAAGCACTACAAGTAGGGAGAAAAATAATTAATCAACCTGCAATGGTAGAAGGTAGGAGGGGGCGAAGATGTAAGCTGTCTGGTCCCAAGCGACTGAGTGGGACAGAGGCTGTGGCAGTGGCAGCCGGCAGCTGCAGATACCTCTTAAAGGGGCCATGTCCACGAGCAGACTTTCCCAGTGATGGACCTACTCACTCTGTGCACCAGAGCCCGGTCGGCTGCTCTGAGGGTACCAGGGACTTACAGGGGGACACTGAGTTATCAGAGTCAGGGCCAGAGGCAAGGATCTCTCCTGGACAGAAGTGCTTGCAGTTTCCATTGTTCCTCTGTTGAGCCCTCCCCCCTCCCAGGGTGCAGAAGCAGCAACATGGTTGAGAAGTCATCAAACTAGATAACAGAGGTTGCTCTGCACAGAGGAGTCCCTGAAATTCTGCCTCCCCCAACTCGCGGTTCCATCCAAGTATATTCTCAGCAAGTCAGGTGCTCCTTGCTGAGCAGCGCCTAGACACACTGAAGCCAGCTGGCCTCGGTTTCTGGTGTGGCCTTGTGAGGCAACTATAAGCACAGGATCTATGGATTGCTTGCTTAATCTTAACAGGTGGCCCCAGAGGGGCACAGGCTGGGGCTAAACTTGGCCTGCAGCTGAACTCCTCTCAGGACTGTGCCACTGGACACCTACTACACAAAGCCACACCAGTAAGACCAGGAGACTTAGGAGCTTTGCTTAGTCCATAGAAACAGACATAGAAAGGCAGCCAAGATGGGAAGACAAAGAACAGAGATCCAGGAATAATGAAGTCAAGCAATCTAATAGATGCAGAGTTCAAAACACTGGTTATAAAGATGCTCAATGAACCTAGGGGAAGTGTAGATGAATTCAGTGAGAAATTTAACAAAGAGATAAAAAAGATAAAAATGGAAGTGGAAATTATAGAAGGGAACCAGTCAGAAATGAAGAACACATTATCTGAGATGAAGAGTATATTAGATGGAATAATAGAGTGGATAAAGAAGAGGATTGAATCATCGATATAGAGGATGGGGAAACCAAGGACACTCAATCAGAATGGCAAGAAAAAAGAAGCCAAGATTATAATAATAATTTAAGGAGCCTGTGGGACACTATTAAAGGTAAAAATATCCATGTCGTAAGGGTACCTGAAGGAAAACAAGTCATGGAAGAGCTAGATGAAGAAATAATGTTGGAAAACTTCCCTCACCTGGTGAAGAAAATAGACATACAACCCCAAGAAGCTCAGAGAATCCCACAAACCAGGAATCCAAAGAGGCCCACACCAAGACACATCATAATTAAAATGCCAAAGGTTAAATACAAAAAGAGAATCTTAAAAGCAGCAAGAGAAAAGCAGTTAGTTATGTACAAGGGAGCACTCATAAGACTGGCAGCTGATTTCTCAAAAGGATCTATGCAGGACAGAAGGGCTTGACACTAAATATTCAACATAATGAAAACCCAGGATCTACAACCAAAAATACTTTATCGAGCAAAGCTATCATTTAAAGTCAAAGAACAGATAAAGAGCTTCCCAGACAAAAATAAGCTAAAGGAATTTAACACCACCAAGCCAGTATTACAGAAAACATTGGAGGGATTTCTTTAAGAAAAAACAGACATGTAACAAAAAAACAGGAAAAAAGAATGGTAATAACTACATTCCTATCAACAAGTACCTCAAATGGGAAAGATTAAGTGCTCCAATGAAAGACAGAGTGGTCGAATAGATAAGAAAAAAAGACCCCTACATATGCTGCCTGTGAGAGACTCACTTCAGATTAAAAGACACACACAGACTAAAAGGAAAGGGATAGAAAAAGATATTGTTTTGATGGACCTAGATAGAAGGTATTGCACTGAATGAAGTGGGTCAGAGAAAGACAAATATCACGTGATTTCACGTACATGTGGAATCTAAA
Organism: Eidolon dupreanum; assembly: GCA_028627145.1. Lineage (NCBI taxonomy): Eukaryota > Metazoa > Chordata > Mammalia > Chiroptera > Pteropodidae > Eidolon > Eidolon dupreanum. Next base: position 44,672,949 of record CM053503.1, on the reverse strand, counting down.
GAACAAAATCAACAACTGCAACAACAAAAGCAGAAATAACTCATAGATACATAGAATATTTATAGGGCTACTAGATGGGAGGGGGTTTGGGGGACAGCAAAAAAACACACAAAGGGATTAAGAGGTACAAATGGATAGTTGCTGAATAGACATGGAGATGTAGGGTGTAGCATGGGGAAGATGGTTAATAGTGTTGTAATAAATACATAAGGGGGAAGAGGAGCTACTAGATTTAGTGGGGTGATCACTTTGTGAGTTATGTGGATCTCTGATCACTATGCTGTACAACTGAAACTGGTATATTAGTGTATGCCAACTAGAATTAAAAAAAAACAAAACATTGAATTGTACAATGTAAATACAAGCAACTAAATGTCTATTATGTTTCAATAAAGCCAGAAAAATTTGCATCAACTCAACATGCAAAAAATAAATAAAAATAAAACACATAAACAATACAACACTCTGAGCATCAATAATCAAATAAAATAATAAATAAAATTGATGGGAAGTGTGAAGCATGTATAAAATTCTAGCCTTGGAAATCTAAAGGAAATTTTTAAAGTAAATTGGAATATTTTCTAGGCCTGATTTTCAGTACTGAAAGAGCTCTCTATAAATTTTAACTACTTTTTACCATTTTTATTCAATTAAAAAGTGTGTGCCACAAAGTATATTTTGTTGAGTGGCAAGCAGAAGGTGATGGTGAGAAATCAAGTCACACATCATTTCTGCAATAAAATCTATTTAATTAGCTTTGTAGAACCAACCCAAAGCCCCAATATTATCAGGAAAATAGCAACAACAATAATAATGATATGTTGATGGTCACTTAGTAATTGCATTTTGATGATAATATATAAAAATAAAATCCAGAGCACTCTATTAAGCAATTTGGCCCTTCATTGTAATTTCCTATAAACTATTCCACATTTGCATAAATACCACTGGATATGTCTGCAGCTACTTTTAGACATAAGTACCACATGTTCTGAAAAGTATATAATTAGTGGTATCTTTCACTGCCAGCTGTATTTTCTCTCAGTCAATTGTAATAATAAAATCAATTGAATTTTTTTAGAAAATTGTTACTAGAGACAAAGACATTTAAAAATGATAAAATAGTTGATTAATCAAAATATAGAAATTTTAAACATAAGTGCACCTAACAATAGAGCCCCTGATACATGAAGCAACAAAGGACAGAATAAAAGAAGAAATAGTTCAATGCTAAATAGTTGAGATTTCAATACCCCACTTTCTCTCTTTTATTCTTTTGAGAATTAAAGTGCTTTATTTCTTTATAAAAACGTATCAAGAGGAGTTAGAACAGTGCTTGCCTTCTTGTCATATAACTTACAATACAGAGTGAATATCTTTTCTATGCCTTAGTAAATTGTTAGTCTGCTTTCTAAATTTGGATCATCTTTTAACATTTTATCCTTTGTAATTTCAATGCCTGGAAATATCTGAGAGTTCCTCTTATGTGATTTTTTTTTTTTTTTTTTTTTGCTGGTATCATTTCCTCTTGGATGTTTTCATTCCTTTTGTCACTTTCCTCATTTATGGCAATAAGTTCACCTTCACCAAGTTTCTTTGGTTTCTTACCTTGAGTCTCTATAATGACTCCAGTGTCAACATTCCCTTGCTCAGCTGTATTTTCTAAACTCCACTTATGTTCAATTTGAACCATACTTCCTGCGCTATCACTTTCTGTTTCTTTCTTCATTATTATTTTTGTTGCCAATGATTGTCCATTTTTGTAAAACATCATATGGGTTATCACTGGAAGACAAGAAGGCAACACGACTACACACTTTGCTGTCTGTGTACAAACTGAATAACAGATGCACAGTGACCAGTCACAGGCAATGCTGAAAGAAGTGACATGATTGCTAACTAACTAACTGTGGTGCACATATTTATGAAGTAATTTGTGCATTTATCTAGCAGTGAAGTTTGTACTTCATGCAAGTACTCACAGTTCATATACTATTGTAACTGAAATTTAAATGCTGTTATAGGGGATTAACTCATGTTCAAAAATGGATAGAACAATTGTATGGAAGATCAACAAGGGAAGAGAAGCCATGAACAACACTATAAACCAATTAGATTCAACAGATATCTATAGAATACTCCATCCAATAACAGTAGAACACGTGTTTTTCTAAAGTGCATGTAAAACCTCCAATATAGACCATATATTAGACTATAAAATCAGTTTTAATAATTTTTAAAGTGTTTTAATAATGCAAAATATGTTTTCCAATCATGATGAAATTAAATCAGAAATTAAAAACAAGGGAACTTGGAAAACTCGCAAATATGTGGAAATTAAACAACACTCTTATATAGCTAATAGGTCAAATAAGAAATTGCAAAGGAAATTAGCAAATACCTTGAAATGAATGAAAATGAAAACATAACCTATTAAAGCTTATGGAATGCAGTGAAAGCAATGCTTAAAGGTAAAATTATAGCTATACAAGAGTATATTTTAAAAAAAGAAATCAAGTCTATGGCCATGCTACCCTGAACAAGCCCAATCCCATCTGATCTCAGAAGCTAAGCAGGGTTGGGCCTGGTTAGTATTTGGATGGGAGACCACCTAGGAAGACCATGTGCTATAGGCATAAAAAATAAAAAATATAAGGGATTGTAAACTGACAAGGTCCTTGCAATCTGTGAGGTCAACAAAGGGTTGCCTCGCTTTAAAAAAAAAAAAGAAATCAATAATCTAAGCTAAAGAGAAAAAGGAACAAGCAAGTAAAAGGAAGGAAATAATAGAAATTAGAGTGGAAATAAATGAAATAGAGAATGGAAAAACAATAGAGAATCTCAGTGAAACCCAAAGTTGGTTTTTTGAAAAGATCAACAAAATTAACAAAACTTTTGCTAAACTGATAAAAATAAAAAGAAAAAACATTCAAATGATTAAAATAAGGAATGAACAAGAGCACATTATCATCAGCCTTACAAAAATAAAAAAGATTATATGGAAATATTAAGAATAATCATATGCCAACAACTTAGATAACCTAGACAAAATGAAAAATGTGCATAAAGATACAGGCTATGGAAACTGGCTCAAGAAGCAATACAAAATCTAAATAGACCTAAAACAAGCAAAGAGATTGAATCAGTAATAATTTAAAAAAACTTACTACAAAGAAAATCCTCAGACCATATGGCTTCACTGATGAATTCTACCAAATGTTTAAAAAAGAACTACCACCAGTTCTTCACAAACTTCTAAAAATAGAAGAGGAAGCAATATTTCTTAATTGATTCTATGAGGCCAGTATTATGCTGATACCAAAACTAATTAAAGATATCACAGGAAAACAAAACTACAGACCAATATCTCTTATAAATATAGACCCAAAAACCTTCTACACAATAATTAGAAATACAGCAACAACAAAAATTGATACATTGTGGCCAAGTAGGATTTATCCCCCAAATGCAAGGTTGGTTTAACATATGAAATCAGTCAATGGAATACACCATGTTTCTAGAATAAAAGACAAAAATCACACTATCATCTCAATAGACAAAGAATTTGTGCTCCATGTGAGAGGAGATGCCTCGCCTTCAGGGATCCAGTTCTTAAGGGGAAATGGCAACATCCATAGGTCAGGAGTAGAAGTGTGTGTGTGTTGGTGTGTGTGTGTGGGGGGGAATTAAAGAGGAGGAAAAAAAGGATTTGGTAAAATCAAATACTCTTTCATGATAAAAATATACAACAATCTAGAAATGAAGGGAATATTCTTAATGCAATAAAGGGCATCTACAACTGATCCACAGCTAATAGCATACTTAGTTGTTAAAGACTAAAGTCTTTCCTCCTAAATCAGGAACAAGCCAAGAATATTCACTCTCACACTCCCGTTCAAAGTTTATTGGAGGTTCTAGCTAGAGCAATTCAGTAAGAACAAGAAATAAAAGGCATCTAGATTGAAAGAGTAGAAGTAAAACTGTCTCTATTTACAAACAACATGATCTCATACATAGAAAATCCTCAAGAATCTATAAGAAAATTATTAGAGCTCATAAAAAGTGCAAGATTGCAAGATACAAGATCAGTATACAAACATTGATTGTATTTCCATACAGTAGCAATAAACGATCTGAAAACAAAATTAAGAAAAAGATTTCCTCCGGCTATGCCACCTTGAACAAGCCCAATCCCATCTGATCTTGGAAGCTAAGCAGGGTTGGGCCTGGTTAGTACTTGGATGGCAGACCACCTAGTAAGACCAGGTGCTATAGGCATAAAAAATAAAAAATATAAGGGATTGTAAACAGACAAGGTCCTTGCAATCTGTGAGGTCAACCAAGGGTTACCTCGCCTAAAATAATAAAAATAATAAATAAAGAAAGAACACAATTTCATTTACAATAGCACAAAATAGAAAAAATACTTATGAGTAAATTTAACAAAATAAGTGAAAGATTTGTACACTGAAAACTACAAAACATAGTTCAAAAAAATTAGGAAGACCTAAATAAATGGAAAGACATCCCGTATTCATGGATTGAAAGACTTAACATCACTAAGATGGCAATGCTCCCCAAATTAATATACAGATTCAATGCAATCCCTATGAAAATCCTAGATGGCTCTTTTAAAGAAACTAACAAGCTGATTCTAAAATTCATATAGAAATGCAAGAGACCCAGAATAGACAAAGCAATCTTGAAAAAGGACAAAGTTGAAGTACTCACACTTCCTGATTTCAAAACTTACTGCAAAAGTACTGTTATTAAGCCTTTTTGATACTGGCATAAGGATAGACATACAGAACAATGGAATAGAATTGAGACACCAGAAATAAGTCCAAATATTTAAGGTCAACTAAATTTTTATAAGAATGCCATGATGATTCAATGGGAGAAAGAAAAGGCTTTTCAACAAACGGTGTTGAGACAACTGGGTATCTACCTGTGAAAGAATAAAATTGGACCCCCATATCATACTATGAACAAAAATTATCTCACTAAGTGTTGCGGAGGATGTGGAGCAAAGGGAACTCTTGTGCACTGTTGGTGGGACTACAAATTGGTGCAGCCAATATGGAAAACATTGTGGAAGTTCCTCAAAAAATTAAAAATAGAACTACCATATGACCCAGCAATCCTATTTTCTGGGTATTTATGTGAAGTCCAAAATCCTTATTTGAAAAGATATCCTTATGTTCACTGCAGCATTATTCAAAATAGCCAAGACATGGAAGCAATCTAAGTGTTCATCGATAGATCATTGGATAAAGAAGATGTGGTACATATATACAATGGAATATTAGTCATAAAAAGAATGATATTTTACTACTTGCAATAACATTAATGGACCTAGAGGTTGTTATGCTAAGTGAAATAAATCAGGCAGAGAAAGACAAATGGTATTCCACTTATATGTGGAATCTAAAAAACAAAATATAGCTTTTGAGCCATGCTTCTCTTGCTCAGACCCGCTTCCACTTCTGGAAGTGTACTTTCCTGTCTGATAAAACTGTTCTTTTCTACTGTAAAAAATAAAAATAAAAACAAAAACAAAATATATGAATAAACAAATCAGAAATGAACTCATAGAAACATAGAACTGATGGCTGTCAGATGGGAGGAAATTGGGGGGCTGGGTGAGAAAGGCAACATGATTAAGAAGTGTGAATTGTTAGTTACAAATAGTCACAAGGATGTAAAGTACAGCATAGGGAATACAGTTGATAATATTATAACTATGTATGGTGTCAGGCGAATACTAGATTTATTGAAGGATCACTTTGTAAGTTATATAAATGTCTAATCAATATGCTGTACACCTGAAACTAACTAATATAATATTGAATGTCAACTATAATTGAAAAACTATTTTAATTATCTCAAAATGGATCAAAGACCTAAATACTGAGATATTACTATAAAAATCTTCGAAGAAAACATAGGTGTAAATCTTTGTGACCTTGGATTAAGCAGTGATTTCTTAGATATGACACCAACAGCACAAACAAAAGATAAATTGGAAGAACTCACGGAATGGGAGAAAATATATGCAAATCATATACCTGTTAAGAGTCCATTAGCTAGAATACATAAAGTATTCTTACAACTCAATAGTAGAACAAGTAAACCAATTACAAAATGGGCAAAGAAATTGAATAGACATTTCTCCAAAGAAGATGTATAAATGGCCAATAAGTACATAAAGTGATGTTCAACATTATTAGCCATTAGGGAAATGTAAAATAAAACCACTAAGATACCACTTCATTCATACCCACTACAATGGTTAAAATCAGAAAGATGGACAATAAAAGTGTTGGTGTGAGGATGCAAAAAAATTGGAAGCTTCATACATTGCTGGTGAGAATGTAAAATGATGCAGCTGCTATGAAAAACGGTAGTTTCTCAAAAAGTTAAACATAGATTTACCATATGACTCAGCAATTCCATTCCTTGGTATGTATTATGAGAACTGAAAACAATGTCTACCTAAAAACTTGTGAGTGGATGTTCAAAGCAACATTATTCATAATAGCTCAAAAGTGGGAACAACCCAAATGTCTATCAAATGATGAATGACAAACAAAAATTGGTATATCCATTCAATGGAATATTATTCTACCATGAGAGGAATAAATTACTGATATATGCTACAACATAAATGAACCCTAAAACAGTATGCTAACAGAAAGAAGCCAGACACAAAAGGCCACATATTATAAGATCCCATTTATATAAAATGTCTATGACAAATCCACAAAAAGAGAAAGTAGATTGGTAGTGGTAAATGGAGAGTGACTGCTAGTTAGTTTGGGTTTCTTTTGGGAGCAATAAAATGTTTTGGAATTAGATATTGGTGATAGTTGCATAACTGCAAATATACTGAAAATCACTTATTTGTACACTTTAAAAAGGGTGAATTTTATGCTATGTGAATTATAACTCAATTTTAAAAATGTGGCTGGAACAATGGAGGTACCTTTTACTAAGATAAAGAAGACTAGGGAACTGTCACATGTGGGAAAGAAAGGAAGAATTTATTTAGAAATGGTAAGTTTGAAATACAGATCTCAAAGTAGATTTGTTAAGTAGGCAGTTGGAGATATTAGTCTGCTGCAGTTCAAGGGAGAGATAAAGAGTTGGAGATAAAAATTTTGGAAAATTTAATTAATACATATAAAACATTTAAAATGCTCCCCGGAACATAGTAAGATCTATAAATGTTATGTATATTTATTTTATATGTATAGAGTAATAATAGCCAATTATTCTAACACAATTTGTAGTATCCCTTCCACTGCGATTTGTAATCCCACCTCTGTTATATACAAAATTTGAGGGTTTCTACAATTGTATTCTTTTGAGGATCTATTTCTGCAATTATATTCTTCTAAGTAGGAATTTTTTTAGGGAAGAGAGTAGATTGGAAGCCAAGACTTCTCTCAACTTTTCTCAATTCACTTCACAAGAACATAAATGATTCTATGCTTCTGGGTCACCTTTGCTACTGAGAGAGAAATCACCTGGATTCTACCTTTCAGGTGTTATAATGACAGATGAGATCCTAGGCAGGAAGTTCATAATATAAAGTTGCAGAAGGAAGATACCTGAGGGAAAAGAGATCCCATAGGTAATATTTTGAGTCAACTCTCCTTATAACTATGATATATTTTTTAAAAGTTATTTTTAAGTTGTAAAAAAAAAAAAGTAACAAAATTTACTATCTTGGTAACCATATGAGAAAATTCTTAATACAGTTTCTGCCTTTAATGTCTTACCCAAAATCTTCCCAGGGCTGTCTCCTTATAGTTCAATTCCTGGTTCAAACGTTACTTCTTCAAAGAGGCCTTCTCTCAACATCAGGAGTAAAGCTGCTTCCTTCTGTCTCATTACCCTGAATCACTCTCCACTAATTGAACTATTTGTTTGTTGGCTTATTAATTGTCTCCTCTCCCCACCAAAATATAAGTTATACCAGAGCACAAACCTGGTGGTCTGTCTGCTCTTCTCCCCATGCTTAGAACAGTGCTTTGCACACATGTCCTTTTAAGTATCTGTTAAAATGCTGAGTAATAAACATAGTTTTTTAATTCCCAGTTTCATATATATTACCTCATTTGATCATTACAATTCTTTGAGTAAAATGAGATTGCTCCCCCTATTGCAAAGAAACTCATAGAGCATTTCAGCTAAGACCATTGGGCTAAATTAAAGGATTGCGCGCTGGGGGCTTGCTTTATCTATTCACTCCAGTTCTAGGGCTACTCTGCCATTAAGTGATGAATCTGGAGGATAGTGGAAACAATATGAACACGTTTTAAAAAGTCGCCGGTTTCTGCGGTTGAAATCCTTTCCTCCCACCTACCCCCTTATTACAGCCACACACACAGCAGAAATTATGGCCACAGTGATGCAAAGAAAATGCAACTACTCAACTGTTTGGAACCCTGAATCCCCTGTGTACCTGCCTCGGGTTTTTCCTCCACTTTTTTCTTTTTAACAGCTTTACTGAGGTGTAATATTGTCTCGTTTTAAAAGTGCGCTCCTTCGAGATAATATCATTTCCTAGAATATTTACTTCACCTTTTGGATCACTATTAACAGGCACCTGTAAGAATTCCCTTTCCTTCTTTTTCTTCCCTCCCCGCGCCCCCTCGCTCTGGACATTTCTCAGCCTTACACTCTCTGAGTCTCGTTCGCAAGCCCTGCCCACCGAAAATCTGCCCCTTCATTTTCCCGGAGCCCCGCCCCTCGGCCCCTTTCCAACTCAGGCCTTACGGATCTAGCCCTTCCTCCACCCCACCCCCCCACTCCCCAATATCTCGCGAGAGGTGAGCTCGCCTGGCCGGACGAGAGGAAAGTGTCTGCTCGGCTAAGGGGGGAAAGAAGGAGCTGGAAACAGATTGTGGGACCGAGCGCGGGCGGGCGGGAGGCGACGGAGCTACCAGCGGGTGAGTCCTGTTAACATTAACTAGTCCATGATGTGACGAGAGCCTCCCCCTCAATTCTGGCCAGTCTCAACGTCCCAGGCCGGGGTCTCCCCTCCCAGTCTGTGTTGGACGGGGGCGCAGAGGCGGTGGCCGGGCCCTGTCTGAGGAAGAGGGTGGGGAATGAAGTAACGGTGGCCAATAAGAGAGAAGGAAGCTACGATTGGCGGCGATGAGCACTAATGGGAGATCGTCTTTACCTTGCGGTGTGCCGTCCCTTTCCCTCCTCCCGCCTCCTTCCTTTGGGGGGGGGAAGGCGGGGCCAGAGGCCTGAAGTGTGGGGAGAACTTGGGGGGTAAGTAGCCCCGGGGGGTACAGGGCGTGGCGAGAAGAGGGGAGTTGAATCCTGAGGGAATGAAAGTCTAGTGTAGCTTAGTGGAAAGATCAAGGAACGGGATGGAATGAGAGAAAGGTTGAAGACCCAGGGCTTCTCAAAGAGTGGGATTAGGGGCTTGGCACTGGAAGAAGCGGGGTTAATAGGCAGGAGGTAGGGATGAGTGGGTGAAAACATGGTATGGGGTTTGGCTGGAAAGATAGGAATAAATCATTGGAAATGAGTGGCATGGCATTTCGATTGAATTATAAAAAATATCAGGGACATGATATCAGAGAAAAAGTATGGATATAGAAAAATTAAGTATAAGTTTAGGAAGACTTAATAGGGGTGAGCTCTGTAGCCAAAAGGCATCACTTTGAAAAGGGTATAGGCGAATCCAGAGGTGCAGGGGAGATGTTTGGAAAGGAGACGGCTAATATATGCAGGTCTGGAGCCTAGGTATCAGAAGAAACTTAGGATATTGATTTAGGGCTTTTGGTGGATATGGCACGCAGTCTGGTGACCAGCCTGCAAGAATGCTGGATAGGGGTAGAAAAGAAAAATAGAACACTTTCACCACTTCTACTCTGATTTTCTTTTTCCCTCTCTTCTTTTTCCCACATTTCATTTCTTCATAACTCAGGGATGGGGGCTTGGGACATAAGCGGTCCAAGTTGGAGCCCCATAGGGAGTTATGTGTTGCTCTGAATTGCTTGTTATGTTCTCTGACTGGGGTGTTTACTACCCAGGGCACCTCCTACCCAGATTCCCGTGTTGCTACTTCCCTAACTTTAAAAGTTTGTTTTCTCCGTAACAGGGGTGTTTTATTATCTCTGAGGGTTGTGTCATAATATGTGTAGGTTTGTGGGGGTGTACAGAGTTTTCTCGGCAAGCTCTCTTGATTCCTGTGTTTAAAACTTTGCAATAGTGTAAGTAATTCTTGTAGAGACATCTGTCTTTATAGGTATTCTAAGCACAGAAAAATATACTAAAGTCTTATTAAATATGTATCTTACTCATATTCTTGAAGAGTTGCTAAATGGATCGTTGCAATTAGTTTTAGTTAGCTTATGCTATATATTTTTAAATGGTATAAATAAAATGGACACGTATTTCAAGAAAGTGAAAAATTTTCGGTTTCTTCCTTTGTATCCAGACTCAGAAGCTAAAGATATGTTATTGTATCTTAGGGCAAGGGTTAGGAGAAATCAAACACAATTTGCACTTAAACATGGAGGATGTAAGGTAAGTGGAGACTGTTGCGAAATGTAACATGTCTGTAAGAAGAAGCTAAAGTTTGGCAGCTATACTAAGTAGTCTTACCAGTTCTTAATTCTGTACGAAAAATGAAAAGCCTTTACCCTTTGTTTGATAGTTGTGTTATATAAAAATGAGTTGAACCAATACAGCCAATTAATAACTTATTTGCTATTGCATAGATTTGTCTTTTACATTCCTCTTCTTTTACTTTTGAGAAGCAAAATAATATCTGAAATACTGGTAAAGCTGTTAATATGAAGAGAAACCAGAGTATGTTGCTTTATAAGTAACCTTTGGTTTTCAGCAAACATTTGAAGCTTTTTCTCCTGGCCAGTCGCCCCTACAGCACATTGAGATCAATTAATTACTGAACCTTTAGCATTACTTACTGAATTGGGTAGCAGTATTTCCCATTAGAACATTACTGTTGGACATTCAGACATTTTCACAGTTTGCCTGGTAGCAGCACAAAGAAATATCCAATGAGATAGCAAAGTGCCTTGTTTTATCCTTGCATCCTAGAATTTGTGATGGCTTTGACTTGGGCACTATTAAATGCAAGATTTTTTTTCCCCATTAGTGTTAACACAGCAGAAAGCTAAAAAGTGCTCATCTTTAAATTTGTGTATCAAAAGTTACTTCCTGTGATAGTTTCAGTGTTATGATTTTAAGTATTTTTGTTTACCATGGCTTTTAATTGTCAATGGATATTGTTACTGTATTCTCCTTTCTTTTTCCTCTCCCCACTTCTAACCTAAAATGAAAATTGTTTTTCAACCAACTCTTAAGCTACTACTTTGCCTCAAGTAAAGTCCCTGGCTCTGCCTGAACACAGCTACTCTGAAGTTCTCACAAGTTATTGTTTTGTACATGTCAAGACTGAGTTTTTCCTAGGCTGCAGGAGGAAGGAGTCAGTGTTACAGCAAGCAGTCTCCTATCCACGTCTGATAAGGAGGAGCTTTCTTCTCCCTGTGAGGAAGTTTTGGGTGGAGCAAATAGCATCGCCATATAATGTTTAATAAAGACAGCTCTCTTCTTGAAACTAGTTGGCAGGCTAACGTATAATTGTCCCTTATTCCTTGATAAACTAAAGTTAAGATGCAGATATTGTTTCTTTGAGAAAAACAAATGTAGCATTCATTTAAAAAGAAAGCATTAATTTTTGTTGGTTTCTCAGAAAATCGTACTATGATTTTAGAGTTCATGAAAAGTCTTGCATTTCTTTAGAAACATGTCAAAGAAAACAGTTGTTAAGTTTCTCATTTTTGAACATTGCCTTCCCCTAACAAGCTTCTTTTAGGATCAAGGATATTCATGAAATGTGAAAAGGCATCGTTTTTGGAATCTCTGAGGGCCAGTCTTTTAACTTCAGAATGCTGTAAGGAAAAGATCCCCACTTCACAGATACCCTGTTAAATTTTGGAGCTCCACTTTTAGAACATTCTTTACATTGTGCTGAAGTTCTTTAGTTCTGCCACCTGAAGCTACAATAAATAAACCCAATTCCTCATCAACACGGTAGCCCTTTAAATATTTGATGACAGTTATGTCTTGTTAAAGCTTTTGTTGCTGGGGTAAATACCCCAAATTCTTTCAGCCATTCCTTAAATGACATTTTTTAATAAAGTTCAGGCTCCTCATCAACTTTGTTGACTAAGTTTTTAGGGCTTCTTGTTTGCAGTGATTAATAGTTTGTTTCTTACCTCTACACAACAACCTTGTAGCAGTTCTCCCAGGTGACGCCTACCCACACTTAGGATTCAGTGTAGATGTTATCCTGTCCAGAATCCTTCCAATTGAATTGGGTGCCCCTTCTATATCACTCAGCACTTTTCTCCTATACTTATCGTACCATATCATAATTGTTAACTTGTTTTGTCTCTCTTGCTGTAAAGTCCTTGAGTGGAGGGATTATGTCCAGTTCAGTGTTGAAAACCCTAAGATTAGTGTAGTGCTTGGCATGTAGTAGTTGCTCAATAAATATTTTCTAAATGAAAAAAAAGTTTGTAGGGCTTCTTATCATGATCTGAATATAACATCTCACATATAATCCAATCAATACAAAGTACAGGGGAGAGTGGCATCTTTTTTTTTTTTTAACTATATTCATACCCCTATTTTTAAAGCCTAGTTGATATTTTAAATGTAATTGAGGACTTTACATTTATCCCTGTAATTGTCATCTTGTTAGTTTGGGTTTATTGTTTTAGCTGTTAATATTATTTAGCCTCTTGGCCATTCCTCATATCTTGGTATCATTGATAGATAAATTTGATAAACAACATAAACATAACACCTATGTTTTTGATTTAGGTCACTAGTAAATATATGTATAAGAATGGAGCAGGGGGTGGCTCCATACTGTAGTGGTTAGCACGTCTGCTTTACATGCAGAAGGTCCTGGGTTTGCATCCCAGGTGGAGCCACGGACCATACCCCGGGAGCAGCAGGCCCTGGGTGCATGCCCCAAGTATGTGGGAGGAGACACCACCTTCAGAGATCCAGTTCTTGAGGAAATGGCAACATCCATAGATCAGAGGTGGAACTGGGGTAGGGTGGTAGTTAAAGAGGGGAAAAAACAAAAAGTGGAGCAATGCTATAACAGCACACTATCATTAGGTTGATATTAATCCATTAACCTTTTGGGTTGGGAAATTTAGTTATGGATCCACATAATGTTTTATCATCTACACTATATTTCTTATAAAGTTTTGAGGTGCCCTGTTGAAATCTAGTATGTTTCTAACGTATCCCTGAGCTCCTAGGCTAGAGACCCTGTCAAAAAGAAAATGAGGTTAGACATTAGTTACTATTTAGATATGCTAGTGTCTGTAGATTACTGCATTACTTGCCAGTTGTTCATAAGCCATCTTTATTAATTTTATAATCTTCCTGGGAAAGAATAATTAACAGTCTATTATTGAGGGACTCTACCTCCCCTGCCCCTTATTTTATTAAGTATGATTTTCCCATTTCCAAGACTTCTGGTATAAAAAAAATAAATATAGAATGATTAACAATGTGTCTTTATAGTTGCATGCTTTTTGTCATCAGACGAAATTCTGTTTTGGAGGAAACTTTACGGAAGAAACATTATTCCCTAAACATTTTAAGTTACATATTAAAGAATTAAACTATTGCCCATGTAACAATTATATTGTAGCTTTCTATAATATTGACTTCTCCAGTTTAAACCTAACTTTTCATTTTCCGTTTGGAATAAAAACCTACACCACCTGTAAAATAAATACACACAGAATTGCCTTTTATAATTATACTATATTGTTGTGGTGGTCTGAGTTTGTCAAAGCTATGTGCTGTAGGTGAAATGATGCTACAAATAAGATAGAACATCAGATCTCTCTAGGGACTAAGACTTCATGTTGGCAGCCAATAACTTTTCTGTGTTAATTTTAAAACTGATAATTGAATTTATGTTTGAGCAATTTTAGCTGATAAATGCATTTTTAAAGCACCTTCCTCTTTTGGGGTTTTAATTTTTACTTTCGTTTTTAGAAAATCGCAAATTGTGAATGTAAATGTTCACATGGAATAAAGTAGCATGCTGTTAGGGACAGGATACATTTTCTTTTGATATCTTCTCCATCTGAGATTGTTTACTTAAGAATTCTCCTGGAAAGCAGAAGGATGGACTTGTTGACCCCTCAAGGTCTTTTCCAATCCAAACATTCATAAATAGAAGCTCAGATCAAGGTACTTCAAGAAAAATAGACTGTAAAGAAAATGAAATTGAAATGATTCTACTGACCCACTGGGAATGGGTAAACAAAAAGTAAGGAACATAAACGATGAGAAACATTATTTTGTACCAAAAACAAAACAAAAATCAACAACAACAAATATTTTGCATTGGGTTATTTCATGTCAAAATATTTTATAATGACATTTTCTCTTCAGAATTTTCCTGTCGAATACTTTGTGTTGAAAGAATATTGTTTTTCTGTTAAATCATAGTATTTTGTTGCCTTTTCTTTGCTTGTTTGTCCTTTGGTTTAGAAACTTTTAAAATCTAGATACTATACCCCCTGCCAGTATACACTGAAGCAAAATTCAGTTCAGTTTGAAAGTAAGTGGGTACTTTATGGCTTATTTGGAGAGGAAAGATGAATGTTACAATTCAGGAAAGGCTTTATGAAAAGATGAATTTATCTAATTTTAAAACTTTGTAAGCAGACATCTAGGATAGATTCTCAACTAAACCAAACGTGAGTTACTACATTAGTCTTATGAGGGATATAAGGACACTTAATACAACAAAACTCATTACAAACTCATGACTTCACTTTATTAGCTTTTTTCATCTTTGGGTAATTTTAATCCAAAATGTCATACATTTGAAACCCAATTGTGCAAAAAGTTTCTCTTATTTTTTTTTCATTTGTTTATTTATTTATTATGGTGACATTGGTTAATGAAATGCAATAAGTTTTAACAATCCAACACTTTTAACAATAAGGCACATATATATTTACACTATGAAAAGTTTCTCTTTTCTATTCAATACTTGCATTTATCTTTAATTAATATCAACTTATGAGAGTCTAACAAGAGCCAAGATTTAGCTTAAAAAATTACTTTGTGAGCTTGTGGCTTGGGCCTCTACGGGAACAGTGTTGTTCTGCTGTAGCCCCACCTTCTCGCAACACCCAATTTATTTGCTTTCTTTGAGTGGAATTAATAATATCTTTTTAACTGGTATAGTGCTTTTTTTTGACACAGTGGACAGAGGAGATTTATATGCTAAAATGGTCCAATTTTATTTGGGGCTTAAAACTTACTGTGCAGTTGAAAATTATATATATATTTTTCAGATTAAAAAGCATAACCATTCTTTTTGAAACAGGAATTATAGTTATAATGTATTATAATATAATTGTTATGATTGTATTTTTTAAATAGGACGATTTATTGACTATAACATGATTGCTGTAAATGATTTGTGTTGGCACCAAGTTTCTTGCCAGTAATGTTTGTTTAAGCTTTATCAAATTTGAGTAACACCATGTTGGTTTTATTTAACATGGTTTTTCTGGTATTTCTGGTACTAACGTCTCCTGTAGCACTATTTTCTTTATTTTTTTATGTTTTGATCAAGCAATAGTTTGCTACTATTTTACACATATATGTTTGGAATTTATCTTAAGGATCATACTTTATCTGAAAATGAGTAGGAAAAAGCAAAACACAACATTAGATTTTGACAACCTATCAGTTTCCAGGAATTTTTCTACTTCTAAAATGCATAATGAGGCCAAACATAGATAGATAAAATGTTCTCTACTTATTTCTAACTCTGCTTCCTGCTGTCACATTAGCAAGTTGTTGCTTCTTTGTTTTTGCTTTATTAACCTTTCTGAGGATAGCTCAAAATAGTTCCTTAAATCCTCTAAAAGCCTAGAGAGACTTAAAGTTCTGGTCAAGTAGTTGCCTATATGAAGCTGCTTTCAGACAGGTTCTAAGCTCTGGCCATATGTTGCCTAACTTATGATTCAGCCTAATTTTTACTCCCATCTGTTTTCAGTCATTTGCTCCAAAACTATTTGGTCTATTTAAGCTAGCTCCTTTTTCTGAAACCTGTCCCTGCATGTCTGACCTGAAAGCCAGAAATTTATTTTAACCTTTGCTTTGGTTGATCGATCTAGGGTACTCTACTGTTTGTATATTTCTTAAAGCAGTGGTCTCAAATGGCTTTTGGTCTCAGTACCCACTCCTTTATACTATGAAAAATTGAGGACTCCAAAGAGCTTTTGTTTATCTTGGTTGTAACTGTTGATATTTAGCCTATTTGAAATTAAAATAGAGAAAAGTTTTAAATATGTACTTATTTATTTTAAAATAACATGAAAAAATAAAATAACATAAATAACTAGTTTCAAAAAAATTTAAGGGAAGAGCTTCAAATCTCTTTAACGTCTGGTTTAATAGAAAACAGCTGGATTTTCATCTCTGCTTCTGCATTCAATCTATTACGATATGTTGTTTTGGTTGAAGTATATGAAGAAAACCTGGGCTAACACAGATGTTTAATAGGAAAAGGAAAGATTCTTTTTTTCAAATAATTGTAGATAGTCTTTCTTCTTTGATACTACATCAAAACCCGAAAAGCGATACTTTCTTAAAGGTTAGCTGTTGTATAGAATCTGAAACCACATCTGTGAACTTTTAATGCTCTATTACATTAAACTACATTGGCCTGTCTTGCCCTTTAAATAGATTTTTTACCCATGTATGATTTGAACATCCATGAACCCTCTGAAAGGGTCTCAGGAAACTATAGGGATCCCTGGAGTCCACTTTGAGAACTGCTGTCTTATAGTACCAAACTTGAAAAATAACAGCTGTTGACTATGTAGGAGGAGTAGGAATATAAGCTTTCCAATCATATTAGTGCTTCTCAAAGGGTGACTACTGACCATTTGACCAGAACTACCCAAGATACTTTTTAAAGTATAGATTCTTGGGCCCTTAAGCCAAGAGAATCCAGGAGGCCTATGAATCACAGGGTGCCCAGGTGAATATGCTAAAGACTTAGAACTATGGAGCTAACTTAATTAACCTTATTTTAAGAAAACTTAATTTCTAAAATTTGAGGAAAAATCAAAAAAAAAAGAAATTAGTACTTGAATAGTCACATTATAAAAGTCTTTATTAACAATTAAAATCCATACTGACATTTATCATAACTGGGATATCTTAATTAACCATGTATTTTAATTAATAATAGTATAAATATCAGGAATCAGTAACTAAGACCA
Source organism: Eidolon dupreanum (assembly GCA_028627145.1). NCBI lineage: Eukaryota > Metazoa > Chordata > Mammalia > Chiroptera > Pteropodidae > Eidolon > Eidolon dupreanum. Next base: position 44,655,604 of record CM053503.1, on the reverse strand, counting down.
GATAGTAAATATGTTAGTCTTTGCAGGCATGTGGTTTCTGTTGTAACTACTCAACTTTGCCATTGTAACATAAAAGTAGCATAGGCAACATGCAAAGAATACATGTGTTCCCATAATACTTTATTCCTAGATACTAAAGTTTGAATTTCATATAATTTTCAAGTGTCACAAAGTATTCTTTTGATTTTTTTCAACCATTTAAAAATGTAAAAATCATTCTTAGCTTGCAAGGGTACAGAAACAGGCGGCTGAAACAAAATTCATTGACATAGACAAGAGTATGGTAGTTTTCAAAGGGGAAGGAGGGTGGAGGGAGGTTGAAGAGGATACAGGGGGTCAAATATATGGTAGTGGAAGGTGACTGAACTTTGGAGGATGAGCACACAATCCAGTATACAGATGTATTCTAATATTGTACCCTTGAAACTTATATAATCTTATTAACCAATGTCACCCCCAATAAATTTAATTTTTAAAAAAGATGGCCAACTGGATTTGGGATAGAGTTTGCCGATCCTTGATCATGTTTCTGGAGGTTCATTTATATAATAAACATACAGGAAACGCCTATTGTATGTAAACTTTTGGAAATATACAGTTCAGTTAGTTATACAGTATAACTACTTTCAGGAACTTTAAAAAGATGTGTCCATTTTTATATCTTATTTTGGGTATGTGAGAACATGTATCTAGGATCTAGGTCAGTCTCAACCTCTTGACTCATCTTTTGCCTCTTATTCTTTTGCCTATTAGTTTTTATAACTCTCAACCAGTTTTCAAGTCTGTTAGCAAAGTGCTTTACAAAAACCTTGATATAAAACAATAAGGCTAATTAGTATAAGATGATAATAATATATGTGCCTTCTGTATAATCCTTTGGAGGCTATTGATTTACCTACTAATGAAATATTCTAAATTGTTTTTATGCTAAATTATAACAGTGGAAAATGAACCCAGAATTAGGAACAGAAATTTCAGTTTCAAAATTATGTGCTACCTAGTGAAATGTGAGTCTTCTTTGTTTTCTGGGGTTCATATAACCTTCATTACGGTCTCACAGTTCATATATTTTTATTGGGATCTCCCTTAAGTCAGTTTTCTAGACGTGATGCAGATCACAGTGGCGCTGAGGATCTATCTTATGGAGAATAAAATGTTGAGACCACTGTGGTGTAGAGCTTCAGTGTTTGTATTCTTGGCTTAGGAGCTAAATTATCTTGGAGTATGAAATTTAGTATCTAGAATTGTGTTCTTGGAAGACAGCTGTTTGTGTATACTTTTTTTTTTAATATCATAAGGTAGTGGAGCCCATAGAGTTTTGTTTGGGTGCCTGTCTAAAATTTTTAGGTTGTTTATAGCTGAGCTGGAAGGCATTCAGTACCTACTAAGCTTGGTTTCAGCTCTCTTTATTTCCTTTGTGATAGATGGTTGGGGCAGTTTCTAAGTGTTTAATATAATATTATTAGGGAGCATTCATGGGATTCTGAAAATGGGTCCTTGAAGGCAACAAAGGAGGAACTATCTTGAACTGCTTGATTTACGCCGTGTATCGATATGTTTAAGTTTCCACCATGTCTATTTCTATATGAAGCTTTATAATTTTAGAAAGTATTTTTTTCCAGTAGTCTGTTTTAAACTTAATTCGTTAGTGGAGAATGAGCAAATTTTGTATGGTTTGTAAATGTAATATTTAGTGCTTTAGAATAGCCTGGCAGATATGAGCCTTTTTAAAAACTCATAGATGTGGTTTTTTTGAGTCATGCAGATAGACTTAAGTCATGCTGATTAACATTTTTTATTAGATTACATTATAATTTTTTTGATTTATTAGAAGCAACCTGTGAGCATTGTAGAGGCTTTGAAAAAACTCCAAGTACAAAGAAGAAAATAAAAAGTCACCTGGAATACAGTTATCCAGAAATAACCATTATTACATTTTATGTCAATTTCCTCGTCTTTTTCTATACTTATTATTTTGTTTGTTTTTTTATAGATTTGGAATTATAGTGCAAATGCAATTTTACATTAAGTGCCCTCATGTATAGCATTTTTTCATGTCATTAAATAGCTTTCAGAAACATTATTCTTAACAACTTAAATATAGTCTATTGTAAGGTAGGTATCTTAATTTATATTCATCCATTCTTCTTAAACATTTAATTTAATTCCTGTTTTATTTTTTATAAATATGACTGTGATGAACATTTTAATATATAAATGGTCCATGTTTCTGGTTTTAGCCTCAGAATAAAGTCCTAGAAGAAGAATGGTTTGTTCATGAATATAAAGCATTTTAAGATACTTAATGTAAATATTGCCAGATTATTTTCCAGAAGGATTGTCTCAATTTATACTCCCTAAAGTTCTATATTAATTGAGCTGTCCTTTCTGCTGCGTTCTTGACTAGCATTCTTTTATATTTAAAAATATATCTTAACGCACTGGCCTAGGTTTTGTTTCCCAGGATCAGTTAAGGGTTAACTTGACAAATACCTCCCTCTTTCCCATTTTTAACACTAACCAAAAACTGTAGAGCTTCCTCTATGTTATTTGAATAAGAAAAGCATAGAATTGGGTGAGCTTAGTCACATACAGTACCTTAGGCACAAAGTAGTTTAAGTATGTATGTAACTATGTCTTAAATATGTATAGCTTTAAATACATAAATATCTGCACAATGATTGTTTTGTGGTCCCAGCAGCTTTCTGCAAAAATTTGAAGATCAGTGTTAAATTGCAGTATACTTGAATAGTGACTTCAGATTAAATCAATAAATATTTATTGAACATCAGCTGTGTTGTATGTTGTGAGATGAAAGACTTCCAGAAGCTTTAACCTAGATATCTATATTCTACCCCATTCCCCTTTGGTCACAGATAATACAGCCATTTTATTTTTATTCATGAAATTAAAGTAGTCCACTCCTAGTCACTTACATCACTATTTCATTTCTTTCATAGAATTATTTGCTATTAATCTAAAATTATTTTGTTTACTTTGCCTCTTAGTATTTGTCTCTTCCTTTTAGACTATAAGCAGTATGAGGGTAGAAACCTTGCCTGTCTCGTTCACTGTTGAATTCTGAGGCGTAGAGTGTATGGCAGGCACTGAAGAAAATATTTAATGAATTAATTAATTTTAAAACTAAGTAAATTTACTTTTTGGTCCAAAAAGTAATTGTAGTTACTCATTTCAGACTTCTTTGTTTTCAGATATTTTACCAAGACTGTTAACCCCACTTTTCGTGCTCTCGTTTATACTCTGAAATTGCTAGCAAAACAATTTGATAAATCACTAAAGAATAGGTGAAATAGCAAGGGATCTGATATGTACACTGATCGCCTCTGACTAATTGAACTTATAAATCAAGGCATCATTCTTTCCACTTACCTGGCATCTTTCATGCCAGGTGAAAAAGATTCTTTGCCTGTCCAAATTTTAGTCAGGCTCCTGAACCTTCTTTTAGGCCCATCTATGTACTTCCTTATTAAAATCCAGTTTTAGCAAGAATCCCCCCTACCCTCGACATCTGATCACCGTCATATCTGATCACCCTGGCCTGTCTTCAGCAAGAATCCTGTTAGGTCAGTTTAGCCAAAATCCCCTTCCCCCCTGTTTCCTTTTAGTAATTTTCCATCTACCAACCCCTGACCCTGGTGCTTGGCTATTAATTCCAACTTACCCATGCTGTATTTGCATTTAAGCCCAGTTCTATACTGAGGTCTCTTCCCCTGTTGCAATAGTCCTGAATAAAATCCGTTTTTTACCACTTTACTCTCTTTAACACAGATGAGTGATTCTTCTTCTCTTTTTTTTTTTTTTTTTTTTTTTTACAAAGGCCTGTTGTCTTTTTTATGTGCACTCTACCTGGCACTTAATAGTTTCTTAATAATGTTTTTTTGAGTGAATGAATGATAGCTGGTTTGAACCCTTTCTAGATTTTCATGAATCTTTGATATTTATGGTACATATGCCCTTCTCATTTTTTGTACCTAGCATTATATGCTTTTTGTTATTTGGAACCTAAGACCAGGTTCTTCGGTGTTTGTACATGGCTTTTGTTCCTCACTGAAAGTTGAGCCATCTTATTAACAGCAGTTAATCACATTACAACCAGGTCCAGAGAACTGACTTTGTGGACCTCAGTAACAGACTCCATCTTCATTTTATACATATACACATATACATAATGAGAGAATCAATTTTTTTATTTGCACATTGACCATTTTAAGTTGTACTTCTGGCTCTGACAAAACTATTTAACATAGATTTTATCAAATTATCCCAGTTATTAAAAATCATACTCTAAACTTTGGATTTTCTTCACTTCCTTCCTAGCATTCAGATAACTCTCTCCTTTTTTTTGAGTAAATACTAATTTTTATTATTTATGCATTCCTTGGCAGACTTGGCCTATAGGACAGCCTTTATATACATTTTTTTCCCCTGAAAGCATCTCATTTCCCTTGGAGCTGTCTCTAAATGTGTTTCCTTTGCCTGTCATTTATTGCTTAGTTCTATGAAATGCTTTAGTTTCATCCTGAAGATCAAGAGGCAGACGGCAGTCATGAGTGCCATGCTCAGACACATGATCTCCTTGTCAAACAGTACAGTTAACAAATGGGCTGAGTTAAATTCTAGTGAATGGCAACATCATTATTCAGGATTTCACCTTTCATCTCGGTCTGTTTAGGCTTCAGAAATGTGTTGCTTTTTGTTTTATATAGGGCATCAATTTGACCTCTTATAATTAGAAGTTTGTTTTAAGTATCAAAAAAGCAATGGCATTCTTTATACATAGCAATTGATTCAGCAGACTGGAGATGAAACAATATTTTAAATGTTAGCTTGAAATTTTTTAAAGGGTAAGACAGATTATTATTTTTGTTAAATATTTATTTTTTAAAAAAGACAAATCACTTTAAAGTGAAAATGTCAGAATGATGGAAAAGAAAAGGGGCAAGATATTGAATGAATGAGTTAAGAATGATTGTGGGTATTTAAGAAAAAGGGCCTCCTTCCTCCCATTGTGATCTCTCTTTGGTGAAAATGGCAAACAAAAGCCAGCAAACTGGGAAGGAAGCAGGAAATCCTAGTTAGTGACTGTCAGAATATTTAAAATGCTTCAGTTACATTTTAATGCTTTCCCTCCCTTCAACTTGTCCCCCCCCCCCACCAAATTGCTTTTAGAAAGTCATGATTTTTCATCTCTATTTCCAAGTAAGCGTGCAATTAAATAAAATATGGAAGACGTATCTTGTGACGTGATTGTACAAAACGAGGCTAAATTTTGAATTTTGTGATTTGAGGGAAACCATTCCAGAATTTATTTATTTAATCACTTCCTATGCCATTGCTACTCCACTTCTCAGCCAAGACCCTTTACCTTCTCTAGGTAGAAAACCGAGAAAACAGCTTCAAATAACAGAGTCAAGGTAAAAATAAGGAATTCTGCTTGGTCCTTGTACCTCCTCTGGTCCTTGTACTTTACTGCTTGGTTGAAAATATATTAGAGGACCTCGATGAAATAAAATTCTCATTTCACGATTATGTTAGGAAAACAGGTTCTGGGAATAGAAATCGAAATTATCTCCAGCACAGCAGTTGTTAGGAATTTTTCCAGAGATAAATTGCTTTCTAGAAATGCTCTAAGTTTTCAGCCATAATGGCCCTAGTTTTTGCATTTATTTACTTTCATTTACTTATGTTTATTTTTGTAATATGTTGTAGTTCCAGAAAGTGCTAAAAAGTCGTCATGTATTTAAACCAAACAAACCAAAAAACCCCCTTGTCCTGAGGCTGTGTAAAGAAGAATAAAGCTCTCATTTTCCCAGTACCCAGTCATCGACTCGAGCTGGCCTCTCCTAGGAAGAGAATTTATTGAAGCAATTTATACTGGCTAAATGTGATATAAATCTGTGTACACCTAGGTACATACAGGCTCTCTTCCATTACAGCAATGCTGCAGCATCAGTTTTTTCACAGTTAGACCCTGTTACTATCACACTGAAAGATGACTAAGAAGCCCTTTCTATTTTATGGGGTACCCCGCAATTTTAAACACCCATTAGTTGTTGAATTTACTTATCAGACTACCAGAAATACTGGTTTCCAACCCCAGATTCTTAAGAGAATCGAAGAGATGTCACCTAGCTACCCTCTTGAGTTTTAAGCATGGTTTTCTGATTACCTGATCTAACCTAGCACTTTAACATTTTATTTTTAACATAGGCATGACTGAAGTTAACCTGACGTTTTGGTTTATCTCCAATATAAAAATGTGAAATTAGTTACAATTCTGAAGGCGTTTCTAGGCATATTCAAATTGTTGTTTTTCCTCTTTCACCTTCTGTTGTTCATGTTCTTTCAAATATCTTTCTCTCTTGTAGAGGATGCTTGAAAATGTCCTTTAAGAGTTTATTCTATAAAGAATGTATTTTGTCCCCTTCTTTTCTTCCACATTTTCAAAATAATGTTTTATCTTCTTGCATTTCTAATTTGTATCCATCTCCACCTCTATTTTTATTCCTAGGAGGGATATGAGGTATTTCCCCAACACATTCATATTAGAATTATTGTTCTTTGACAAAGAATTCCAATCAGCATTTCAAGAGTTTAGCTTCAATAATTAAAAAACAACAGCGTAAGTCCTGTTAAATTCTTCAGAGAAATGGAGAGGGTGAATGGTGATGCCTTTTAGTGCCATTTCTTTATCCCCTGCAGCAGCACACATCTGTTGGCTACAGCAGAACAGCCCAAGAACTGTGACCGAGAGAAGCACAAACAGCCGGAACATATTCACCCAGTAAACCCCCAAAGAGTCGACATTTGTTTTATTGCTGCTTTTAAAAACCTAGCCATAAATAGAATCAGAGGGGGAAGGGCACCGATATTTCTCCATTTGCCACAGACGATTGGTGGGGGGAGAAGGAGGCTCCCAGTAGGGAGAGAAGGTTTTTATTTTTATTTTTTATTAATGAAAATCATTTCCTGTGTAGCCCAATAGGATGGGTGCTTTGTTTTCTTTGGCAATAATCTGGGATAAATGGCCCTTGCCACCAGTCTCTTAGTTTATACACCAGGGAGCCAGATTATGGCCCTGTAAAATGGAGCACCCCTCCTATAATCCCTTAATTAATTAAATGACAAATTTTGGTCTTCTCTAGCTCAGAAATACGGCATCAAGCATTCAATGGATTTATTGACATAGGGAACTATACTGATTGTAATTCAGCAGACTAGAGAACTGTGTTGTATACTGTGGCAGAAAGGGACAATCTAGCAAAAGATTTGAAATTCCTTGACTTTAGGTTAAAATTTTTCTAAGTAAAAGTTTCATTTGAGTAGATTATATGCCACTTGTCAAATGGGTCTCTCCAAAGTAGCCTGTGTTTACAGCTTTGATAGATGGCATTCTTGGAACACCTGTTTCTAGGCTTGATATTTTTGAAGCACTTTTTTTTAAACTCCAGCATATTTAACATAACTTTTCCCCCTACCTCCTCCTCCTCAGCTCTCCTCTGCTATATGAAATATGGGAGACGACAGACCGTTTGTGTGCAATGCCCCAGGCTGTGGACAGGTACGTTTACAATATACTTTATTGTGAATGTCTCGTTGTGAATCAAAGTGGCTGTTTTATCACTAAGGCAAAGAGTTTAAAGCCGGCACTTTATGTGATCACTGGAGGTAATCAGATCAGAGGATTTGCAGTGTGTAAATCCAAGTTATGAGGAAGTATAGGCACTCTACCGTAATGAAATCTGCCTTACTTTCTTTCATATTGTTATGCTACTGGTGTTTGTTTCCCAACATACAGTGTTGAGGAATACATGTTGCTCTCTCCTAAACCTATCCATCTAAATACAAAGCAAGTTAAGAAATACCTTCACGGATATAAAAGTCAGCTTAACACATTTGGATAGGCAGCTGAGAATGCACCTATTCATTGTTAACCCCTATTTGCCAGAGTCTGTTGGATTTTTTAAATAAGAAAAAAAAATGTTTCTTTTGACTGTTGATTCAGAAAATCATTTTTAGCAGCTAAGGCAGACATCTTTCTAGGAAAGACAAATCCATCATAGAACCTGAGATTTCACAGCAATATATAAACTGCAAGCCTTCTCAGCCATTTTCCCTGTCTGACGCCATCAAAAACCTTGTTCTGTATGTCAGCTGCCTCGTTATTGCATATGTGTACATTACGTGTCAGATATTTTTCCTCGTATACTTTTTTAATAAAGAAATTTTTTGAAACTGCCCCCTCCATTTTACACCTTCTTAACTCTTCTTCTTAGACCTTCCCCTACCACCGTGTTTCACAAAGGATGAGGAAAGGAATACAAAGAAAGGTTTATCTGCCTTCATGAATTGATTTTATAGAACCTGAAGGATTGAATTTTTGTTCAGTTAGGAATATGTCATGTGACTGTCCAGTGACACTTACTGGTGGTATGTGAAACTGCAGACTAGTTCTATTAAACATTGTAAATACTTAGACAAAAAGAAGAGTTAAGTTCCAGAGATTCCTAAGAATTGGAATTTGAGAGGTGGATGAGATGGGGTCATGATAGGAAATGGGCAGAAGGACAATTTCAAATTCCAGTAAATGCTGAAAATTTCAGAAAAGACTAAAAAAGTCATAGTATTCTAAGGATTCAGTATTGCAGGGAGTATTTCCTTCCTTGTCAAAGTTTTCAACTTTATTATTGACTGCATGTTTTCCCCCATGTGTTTTTTATATTTAATTTTTTTCAATAGAAGCCACTTGGAAAAATAGGGTAAATTTGTTTCACTTTTCAGACTGCGTCGTTGCAGTGTATATCTGAATCCAATCCCTCCAAATTTTTCTATGAATTCACTGATAAGAGTATTTAATGTGACTACCACAATTAATACCTGGTACCTTTTTCATTTTTATTCCTTTACTTTAAAAATCTGCATTTTTGGTGATAAGATTTACTTTTCTCATACTTAAATTTATTTTTCTTCATTTATTATGTAAGCTGCACAACACCTGTACCCCCTCTTATATGCTGTATGCCTCAAACCACCCAGACAAGGATTTAGAAAAGTAAAAATGGATGATAAAAATAAAGGAATACACAAGAAAAGCATCTTTTAAGCTCTCAGAGGAAGAAAGATATAAATAGGATTTCTTCAGGCTGTCTCATCAGAAGAGAGTAATTTCACTGAAATTTGAGAGCTCCCAAAGAGTTTTGTATTTGCTTCTTTGTTTTTGTTTTACATTTTGGACTAGAGGTAGGAAAACAGGAGGGACTTTTTACTTTGGTTCTTTCTTATATTGTTGTGTTCTATTTACCATAAACCCTTTCCTTCCCTTAACTTCTCCCTCTCATTTCTGAATTGGTATTTTGGTTATTAGGATTTATTATAATCTCTGGCATAGTTCCTATTTTTTTCCTCATTGAGTGCAGAACTCAGGGAGATGGCTACCTTCTTTTGGATTCAAGTTGTTTCATAGAGAAAGAATAGAAGGCTGCAATGTAAAGCTTTGAAGGTAGCCTGATTTTTTTACCTTTTTGCATATTAATGCTTTATGGTCAGGTGGGATTATGAATCTTTAGTTGTATTTAGTCTCCCTCCCAGTTTCTCCCATTACCTAGTAACAAATAACTATAGAATGGGATCTCTACAAGATTTCCTGTGATTGCTTTGTGTTACATGAAGTAGTGAAAATCTGATAGAGGAGATAAATTTGGTAAAGTGAACTACGCTTGGCCTGTAGTCCAACTTCCTTATATCCCTTGATAATGGTTTCATTCTAGAGCCACCTTGAAGCTATTTATAGTCCATTGTCATTGATTTAAATTCTTTATTCCAGAAATGGTTGAAGAGTAAAAAGGCTCTGTAAGTCCCTTATTACCCTGTAAGAGGGTAATAAGGACTGTGATAATTTTTGCAAGGCATAGTTTAGGACTTACTGCTATAGAAATCTCAAAAATCAGCAGCTTCTGTCTGAGGAAGAAAGAATGAAAGCAAATTATAAAGCAAGACACCGATCTTAAAAATCAACCAACAAACAAAAACTATAGGAACTTTGCATTTTTCCAATATCTGCTCCCTGCCCAGACTTTACCCCATGTACTGCTAAACTCAGAAATCATCTTACGCCTTAATATTAAGGGAATGTGAAAGGAAAATCCACCTAAAATAGACTAGTCGATTATGCTCTCCACCATATAATCAAAACCACCAGGCTTTCAATGGATACGTAAACATGTTTTGGTTGCTAGGTCTTTAATGGCTGTTATTTTTGGATTCTGTTCATGATCCACTTCCCAACAGTAAGTCTGATGTGACACAGCTGAGTTCTAAATATGCTGCATGTACTTTTTAAAAATAAGATGGCTGCTGAAGGTTGTGTTCTCTGCATTCTTATTTGAAAAGACAGGTGATAGGGTTTTTTGAGGCTTCTCATTCCTATTCTCCTGTGGAGACTCTGTTTCTCTTAAGGTCTCATCACCCTAATGAAGAGGAATTCGGGGAAAGCAATATTACTGCTCATACCTCTCTATGGAATGTGGCAGCAGGAGTAGTTAATAGAACTGTCTCCAGAGAATGGGTCATTGTTATTATGGCAGTAGGGCCTGAGATTCCCTGTGGCAAAGGGCTGGTTGAATTTGAGTTGTATGGATTTCTGATGTTTATAAGATGGCATCTATTTAAAAACATTGTGACTATAAAATGGCTTTGCTTATGTGTTGTTTTTAAAATAATAGAAATGTAGTTTGGTGCCAAATATAGGAAGTCTTATAAGTTTTTGATATTTTGGGGGACACTTTTATTTGAAAGTGGATTATGAAGTTCTATTGTATGTGAAAGCAGGAATAATTACGTCTCTGTCAGTAATCTTGAATTTGAGATGTTATTTCATGTGGATGAAGTTAGATAACTTACCCTCTAGATGCTTTTTGTCTAATTTTTATTACCAAGAGTCAACCAATTCCATATTCCTATACCTCCATCTCAAGCATAGACACTGCTTTGCAGTACAAATTATGCATATTTAAGTAGTCTTTCTGGTTACCATAATCAAGTCTTTGAGTAGAAGCTGGTCATATAAGCTCATTACTTAGAATATCTATTTCCTTTAGAATAGGAACACGTTCCTCTGAGGAGATAGATACTACTTAATGGACAGTTAGTATCATCCCATCATTAGCCATTGAGAAAGGTTTCTGTCATAACCACTCTGTCAACTCTGTCCTTTTAAGGAAAAATCCTCCGACTGTTTTTCTGTCCTGTGTGACCCTGCAGGGCTGTTACTCTTTTTTTTTTTTTGTTCTCCTGAGGATATCTACTACCAGATCTTTTCTTCTCCCAGAGGACATTTAGGTACAAGTTGGGGTTCTGTTCATACCTTCCTGAGGCATGAACATAGACCTCCAGGGCCCATTTTCCCTTTCTAAGGCCAAGAAAAGCAGTAGAGCCCTAGTTGTGGTAGGATTGAGGGCAGCTTCTTATACTTCCTTATCTTGTCATATAGTAGGAATAATGTTTATGATGTTGTAGTCCTGGCTTCAGTTGGCATTTAACTAACCTCCAATGCTGTTTATTGCTTTGTATCCTCTGCCTCCATGAACATTATCCCTTAAATCTCTATTGCTTCGTAATATATGAGGCAACAAATAGCTTCTATGATTGGTTAAATGCTGGCATGCTACAAAGGTATATGTTTTATTGCCTGTATAACACGAATCTATAGAGATTATTTCTGTTATCCCAGCCCTCCCATTAAATGGGCCATACTTGTACTATGGGATTCTAGATTTTTAATTCTATCCCTTTGGCAAGTTTCCCTGTTACCTGGCATTAGCACAAAAGAAAAGGAAGGAAGAATGGGTTGGTGCTGATTACTGATTCTTTATGTTAAGGGAGCATCTTGAATTGGAAAATAACAAGGGAAGAAATGGCTCTGGTCGGTAAATGCCATTTGTGGTGGTATATGCTATCTTTACATGCTTCGACAGGTGAGGGCAATTTCAGGCAAACAAATAAGCCTTTCTTCCTCACCACCTGCCAAGAGTTTAAAAAAATTCAAATTTTTATTTAATAATTCATATTTCATTCAATAATTCATTCAGTTCCCATCTGGTAAGAGTGCCTGCATGCTGACAGGCAGCTGAAAATACACTGCATTATACACAATTAGGCCAAATGTTAACCTTGTTTTTTGTAATAATCTGTTAATTTTGCAATAACTTTCAGTCCACTCTGAGTATGCTGCAGTTTTATGTAACCTTGGATGTTAGGCATTGTGTAGATGAAACTGGGACTGGGATAAAAACAAATGTAGAGGTGTTAAGAACAAGGAATTAAATCCAAGTTTTAAAATGTCAGATCTGACACTCTTGACACTTGTCCTTAGAAACATATGGTTGATTATTTTAGTTTTTCACATTATAGTTATTATTATGTTACTAAAAGCATAGTAGATTAAAAGCACCTTTGTACCAGTCTGCCAGAAAAAAAGGAGAGAGCGAGAGAGAGAAAAGAAAAGAAAAGCTGCATGAACCTAATTGTAGCTATACCCAAAAATGAAGGTAAAATTTTTCAGTTATTCACTCTTGTTTTTTTTCACTTAACATTTGAAACAGGAGCCCAGGAACTGTTCTCATAGCATTCCTTATTTAAAAAAAAAAAAAAAAATTCCTGTATTATTGTATCTCAGTTCTTTCTAAGTTAGGAGAGGTACTCTTTCCTAGTCCCTTTTTTTTACAAACTGCCAAGTTTATAAAGTGCCTTCTGGATCTAAGAGCCTATCCTTCATTAATCCCTCATTTGCCACCCCTGCAAAACCGCATATACGTAAGTTGTTAACTTACAAGATATTGTCATCATTATATAGAATTCTTCATTTTATCAAGTACTCTTCCAGCTAATGCAGCAGATTGAAGAACAGCCAGTGTGCTCCCTCTCTCTGGTTAGCGTGTTTCTTTAATGCAGATTGACTTGCTCAGCAGTCCCATTTTGTCTGAAGCCCTTGTTAAGGCCTACTCTGTATGCGGATTCATAACACATCTGTGTGTATATCCACAGTGCTGTATAAATAATAATAAGTAATCACCAGATGGCCTATAACTGCTCCTCTGGACCCTCTGGGTCTCTTGAAGCTGTTAGTAAAGTCTTCTGGCGTTTTGCTGGGGAAAACTTGTCATAGATTTATTTCTAAAAAAATTCAAACTCACAACTGGGTGTTTAGGACTTAGATATTGCTGTCTGTGTTGTAAATATTTAACAGGCTTTGTACAATGACAAGTAAAAGCATCATTACTAACCACACACAGTGGCTGTGGAGCTGTTCTTCCCTCCTGGCCATTTAGAAAGGAAACAAAATGCCAATAAATTGTGCATTATGAACAAGGTGCAAGAGATGCTCTGGAAGCTTTTTCATAGGAGAAGAAAGAGAGCATACACGTTCTGCTCAAAGGATGTAAACTTAAGCTTTTTAACCATAAGCAGTAACTTAAATAAAACACAATGCCCCTTTTAAATTGGACTTTATAAGAAAAGCCTCTTGAGCTTTTTGAGTTTGGTCAGAGCCAGGTCTTGATCTTAATTGAGTCTTTATAACCAAATGATAAACCCCTTTGAAAGGATTATAGTTATGTTAATAAAGTTATTTACTTAGCTAAATTTTTAGACTTTTGGTTATGTTTAAATATTTGACATACATTGTTTGCCAATATTGTTTATAAAGCAAAACATCTTTATTTTTGTCATCTTTTTATTCATTTTTGTAAAAAGGGTTATGTATTTTGTTTTTTGGGGGGAAATTTATTCTAGTTTTCTGCTTATAATTTTCTGGGCTATATTTTGCTATTACTAATCCCCTCGGTCCAGTACCTATTTCAGGATATTTGCTCAACAAAGCAATACATATTTTTAAAAATCAAAATAGAACTGATTACCTCTAAATTTTAGTATTGTTTAATCTTCTCTTTATTTGTCATAACAAAAAGATTTTAAATAGAAATTGGATATCTTAATTCTCAAGCCTAGTTTCCTTTTGTTTGATGAGGGTTAAATCTATTTAACCACAGAGGGACTGTCCTATAAATTATAGCACATGGCTGCTACTTTCGAGTTAGGATGTGTAGAAAGCTTTTCTTTTTTAAAATCTCATCTTGAAGAAATGACATGAAGTGACATACAAATTGTGAGGGAGAAATGCTGCTGTTAATAGTTTGTTGTAGGTAGATTTTGCTTTTTAAATCTCTCACCCGTTTATCAGGTTAAGGATAGTATTTCAAGAAGGAGAGCATCATGGTGAAAAGATGGAAGCTTTGGGGTGTATCTCTTTGTAATAATGCCTTTGTGTTTTACTTTCAATTTTTTTTTTGCACAATGAACTACGCTACCTAAGATTGTGCTTTGGTAAGAATATAGACTTTATGCAGTTGTCACATGAAAGTAGAGAGAGAATAAGAACGAATTTTGTAAAATTAGCCCATTCCCAGTCTGGCACAGCATGTGCCCTGTGTGGCTTCTGATTCTGCTGGCAGATTGAAGAGCTGAACCAGCTTCTGCTCTAAAGACTAAAATTGCCAGCCATCATTCCTGCTTTTAAATCTTGTTGTTCACATCAATGATGTCAGATTTTGAGCTAACATAGTCTGTCTTTAGATCCCAGGTGGAATTTGCAATTCCCTGGATTGGAAGGAAAGAGTTCTTCCTTTTTGCCTTTGAAAAACTTGAGTAGCTCTACAGGGAAAATCTGCAGAATAAATCTGCAGCCTTGCCATGTCCTTTGAGTCATTGTAGAAAGCTTGAGTGCTCTGTTCAGCATTCAGCGGATTGGCTGTCACAATTGCAGCTCTGCTTATCAAAGACATGTCTCTCAAAGAGCCATTTATGTTATTCCAGAGAGAATTATCCTGTGGCAAAAGGAACGCCTCCTTTTTCTTCCCAAGGGTCAGATCTTCTTTTGATATTGGGCAATTATCCCTTGATTTTCCTGAAAAATACTTCAGTCTGCCATAAAGATTGGCACCAGCACAGATTGCAGACTTGGTTACAATGACAAACTGATTTCTTAGCCACGAGGAAAGGTATCGGGGTGACACTCATAAGTATACTAGAGGCTTAATGGTAGAGATTTTTCTGCCGAGTAGCTCAATGCCTCTTATAAGCTTGGCTTCTCTTCTCTTTCTCTGAGGCACACATTTGCTTTAGTTTTTGCACAGCAGTCATTATGAAAATGCTGTGTGAGGTTGTCTTTCTCTTTCCCTCACTTCCTCAGGCCTCTTTCCTTGCCCTTGATTATTGTCCTCTGCAGTTTGAGATCAAGCTATATAGTCTAATTTTTTACTTTTTGCCTTCCTCTTATACAGCTTATCTTCACTCTTATTAGCCATTGTATCTGGTGAGAATTATTAACCAGTGCTTCCTCTGATTAAAAAAATAGACTTTATTTTTTAGATTAGTTTTTACATTTACAGAAAAAAATGAGTGGAAAGTACAGAGTTCTCATATACTCCTCTCATTTTATTGTGGTACATTTGTTACAACTGATGAGCCAATACTGATATATTATTATTAACTAAAGTATACATTAGAGTTCACTCTTTGTGTTGTACATTTTATGAGTTTTGACAAATATATAATAAGAAATAACATGTATCTACCAGTACAGTATGGTATAGAATAGTTTCATTGCCCTAAAAATCACCCATTCATTTCTCCCTCCCATACCCCTAACTCCTGGTAACCTTTCATCTTTTAACTGTCTCCATAGTTCTCCCTTTTCTAGAATATCATATAGTTAGAATCGTGCAGTCCTCAATTTTTTTAAGTTGTAAGCAGATAACCATGTGATTGGGAATAGCTGGACAAAGGGGGAGAGAAAACTAGACATTTGAGGTCACAGATCCACTGTCCCTCTAAAAGTCCAAGAGTCCATCCAGAGTTTTAAGTGGCCAGCCTTTATACTCTCTTTGATTTTAAAAGATTTGGCTTGCCTAGTAACACTTTACTGATTCTAGAGCAAAGACAGGATGAACACTGAATGGCTATATCTGTGGAGTCAGTGTATTAGGTCTGGGTGAAGCAAGAGAAAGTAGAACCCTTTTCTTCTGTTGAGGACGAGGACTATTAAGTCTCTCCTCTCCCTCCTTCCCATGGGTAGGCTTATATATATATGATTGAAAAAAATCAATATATCGTAAACAGGAAAGATTCCCCATCCAAAAATAAACCCTTTGTACTTCTACATTTAGATTTATGTAAATTAATAAGTTATTTAAAAAATATGAAGCTATAATTCACACTTTAGTGTTAATTAGTTTAACCACAGATATAATATTGGCTACATACAGGATTGGAAGTTTTCATTTGGGGTTAGAGGCTAGTAGATAAGAACTGGCTTAGGTGGAATGGGCCCTAAGCAAAGGAGACATGGTAACTTATGAGGATGTCAGAAATAACATTTACTTCTTAGTCTCATTTTGTGATACCTTAACTTTCTTCTACTACAAGCTAGTCGAGAAGTATAATCCTTAGGCATGGCCCTAGTAAACACTGGAAAGCAACTTAATTCTCTTTGGATAGAAAAAGAGAGAGAGATTTCTTCCTTTTCCTGCTCGGGAAAATTTAGATTGATAAAATAGGGAGGAAGGAGAGTGACCTCATTTCTCTAGTTTTAGAATTCAAGTTTCCTATCTACTTAGAATTTAAACTACCTGGTATTGGGTAAGATCTCTTTTCATAGAGATGTTAACTCTTTGTCTCTTAGATTTGGCTGCATATGAGAATCTTTCAGTCTTGACCTCAATACTAATTTAATTTCTATACTTACTGAACTAAAATGACTCTGGTAAAATGAACACTAGCCTAGGGAAGGCTCTATGGCATGGTGTTCAGGATTAACATAATTAGTGCAGGCCAACAGCTCACATATGCATAAATACACATACAACTTGGAGGAAATGTTATGTTTATATAATGTTCAAGAAAATTGTATTTTACCCAGAGGATCATATGGAGGTAATGAGAGAGAACAAATTAGAAAGAAAATTGTTTAACTTTATCAATGTAATAATAATAACAGCAGCAAGAGCAGCAACAATAATAAAAACTGAGCTCTTCTCGTGAACTGTGGAAAAGTGTTTTACAGGCATTATTTTATTTAATCCTAGAAATTCCTTAAGGGAAGATATAATATACCTGTTTAACAGATGAGAAAACTGAGGCTCAGAGAGGTTAAATAGTTTGTTCAAGATCACTCAATATTTTGTGATGGAGCTGTAATACAAAGAGACTCCAGACCAGCACTCCTAACTACTAGTCTAAACTGCTTCCTTATTCTTTTTCATATACATAAAATATGCATATCTAGT
Organism: Eidolon dupreanum; assembly: GCA_028627145.1. NCBI lineage: Eukaryota > Metazoa > Chordata > Mammalia > Chiroptera > Pteropodidae > Eidolon > Eidolon dupreanum. The sequence goes on along the minus strand of CM053503.1, from coordinate 44,638,244 downwards.
GGAAGAAAAAAATGAATAAGTAGTGGTTTTTGGTAAATGGGCCAAATATAATCAGTTAAGTACATCCTAGCTGTAGTTTTGTTGCTGATCTAGGCATCTGGATGCCATACTAGAGAGTTGGATCGACTGCTGAACTCTGCCTGTAAAAAAAGATGAGAATGCTTACTAAAATGAAGAGACCTCTCTGCAACTGCCTCAGCCTTAATCTATAATGTCTTTTTTTTTTTTAATCTGCCTGGGAATGCTGCTGAAATGTGTCTAACTCTCTGTGAGATAAACAACCATTGTTTTGTAGCAGGGACATGATTTCAAGATGGAAAAGAAAATTTTTGACCAATAAGAAATGTAGATAGAGCTAGAAAGCCGAGACCTAAAATTCATAGCATACGTATACTCCACTAGTAGGCCCAAAGAAGCATTGTAGTGTCATCTTTGTGAATTCTAGACTGCGTCACTTCCTGATTCATATTCCCTTCTTCCCCATCTTAGTTTTATGGCTATAAGTTTCCAGATGCAAAGGATGGTATCCAGGTAACTTGCTTTGTATAGTGCCATGTAGTAATGCAGCTTTTGTTATAGTAGCTACCATTCTTAATTGTTAACAAGAGGAAATATTATGACTAAGGTAGAATTAAGATATGATTTGAAATATGTTAACAGTGTAGGGAGATGTATATTCTGCCCAGTGATTGGTAGCTTGTTTATTCTCTGACATTTTTGACATTAGACTACATGGAGGGTCTTACCTTTTGGATAATAAAATTCTTCCTCACTCATATTTCACATCTTCTCCTTTGACTAAATAGCACTTCCATATATCTGCCCTTTCATTTTTCCCTTACACAAACTATGGTCTGTTAATGCAGCAGAGATTTAATTTATCATTGGAAGTGAAAATCTATGACTAAATAGATACATGGAAATATTTATGTGAAATAATTTGTGATAAAAATATATACAGTACACAGAGGATCAAAAGAGATTAGAGACTCATGGTCGATGTTTATAGTAAAGAGATTCATCTTAACGTCTTTATCGTTTACTGGAGAGTTGCTTAAAATATATTTTTTAAATATATATTTTAAATATATATTTTTTCCTTCTTGATTCTGATAATGATTCATTGCATAACTGTGGACTGTGTGAAATTAACTGTATTCAACTGCAGGAAATATCTGACTGAAGTCTTGTCTTTTCTTCTTCTGACCATGAAGTCAAATTCTTGGCTTCACAGCTGAGAATGCCTTACTTATTAGGCAAGCTCACAAACTACTAAAATGATCACTGTAGGTGCCCAAAGATCTCATTTGTTTATTTTGCTGGGTGCCTCGGACAGACGAGTTAGTTGCATATGTGTACGTGTGTGTGTGTGTGTGTGTGTGTGTGTCCGTCCGTCCGTCCGTCCGTCCCCCGCCAGGAGTTCCTGTAAAACTATAAATGGAGCAGAAAGGTGATTCAGAGCAGCAACCTATCCGAACATAGACTACAAACTTGGCTGCTATCAGACAGTGAGAGCTTAATAAGATGGATACTTTCTTTTGAAGTTTTAATGCTTCCTTTTAATGCTAAGCTTCAGTTACTTTGTGTCTCTGTTATCAAAATAAAAACAAAACAAAACTTTAACTGGCATCAATTATTTGAATCAAGTAAAAAGAGTTGCTGAGATAATTTTAAAGATCTCAGTTATGGTGTATAGGTGAAGTTAGCTGCATAATACCAGAGAGCATAGCTAGTATGACAGACATCTGGCACTTCAGCGAGCATTAATTTTTTTTTGCACTGTGGCAATCTGTGTGCATTAATTTTTTCACTGTATTCCTAACTTTAGGCATTTTACTTCAGTTTCAAAGTATTTCTTAGGACTAAGGGAGAGACTGTAGTCCACTTAGGCTGTATTGGGAGATGACAATAAAAGTGGTTACTCTAAAATGTTCAGGGATCTAGGTGTCTAAATGTGTTTATAAGGCACCATATTAGATTCAACAATTTGGCTATTTCCTCTTAGGCCTTTCCTTTTCTTCCCTTCTAAGTTTTACCTAGGTAATTGCAAAAGTGGAAAGGGGAGACTTTATTTCAGCATTCTTGCACTTTACATGTATTTGAAACTATAGCCAGACAAGGCCTTATGGAGGCTTACACTTTCAGTTATGTACATGTGACTTCTCAGAGGAGAGAGAGTAGTGTGCACATATGTAGCAGCTCTAGGCAGAGGCAGTGGTTAAGGTTTGAACATATTGTACCTTGTTGGCTATTCCCTTAGTCCTAAGGGACACATTTTACTCCTCCACAGACAGTAATCAGCTTGTCAGAGTCAAATAGCTTTTTGTTTTTTTCTTTATCTAGTAAAATGCAGTGGGATAAGCCTTTCTGGGAAGTGATTTTTTTCCTTACCACACGAACAGAAGGTTGCAAATGCTGTCTCTGAAGCAAAGGGAAAGTGGTGATAGAAAAATCAGCAGCTAGGGCATAATTGGATTGGAGTTAAGTGAAAAAGACAACAATTCTTGCTTGGAAGCTAGACTTTCTGCTATGCTGTGCTTTTCTGTCTTAACATTAGATTAATAAGCAGTGAGTACCCTGCTTCAGGCTTAATTTTTCAGGCTTTTTTCTCAGTACTCTATGAGAATAAATGTGTGACAAGCTATTTTACTTAGTGGTTGTCAATTTTTTAAGACTTTTATGTTTTTAGAGCTCTTTTAAGTTCACAGCAAAACTGAGAAGAACGTTCAGAGAGTCCCTATATTTATATTCCATGCCTCCACGTATGCATAGCTTCCTCCATTATCAGCATCCCCCACCAGAGTGGTACAATTGTTGCAACTGATTAACCTACACTGACTTGTTATAATCACTCAAAGTCCATAGTATACCTTAGGGTTCGCTCTTAGTGTTGTATATTTGATGGGTTTTGTCAAGTGTATAATGACATGTATCAATCATTATATTATCATATAGAGTATTGTAACTCCCCTAAAAATCCTCTATGTTCTACCTATTAATCCTTACCCCCTCTACTCTCCCACCCTCTGGCAACCCCTGATCTTTTTAGTGTCTTCATAGTTTTGCCTTTTCCAGAAAGTCACGTAGTTGGAATCATACAGTATGTAGTCTTTTCAGATTGGAATCTTTCAGTTAGTACTATGCATTTAAGGTACTTGCTTGTCTTTTCATGGCTTGATACCTCATATCTTTTTAGCACTAAATAATATTCCATTATCTGGATGTACCACAGTTTATACATTCATCTACTAAAGGATATCTTGGTTGCTTCCAAGTTTTGACAGTTATGAACAAAGCTTCTATAAACATCCATGTGTGGTTTTTGTGTGGACATAGTTTTCAACTCCTTGGATAAATATCAAAGATCATGATTGCTAGATTGTATGGTAAGATAATGTTTAGTTTTGTAAGAAACTGCCAAACTGTCTTCCAAAGTGGCTGTACTATTTTCTGTTCCCACCAGCAATGAATGAGAGGTCCTGTTGTGTCACACCTTCACAAGCATTTGGTGTTATCAGAGAACCAGATTTTGGCCACTTAAATAGGTGTGTAGTGAGATGTCATTGTTGTTTTAATTTGCATTTCTCTGATGAGATGACTTATGTGAAACATCTTTTCATATATTTTGCTGCTATCTGTATATCTTCTTTGGTGAGGTGTCTGTCAAGGTCTTTGACTATTTTTTGATTAGGTTGTTTCTTTATTGTTGAGCTTTAAGAGTTCTTTATATGTATTTTGATAACAGTCCTTTATCAGACGTATCTTTTGCAAGTATTTTCTCTGAGTGTGGCTTGTCTTCTCATTCTCTTGACATGTTTTTCACAGAGAAGTTTTTCATTTTAATGAGGTTAGGCTTATCAATTATTCCTTCCATGAAATTATACCTTTGGTATATTATATCTAAAAAGTCATCATCATGGCTTCACCAGTGAACTCTACCAAACAGTCAAAGAAGATGTAATACCTATTCTCCTCAAACTCTTCCAAAAATTCGAAGAGGAGGCAGTACTTCCCAACTCATTTTATGAGGCCAGTATCACCCTGATACCAAAATCTAGTAAAGATAACACAAAAAAAGAAAACTACAGACCAGTATCTCTCATGAACACAGATGCAAAAATCCTAAATAAGATACTAGCAAATCGAATACAGCAACATATTAAAAAGATTATACACCACAATCAAGTGGGCTTCATCCTAGAGGCACGGGGATGGTTCAACATACGCAAATCGATTAATATGATATACCACATAAACAAATTAAAAAATAAGAATTATATGATCATATCAATAGATGCAGAAAAAGCCTTCAACAAGATACAACACCAATTTATGGTCAAAACACTTAACAAAATCGGTATAGAAGGAGAGTACTTTAACATAATAAAGGCCATATATGACAAACCCTTAGCCAACATTATACTTAATGGTGAAAAACTAAAAACCTTCCCTCTAAGATTAGGAACAAGGCAAGGCTGTCCACTATCACCATTGTCATTCAATATGACATTGGAGGTCTTAGTGAGTGCAGTCAGGCAAGAGACAGATGTAAAAGGCATCCAAATAGGAAATGAAGAAGTCAAACCGTCACTATTTGCGGATGACATGATTCTCTATATAGAAAACCCTAAAGACTCCACAAGAACACAACTAGAAACAATAAGTAAATACAGTAAAGTCTCTGGATACAAAATCAATGTTCAAAAATCCATAGTGTTCCTATACCCTAATAACGAAGTGTCAGAAAAAGAAGTGGAAAAAAGAATTCCTTTTGCAATTGCAACTAAAAGAATAAAATACCTAGGAATAAATCTAACGAAATATGTGAAAGACCTGTATAATGAAAATTATAAGACCCTGTTAAAAGAAATCGAAGAAGATACAAAGAAATGGAAAGATAATCTATATTCTTAGATTGGAAGAATCAACATAGTTAAAATGACCTTATTACCTAAAGTATTATACGGATTTAATGCAATCCCCATCAAAAGTCCATCAGCGTTTTTTAAAGAAATAGAACAAAAAATCATCAGATTTATATGGAAGCACAAAAGACCCCAAATTGCCAAAGCCATCCTGAGAAAAAAGAACGAAGCTGGAGGCATCACTGCCTGACTTCAAATTATACTACAAATTGACAGTAATCAAAACAGCATGGTATTGGCAGCAAAACAGACACATGGACCAGTGGAACAGAATTGAGAATCCAGAAGTAAACCCATATTTATATGGGCAAATAATTTTTGACAAAAAAAAGCCAAATACATACAGTGGAGAAAGGAAAGACTCTTCAATAAATGGTGCTGGGAAAACTGGAAAGCCATGTGCAAAAGAATGAAACTGAACTGTTGTCTGTCACCACATACCAAAATTAACTCAAAATGGATTAAAGACCTGAATGTAAGACCTGAAACAATAAAATCCATAGAAGAAAACATAGGAACGAAACTCAGAGACCTTGGACTTAAAGAGGATTTTATGAATTTGACCTCAAAGACAAGGGAAGTAAAAGCTAAAATAAATGAATAGGACTATATCAAACTAAAAAGCTTCTGTTCAGCAAAAGAAATTGTCAACAAGGTAAAGAGACAACCATCCAAGTGGGAAAATATATTTGCAAGCAATGCCAATAAGGGCCTAATATCCAAAATATACAAAGAACTCATACAACTCAATAACAACAACAACAAAAACGATCCAATCAAAATATGGGCAGAGGACATGAACAAATACTTCTCCCTAGAGGACATACAAATGACCAACAGATATATGAAAAGATGCTCAACATCACTATCTGTCAGGGAAATGCAAATCAAAACCACAATGAGGTACCACCTCATACCTGTTAGAATAGCTGTAATCAATAGGACAAGTAATAACAAATGTTGGAGAGGATATGGAGGAAAAGGATCCTTCATACACGGCTGGTGGGACTGCAAATTGGTACAGCCACTGTGGAAAACAGTATGGAGGTTCCTCAAATAATTAAGAATTGATCTACTATATGATCCACCAATCCCTCTACTGGGTATTTACCTCCAAAACTTGAAAACTCATATCCGAGAAGATATTTGCACACCAATGTTCATAGCAGCATTATTCATAGTGTCCAGGACATGGAAGCAACCAGAGTGTCCTCCGATGGATGATTGGCTATAGAAGCTGTGGCACATATATACAATGGAATGTTACTCAGCTATAAGAAGAGATGAAATACTGCCATTTGCAGCAACATAGATGGACCCTGAAATAATCATACTAAGCGAAATAACCCAGACAGAAAAAATTGAAAATCACATGATATCACTTATATGTGGGATACAAACCTAAAAGCAACAAATGAACAGGACAAACAGAGACTAATGGACGTGGACAATGGACTAGTGGTTACCAAAGGGTAGGCGGGAGGGAAAAGGGGGTAGGTAAACAGGGAGCGGAATTTAAATCATTTCTTCAATTAAAAAAATAAATAATTTTTAAAAATTTTTAAAAATAAAACGTAAAAAATAAAAAGTCATCACTAAACCCAAGATTATCTAGTTTTTCTCTAATGTTTTATAGCTTTGCCTTTTACATTTATGTCTATGATTCATTTTGAGTTAATTTTTGTGAAAGGTGTAAGATCTGTGTCTACATTAATTTTTTGCATGCAGATGTTCAGTTGCCCCAGCACTATTTGTTAAAAAGATCATCTTTTCTCCTTTCTATTGCTGTTCCTCCTTTGTTAAAGATGTTTAAAAAACATCTAGGTTCTGTATTCTATTCCATCAATCTTTTCATGTGTTCTTTCAGCAATACTACACCGATTACTATAACTTTTAATAGTATATCTTGAAGTTGGGTAGTGTCAGTTCATCAACATTGTTCTCATTCAGTATTGTGTTGGCTATTCTGGGACTTTTGTCTCTCCATATAAAGTTTAGAATCAGTTTGTCAATACCTACAATAACTTGCTGGGATTTTGATTGATATTGCATTGAATCTATAGATCAAGTTGGGGAAGAACTGATATCTTTACAATAAATATCCATATATTTAGTTTTTTGATTTTATTAATCAGAGTTTTGCGATTTTCTTCATATGGATATTGTACATATTTTGTTAGATTTATACCTAAGTATTTCATTTTTGGGGATGCTATTGTAAATGCTACTGATATAGTTGGGTTTTAATTTCAAATTCCACTTGTTCATTGCTGGTATATAGGGAAACAATTGACTTTTATATATTAACCTTGTATTCTACAACTTCGCTATAATCACTTGTATTAATTTCAGGAGTTTTTGTCAGTTTTTCTGGATTTTCTACATAGCTCATCGTATCCTCTGTGAACAAAGATAGTTTTATTTCTTCCTTACCAATCTATATCTTTTATTTCCTTTTTTGTCTTATTGCATTAACTAGGACATGCAATATGTTGAAAAAGAGTATTGAGAGTGGGGGCCAGCCTTGCCATGTACTTCATCTAAGCAGGAAAGCTTCAAGTTTTTCACCATTAAGTATGATGTTAGCTGTAGGTTTTTTGCAGATATTCTTTAACAAATTAAGAAAATTCTCTATTCTTAGTTTGCTGAAAGTTTTTATCATGAATGGGTATAGGATTTTGTCAAGTGCTTTTTCTGCATCTATTGATATGATCATGTGATTTTCCTTCTTTAGTCTGCCAATCTGATGAATTTCATTAATTAATTTTTAAAGGTTGATCCAGCCTTGCATACCTGGGATAAATCTCACTTGGTTGTGGTGTATAATTCTTTTTATACATTGTTGGATTTGATTTACTAATATTTTGTTGAGCATTTTTATATCTATTTTCATGACAGATATTGGCCTGTAGTTTTCTTGTAATGTCTTTCTCTGGTTTTGGTATTAGGTAATGTTGGCCTCAGAATAAGTTAGAAAGTATTCTTTTTGCTTCTGTTCTCTGGAGGAGATTCTAGAGAATTGTTATAAGGTTTTCCTTACATTTTTGATAGAATTCACCAGTGAACCCATCTGGACCTGGTACTTTCTGTTTTAGAAGGTTGTTTGTTGATTCAATTAATTTAATATATATGAGCCTATTCAGATTGTCCATTTCTTCTTGTGTGAATTTTGGAGGATTGAATCTTTTAAGGAATTGGTTTATTTCATCTAGGTTATCAAGTTTGTGGGCATAGAGTTGTTCATAATATTCCTTTATTATCCTTTTAATGTCAGAGGAATCTGTAGTGATGTCCCCTCTTTTCTGATGTTGGCAATTTGTGTCCTTTCTCTTTCTTAGCTTAGCTGGAAGTTTATTGTTTTATTAATCCTTTCAAAGAACCAGGTTTTAGTTTTATTGATTTTTTTAATTGATTTCCTGTTTTTAATTTCATTGATTTCTACTCCAATTTTTATTATTATTTATTTTCTTCTGCTTACTTTGAATTGAATTTGCTCTTCTTTTTTTAGTTTCATAAGGTGAATGCATAGGTTATTTTGGATTGTTTTTCTTTTTGAGTATATCCATTCATGTTATAAATTTCCCTCTAAACCCTGTTTTTTGTACATCTCACAAATTTTGATGTTATATTTTTATTTTCATTTAGTTCAAAATATCTTAAAATTTCTCTTGAGATTTCTATTTCTTCTTTGACTTATGTGTTATTTAGAAATGTGTTATTTAATCTCTAAATATCGTGGGATTTTCCAGCTATCTTTCTGCCATCGATTTCTGGTTTAACTCCATTGTGGTTTAAGAGCAGATATTGTATGGTTCTATTCTTTTAAATTTGTGAAGGTGTGTTCTATGGCCCAGAATGTGGTCTATATTGGTGAATGTTCCTTCCATGTAAACTTGAGAAGAATGTGTAATCTGCTATTCTTGGATGAAGAATTCTTTAGATATCAATTATATCCAGTTGATTGGTGGTGCTGTTGATTTCAACTATGGGCTTACTGATTTTCTGCCTGCTAGATCTGTCCATTTCTGAAAGAAGAGTATTAAAGTCTCCAATTGTAATAGTGGATTGATCTGTTTCTGCTTGTAGTTCTAACAGCTTGGTCTTAGGAATTTTGACACTGTCGTTAGGCACATAAATATTAAGGATTATTTTTTCTTCTTGGAGTGTTGACCCCTTTATCATTATGTAGTGCCCCTCCTTCTCCCTGATAATGTTCCTTGCTCTGAAGTCTGCATTGTCTGAAATTAATATAGTTACTCCCACTTTATTTTGATTGCTGTTACCATGGTTCTCTTTCTCCACCCCATTACTTTTTATTTATATGTCTTTATATTTAAAGTGAGTTTATTGTGAGCAACACATAGTTTGGGTCTTATTTTTGATCCACTCTGACAATCTCTGTCTTTTAATTGGTATATTTAGATCATTGACATTTAAAGTGATTATTGATATAGTTGGTTTTCTATCTACTGTATCTGTTACAGTCACAGTGCAGGAGGCCAAAAGTCCTAAATTAAGGTATGGGCAGAACCACACTCTCTCTGGAGGCTCTCAAGAGAATCCTTTCCTTACCTCTTCTAGCTTTTGTTGGTGGCCAGCATTTTTTGGCTTGTGGCTATAACACAACAATTTCTGCTTCTGTCTTTACATCACCTTCTCCTCTTTATGTGTGTCTTCCTTTACCTCTCTAAGAATACTTGTGATGGCATTGAGGGCCCAACTAAATAATCCAGGATAACCTCTTCATTTCAGATTCCTTAATTTAATCATCATATAAAGTGTCATTCATAAGTTCTAGGAATTAGGACATGGATATATCTTTGGGAGCTGTTGTGGGTTGAATTGTGTCTCCAAATTTACACGTTGAAATCCTAGCTCCAAGTACTTCAGAATGTGATCTCATTTGGAAATATGATCATTGTAGATGTAATTAGTTATTATGAGGTCATACTGTAGTAGGATGGGCCCCTATCCAAAATAATTGGTATCCTTATAAAACAAGGAAACTGGATACAGACATGCACCCAGGGAGAACACCATGTACAGTTTGGAGTTATATTGCCACAACCAAGGAACACTAAAAATTACCAGCAAACCACCAGAAACTAGGAGAGAAGCATGAAACAGATTTTGCCTCATATCCTTCTGGATGATCTGGTCCTGCTGACACCTTGATTTCAGATTTCTGGCCTCTAGAATTGTGAGACAATAAATTTTTGTTGTGTGAGCCACCAGATTTGTGGTACTTTGACAGAGCAGCTCTAGCAAATTAATATAGGAGCCATTATCAGACTACCTACCACACTGTGGTTGAAATCTGCTATAGTGAATTGTTACCGAGAAGTGAGGACTGGGACTACCAGACACTTAGTTTCTTCCTGACACCCATCAGTGTGCTTAATAGCCTTTATGTTTATCCTTATTCCTCTCTTTACCTAACAGATGAGGCTCTTGTAATGTGATATGAAGGTTAATAGGATCCCATTAACACCTCCTGATTTGTCTACATTCTGATATAATAGGGTGGGAGGTTGTATTTAATAAGAACAATTTGTTAACATTTTAGACCACAATCAAGAATCAAATACGGGTTTTCACAAATGTCTCTAGTGAGAGACTTAATCCACACAAAGAAACCATTGAAAGAATAAAATCAAGCCATTTCCCTTTGCGTATTTTGCCAGATATCTCCAACCTTGAGTAAACATGGGACCAGTTTGCAGAAATGGTCCATGAATATGAATAATTTTCTAAATTCAGTGATACCCTTATTAGCCTTCGTGGGGTCAGTTTAATAAAAAATACTTGAATATTTGCAATGTACTAGACATCATGCTAGATACTAGTGACGGAAAGACATATAAGACGTCAAAGTGTTCACTGTCTCATAGGGGACTCAGGCACATAAAAATGTAATTACATTGTAATATGATAAGTATAATAATATAAACATAGTATTTGCAAGTACTGAGAGATCTGGTAGACATTAAGGAAAGTTTCATGGAGATGATGCTTTAACTGGTTTTGAAATATAAAGAGAAATTTGCAGAAAAGGTGGAGAATATTCCACACATAGAACAGAAGATACAAAAGAATGAAAAAACATGGTATATTCAAAGAAACTACAAGTAGCTTGATGTTGATAGAACACAAATTGTGAAGGAGAGCAGCAGGAGATGAAGCTACAGAGGTTAACAGGGGCAGTTTCTGGGGAAACTGATGTATTGCTCCTGTTTTAGATCACTGTAACTGTCAAGAAGCATGTGGATACTTGTTACTGTCACTTTTCTCCTGCTTGCCTGTGTTTTTTTTAATTAGACCTCTCTCTTCAGTGGACAACATTCCAAAAAGTATCTCTTACGGTTAAAAAGCAAACATCTAGAATTTAAGAAATTTCCCATTTGCCTGGTTTTATTTCAAAACTCTCCAAATTAGACACAAAGAAAATCAGCTGAATATGTCAACGAATTAGGGAAAGAGTTTTTCTGTATTTAATCAAGGTGACAATGCAGAAATAGTATACTCTACAAGCTTCTTGTTTTTTCAAGAGATCTGCCAAACCATTGAGTCTTTGTCTGTTTCTTTACCAGCCTATAACCTCTTGTTAAGGCTCTGGGTACTTAAGTTTTGATAATTTCTTTAAAACAAAAATTTATTGCTACGCTTTGGAATTATTTGTGGGTGAGTGAGTGTGTTTGGAGACCGAAAGGTATCTCTTTATTTTCCTTTGAGGACTTTAATGGTACCCCAACTAAGTGGCTACATTTGGAAAATAGAATACTAAAAGGTCTACCATTGGGCAAGAGCTGTGGAGAACGCAATTAGCCATGTAACTGACACAAAACCAATCTCTGCTGAATAGCTATTAGGATCTCTCTGCTCCTAGGCCCTGGTACTTTAAAGTTTGTTAAGCATTTAATCCATCCAAGTAAGTAGCTGCTATCTAAAGAAAGATAGTGGATATTGTTGTAAATTTTTAAACATAGTTCCCAAGAGTGCCCTGGAGTTTAATAAAGAGCCAGCCATTGGGTATTGAGGGAGAGGGGTAGCCAGGAATAAGAAAAGACGTGGCTCAAACTAAAAACTCCATACCTTAGTAAAGAGATGTGGAGTAAAGAGCAGCCTTATAAGGTCCCTCACTCCTACCATTTTGCCCTTCCAAAAACCCAAACATTATATAACCATTGTTTTTAAGGAACCCTGGGCAATAGGTAATGATGAGATAGAATAATTTATTTGGTATACTACGTGAAAATGAAATTGGAATTCTGCATTTGTTGAATGGAATTCAACTGATAAATGCTCATGAAGATATAGAATGAGATACTTTCTTATGTATTTCACTTCCTAAGTTCCTTAAATATAAAAAGAGGAAAAGCCTAAATAGCTTGAAAATCATTATTGGTTAGGAATGGTTTCAGCTACAAGTAACTAACAGTAGTTTAAAACTTTGTGAACCCCTATAACACAAGAAGTCTAGAATTAAGACTCTTCGAGTAGCTAAACAAGAGGACCTAGGTTCTTTCTATCTCTCTGCTTCGCCATTTTTAGCTTTTATCTTTTAGTTTCAAGTTAGTTTCCTGACAGTCAAAGGGTGAGGAAGAAAAGTGAGTGAACACCAGGGACTTTCCTTCTCTAGCTTTCTCTTTTATAAGGAAACAAAAGCTTCCCCAGAAGTACAGTCTTCTACTCTAAACCTCATTGTATTTCTGTGTCATTGTCCTGAAATGTGTGACAGATTTAATCTTAGCTGCATGAGAGGTTGGGAAAGTATCTGTTGTTGTTGTTGTTGTTGGTGGTGGTGGTGGTGGTGGTGGTGTTGGTTTTTTGGGGGCCATTATAGTAGGAGGCAAGCAATGGAGAAGGGTTGGGAATGGGAGTTGGGTTAAAAAACCAATAGTGCCTTTATAAGACCTATTGACTCTTTCCTTTCTCCACCCTGCTACCATCCCCTCCTCTCAAGTAATCCAGCACACAAGACGTTAATTAACAACAATCTTTTCAGGACCAGAGAGGCCTGATAAGCCATTCAGATTTCCAGTTTTAAAGTCATTGGACACAGAATTTAGTTTATGGCCTTACTGAAGAAAGTCACAAGACAATATCATTAAAAAGAGAAAGAATGATTCTGGGAAGGTGGTGGAGTAAGAAGCACCAGGAATCTGTCTCCCCACTTAGACAACAATTGTACTGGCTGAGTCTGTCTAATATAACCATTTTGGAACTCTGGAGTCTGTTGAAGGCTTGCAACATTCAGGGGAAGTACTGGAGGATAAATTGTGGTTAATTTAAGTCAATTTCTGTTCAGGACAGGAGCAGCTAACCATCCGCATCCTGCATCCTCGGCCAGTTGCCAGGTAGCTGTGCATATGTTCCTGGAGCACCTTGTACACAGTGGGTGGGAGCTATGATGGGCAAAAAGACCCTGTTCTCCAGATATCAGGGACATGTTTTCTGATTGTTACTTCTGATCACAGAGGTATAGACAAAGAGGTAGGTAGCCATTTTGTTGCTTCTCCACCCCCCCCTCATTGTTACAAGTCCTCCACCTCTCAGTAATGTGACTTCTAGAGGATTTAAAGGACCTGCACTTTTTTCTCCCCTTTATTTTTACTTTTTACCCTTTCAGGAGCCAGACATTAAAGACTAGGACATTCAAAAACAATTGCATATATGGGGTAAATTAGAAAGCGACTGCACATGTCCAGGGAAAGGCTCAGTAAAAACCTAAGAAGACACTGCATGTACACCTCATGCAGATCTTTGGCACAGAGATACCCTACAACAATACAAAACCCAAAAACAATAAAAAAAATCAACAAACCCTGGAGAAGGGGTAGAATGTGATTTTCAAAGTTATGACTTTATTAGATTCAAATGACTACTGTTCAACAAAAAAATCACAAGGCATACAAAGAAACAGCAAAGTATGACCATTCAAAGGAAAAAAATAAATCACACTGTCATGAAAAGACCTGGTGGCAGATCTACTAGACAAAGACTTTAAAACAATTGTCTTAAAGGTGATCAAAGAACTAAAGGAAGATGTAGAGAAAATCAAGAGAACAATGTGTGAACAAAATGGAAATATTAACAAGAAAATAGAAAACCTAAAAATAAACCAAAAAGAAATTCTAGACCTGATGAGTACAATAATTGAAATGAAAAAATCTACTAGAGGGATTCAGAGGCAGATTTGAGCAGGCAGAAGAAAGAATCAGCAAACTTAAAGGTAACAGAATGGAAATTATTGAATGAGGAACAGAAAATAAAAATCTTTGGAGGCCAGAAGACAGTGGGCCAATGTATGCAAAGTGTTAAAATAAAAAACTGCCAACCAAGAATACTGTATCCAGCAAAACTGTCCTTCAAAAGTGAGGGAGAAATTAAGATGTTCCCAGATAAACAAAAGCTGAGGGAGTTCATGACCACTAGTCTTGCCCTACAAGAGAGTCCTGAAAGGTGAAATGAAATAGTACTAGACAGTAACTCAACACTATAGAGAGAAATAAAAATCTCCAAAAAGGTAAATACATGGGAAACTGTAAAGCTAGTATTGTAATAATGGTTTGTAACTACACTCTTTGCTTTAAGAGCTGATTTAAGAGACTAATACACTTTTTTAATTAGTGTAAAAGCATTACTCTAACTTTGGTTTGTAACTCCAAATCTCGTTTTCTTCATAACTTAAGAGACTAATGTATTTAAAAGAATTATTAGTTTATGTATTGGGGCCCATCATGTATAAAGATATAATTTTGGTTTTCTAATCAACAACCAAAAGGGGTGGACAGAGAACTGTAAAGGAACAGAGATTTTACATATTGTTGAAGTTAAACTAGTATAAATTCACATTAGAGTATTGTAACTTTAGATTGTTAAATGTAATCCCCATGGTAGCCACAAAGAAAGTAGCTACAAAGTATACACAAAAGGAAATGAGAAAGAAATTTAAACATTTTGCTATAAAAAAAAAAATCAACAAAACAAAAAAGAAGACAGTAATGCAAGAAATGAGGGCCAAAAAAAGCTATATAGCATGTAGAAGACAGCACGATGACAGAAATATCCCCTCCTTATCAGTAATTACTTTAAGTGTCAGTGGATTTAACTCTTCAATTAGAAAACAGAGACTGACAGAGTGGATAAAAACGTGGTCGAACTGTATGCTGTCTCCAAGAGACTCACTTGAGATCCAAAGACACAAACAGGTGGAAAGTGAAAAGATGAGAAAAGATGTTCTATGCAAATAGTAATCAAAAGATAGTAGTGGTGGCTATACTAGTATCAGAAAAAAATAAGTTTTGGATCAAAATAGGTAACAAGAAACGAAGAAGAACATTATATATTAATAAAATTGTCAATACAGCAAAAGGATATAACAGTTATAAACATTTACACATCAAATGACAAACTAACCAAAAAAAAACAAAAAACAAAACAAAAATGACAAAATTGAAGAGAGAAATAGACAGTTGGCAACTTTAATACCCTACTCACAATAATGGTTAGACCAGACAAAATAAGTAAGGAGATAGAGGATTTAACACAATAAACCAACTAGATCTACAAGAGAGATAGAGAGAGAGAGAGAGAACACTCTACAACAATAGCATACACATTTTTCACAAGTGCACAAGGGGACATTTCCCAGGATACACCATATATTAGGCTGCAAATTAAGTCTCAATAGATTTTACAAGATAGATAATGGTACCAAGTGTCTTATCTGACCTTAGTATGATGAAGTTATAAATCAACAGCAAGAATAAAATGGAAAAATTCACAAAATTGTGGAAATTAAACTATATACTCTTAAACAACCAGTGGATTAAAGACTAAATCACAAGGGAAATTAGAAAATACTTACAGATGAATGAAAACAGAAACAATATGCCAACACCTATGGGACACAGTGAAAGCAGTGCTAAGGGAGAAATTTATAGCTATAAATGCTTACATTAAAAAAAAAAAAACAACTTAAATCAACAACCTAACTTTACAACTTAAGGAACTGGAAAAAGAACAAACTAAATCCTAAGCCAGCAGAAAGAAGGAAATAAAGATTAGAACAGAGATAAATGAAATAGAGACTAAAAAAACAATAGCAAAAATCAGTGAAACTAAAATTTGGTTCTTAGAAGAGATTAATAAAATTGACAGACTTTTAAAAAGCTAGATGGATGAAGGAAAAAAGACTCAAATTACTAAATTAAAGTAAGGACATTACTGCTGGTTCTACAGAAACAAAAAGGGTCATATGAGAGTACTGTGGACAATTGTACAACAAATTGAATAACCTAGATGAAATAGACATATTCCTAGAAACAGAAAACCTACCAAGACTAACTCATTAAAAAGAGAAAATGTGAATATACATATAACTAGTAAGGAGATTGAATCAGCAATCAAAAATATCTCAACAAAGTTAACTCCTAGACCTGATAGCTTTATTGATGAATTTTACCACACATTTAAAGAAGAATTATATCAATTCTTCTCAAACTTTTCAAAAAAATTGAAACGGAGGGAACACTTGCTAACTCAACATGAGGCCAAAGCCAGATAAAGACACTACAAGAAAACTACAGACCAATATCTCTTATGAACACTGATGGAAAAATCTTCAACAAAATACTAGCAAACAGATTTTAGCAGCATTTATACAGCATAATTATACATCATGACCAAGTGGTATTTATTCTTGGAACGCAGGATGTTTCAACATGTGGAAATTGATCAATGTGGTACACACATTAACAAAACAAAGGGAGAAAAAACGACATGATCCTATCAATTGATGCAGAAAAAAGCATTTGACAAAATTCAATACCCTTTATGTTATAAAAACACTCTATTCAATGGTAGTACAAGGAAACTACCTCAACATCATAAAAGCCCTGTGTGAAAAAGCTATAGCATACATCAGAAGGACAAAAATTTTCTTCTGAGATCAGGAACAAGTCAAGGATGCCTGCTTTCACTACTTATATTCAACATAGTACTGGAAGTTCTCATCAGATCGATTAGGCAAGAAAAGAAGTAAAAGGCACCTAGATTGGAAAAGGAGAACTAACATTATCTCTCTTCACAGATAATATGAATTTATATGTAGAAAACTCTAAAGATTCCACAAAAAACCTATTAGAATTAATAGATGAACTAAGCAAAGTGACAGAATACAAAGTCAACACATAAAAACCGGTTGCATTTCTATACACGAACAATCTGAAAAGGAAATTACAAAAAAACAATTCCATTTATACTAGCATCAAAAGGAATAAAATACTTAGGAATTAATGTAGGAAGTAAAAGACTCATGCAATGGAAACTACAAAACATTACTGAAAAAAATTAAAGAAGCTATAAATAAATGGAAACACATTCCACTTTCATGGATTGGAAGACTTAATATTATTAAAATGTCAATATTATCCAAAGTGATCTAGAGATTCAATGCAATCTGTATCAAAACCCCAATGACATTTTTTGCAGTAATTTAAAAAAAAATCTTAAAATTCATATGGAATTTTAGGGGAACCCAAATAGCCAAAACAACCTTGAAAAAAGAATAAAACTGGGGGACTAACTTCCTGATTTCAGTACTTACTACAAAACTACAGTAATCAAAATGGTGTAGTCTTGGCATACAGAGAGACAATTAGATCAATGGAATAAAATAGAGATTACAGAAATTAACCCTCATATATGTGATCAAGTCATTTTTGACAAAGATGACAAGACCATTAAATGGAGAAAGGACAGTCTTTTCAACAAATAGTGCTAGGAAAACTGGGTCTCCATATGCAAAAGAATAAAGTTGGACCCTTCTTTAACACCATACACAAAAATTAACTCAAACTGGATCAAGGATCTAAATGTAAGACCTAAGACAATAAAACTCTTAAAAAAATATATAAGACAAAAGCTTCATAACATTGGATATGACACAAAAGGTGCAAGGTAAGAAAAGAAAAAATAGATTAATTTCATGAAAAAATTAAAAATTTTCTGCATAAAAAGACACAGAGTAGAAAGGCAACCCTACTCCGGAGAAAATTTTGCAAATCATATATCTGATAAGGGGCTCATCCAGAATATATAGAGAACTTCTAAAACTCAACAACAGAAAAACAACCTGATTAAAAAATGGGCATAGTCACACAATTTAAATGTATTTAATACCACTGACCTGTACACTTGAAAATGGTTACAATGATAGATTTTGTTATAAATATTTTACCCCAATGAAAAATTAAAAGAAGGTAGAAGAAATATGAAAATTTATACTTACTACTTTACTGTGATACTAGGGATTCCCATAGAAGTTGAGATGACCAGGACTTTGGCTACTCACATTGAAACCTGAAGTAAGATTGTATTTCTCAATCCCATCAAATAGTAAGCAAGATTTTAAAACAAAATACCTTACCTTTCCCAACTTAAACTATTAAATTATATTTGCCACCCTTTTTTCTATACTGCCCAATCTCTTAGAGTTGGCCTGTATCACCTTTGGAGCCCAGTTTCTTTTTTGTTGTAATTTGTTGGGCATGTGCAACTTACTTGGCATAAAACACTACCCATGGGAATCATGATTGTTTGCATTTGTCATAAACAAGAGGTGGGAACAAGGAACCAAAATAAAAATGAGTGATCTGGTGTGACTGAGTCTTTAAAACTTGTGCTACTTAGAGGAATGTTATATCAATGGTCTGAATGATGTGGAATAATACATTAACATTAATCCCAGATCATGATGATCCAGCAATTCATTGTTGACTATGGTTTTAATATTCTTTTTCCACACACTCCCACCAGTTTGTTAACTTAGTTGTAATATACCTTTTACTCTTGTCAGACTCTCAGAGGTAAACTTTATAAAAGGAGGAATCCAGTTCTTAACACAGCTTGACTCCTGTGGGATATTGATATTCTTACCTATAAAATTCAAGTAATTGGGATCCTAAAAGAAAATGCTTAAAAGAATATAGTTAAAATTACTACTAGTGGTTTGGGGAGTGAAGAAGGAAAAGGTTGTTTATGAATTGACATTTTTTGCACAGAGCATTTTAGTTGGTAATAAAGTTCGGTGATGGAATCAGATACCTGAAAAAAAATAACTTGACCCACAAGACATAGCACCAGTGTCCTTTCATACAACAGCAGTATAACTCTAGCACACTGAAATTATCTTAGGCGCCTTTTTGTAATAAAGGGAATCTGGTATCTAACAAAAAAGTGGGGAGGACAAACTCATTCTCACTTACTTGCATAAGGAAATATACTTTGGAAATGGAGATACAAAGGCTATAACAGGGCATACACATTCTGAAAGTATGCCCTGTGTGGTCTGAGAATCCAAAAGCGAGAAGTCGTTTATGTATTTATTTATTTATTTAAGTTATTCTCGTACCACTATATAAAACTTGACCCAATCACTGAAACAAGAATTTATTGAGCACCTACCATGTGCTCACCACTGGGCCAAGCCCCATCATGGGGAAGGTAGGGAGAGTAAAGAATAAGTGTAGGTTACACTTTTAATCCTCTAGTGATTTACAGTCTACTTTAAACTAAGAGACCATCCAAACTAAAATTCTAAATTATGTAGTACAAACCTGTCAAGTACCATACAAGTTCAGGAGAGATAGATTACTGAAGATTTGAGTCATTAGAGAAGCTTTCAAAAAGCAATTGGATTTAACCTGGTCCTCAGAAAAATGGTAGGATTTGGATAAACTGAGGGGAGAGGGGGAAACATGTCTGAGAATAGGGGGATTGTGTGGAGGTGAAAAATTGAAAAGAAGTAGACTTTGCAGATCAGTAGAGAGGCTGACCTGGATAGAAAGCATTAGTAGAAAAATAGGAGAAAATAAAGTCACAAAAATACAAGAGGACTGAAAAACTATGCATTTAACATTTCTTTAAAATTTTTGGGAATGATTTCAACCCACTTCCCCTCAGAATCTATAGTTCTTTCCAACGATTTAAATCCGCTTTGCTGCCATTTAGACCTTTTCCTGTTGTCTTAATTTTTGAAGTTGTATTTGTTTCTTATTTCAAGCTCCTCCCATTAGGGTATTCTTGGTTCTGACTAAGCCCAGTGTCTAGATCCATAGGAAAGAGCTGGTATTTAAAATATCAACTTAAAAAATAAATAAAATAAAATATCAGCTCTCCTTTTGGATATGGATAGTAAAAATTCTCCCACCGTTGTACACATGGGACAAGAGATTTGTAAGTTCGGGATGCTTTGTAGCACTTTAGTGAGGTATGCTAGTTGGAATTTATTCAGCAAATATTTATTAAGTACCTACTGTATGCAGGTACTGTTCTAGGTGTTTAGAATAATTCCTTGCTTGCTCTTGAGAACTTATATTTTGCCAGATGGTTTTGCCATTAGACCAACTATCAAATAATATCTCAGCTCTCAAAATTCATTCTTTTTATAATGGACTAATTTAGTCAGCTGTCAGAGGCTTCTCCTTAAGATAATCAAACAGCTTTCCCCAAACTGAAAATTCCTTAATACACAGACAAAGGAATTTACCTTAGGTACAGTTTGGTAGGTTCTCCCCCCGCCTTTAATTTGTCCTCTTTTATTCCCCTGACAACATTTTCTCTAGAGTATTTTGGGAAGAAGTTTCCTGTTTTTATTTTTCCTCTATAAATTACCTTGCTCACACATGCAGCCTATGAGCTGCTGCTGCTGTGGTTGTATTTATTTGTTGAATAATTTTGTACTTTGAAATGATTCATTCAACATTCATGAAGCATTCAAAGCAGGATATGTGACTCATTTAGTAAACAGTAGCATCTTGAAGTAGACAGCAGGAGCCTAGGATTGACTAAGGTACAGATGAAAGTTATGTTGGCTTTGAGGTGTGTGTATTCAGTCCCTTCCCTTCTCCCTTTCCCTACTTTCCCAAACTTAAATGATATCTTGCATTGGGAATAGAAGCACTCAATGAGGGTGAGAAGCTTTATCAAGACTGTTGCAGAGCTCCCAGTTTCTTCTTTCAGAATATGTGATCAGTTGAAGTGATTAAATAGTCTACAAGAAAAGGTCAGTTATTTTCACCTTGCTCAGCACCGATATCGCTATATGCTAGAGCTTGCTCTCCATAGTTTCTCAGGTTTTCTCTGGCTTTTTCGTACTGTTTTCCTTCATCAAAATATGTCCAAGAGTACTTGATACTGTAATAAAAGAAAGCTGTGCTATCCATGAAGTCCTGCCAAACCCAGAAACTTGGGAGAAGGGGATAGTTAGGTTTCAGTATAAATAACTTTTCAGACTATCACAAATATAAACTCAATTCCTTGTATTGTTCCATGATAGCTTAGGCATTCAGAGCTCATTTTCCAATAACTAAGAGTCCTGATTTGTCTCCTTCCCCCAGTCTACTCTTTTAAAACAAGGAAAGGGACGTGAATTAATCGTAAGTCAGGATATAAGAGCTTTTTTAAATGTGAGACAAATCCACATGGAAACTGGAGTTGTGGTGGCCAAAAACAACATTTCAGGAATGAATTTGGCTGGGAGTTGAGTGCATATTACACAGAAATTTCGTCGGTCACAATACTTTACCAAGGATTTAGCTTGAAACTCTTACATTTCTAATGCCCATATGCTTGTGCCTGGTTCAGAGTCAACAGACAAAAATTTAGCTGTAGTTTGGCCTGAGCTCTCCTTTGCCCAGAGCCTTCTCTTCTAAATAGTACTGCTATTTCAGAAAGCTTCTGAGAGGCTAATATTAATGGGATTAGGAGAAAAACTCTCCCTAAACATTGACTTGTTTAGAATTATTTTGCAAAGAAAAACTAATTTTTACTACAATACCTGTCTACCTTGAGACTTTAAAAAGAGGAGAGCACTAGCTGAATACATCCTCTGTGGCAGGTACTATATAGCTTCAAATAGTTCTTTCATTTAAAAGCTGAAGGGTTTGAGGAAATCTTCTGGGATGTCTGAAATGTTACATCTCTTTTTTTCCTTGAAGAGAACAATAATTATTTTATTAAATTTACTTATATTTATAAAACCTTGAATTTCCGAAATATAATTAAAAATACTATTATTCCTAGTACAAGTCTGAGGACATGAGAAATCTTTGTTGTTATTATTATAGTTGACATACAATATTATATTAGTTTCAGGTGTAAAACAGGGTGATTCAATATCTATGTATACTTTATAAAGTGATCACCATGACAATTCTAGTAACCTTCTGTCACCATACAAAGTTACCATGGTCTTATTGACTCTATTCTCTATACTGTACATTAGATCCCCATGACTTACTTATTTTATAACTGGAAATTTGTACCTCTTAATTCCCTTCACCTTTTTGCCCATCCCCCCACTCCCCTTGATCTAGGTTGTGATTACACAGGCATATACTTATGTAAAAAATTATTGAGCTGTACACTTAAGATTTGTGTATGGTATGTTATACATCATTTTTTTTTTTTTAAATTAAAAATCTTAAGACTTCATTCATTGAAATGTATTCCTGATATTCAGTTCCCACCATCTGTGTTCTTCAAGGCATTCCTCTTTACTTAGTTCTGTTCATTTAGTCAGTTTGCTAGTAAGTAGGATTCCAGATTCTCCTATCGCAGAGGATGGGTGAGAATGAAACTTCCTGGACATGAAAGTGTTTTAAACAAAGATCTCCCATGCAAAATTGTCAATAAGAAACTATACTTTTCCTGCCCATTCTGCGACTAATACCAGTTTTCAGATTGTCTTCCTCAGATTGGCTTCTTAATATTTCTTAAACTAAGAAAATCTCCTTTCTCACTATTTTTTTCCTCTATCAGGGAGTGAAAATCAGAAGTAGCCAAAATTGTTTTGATTTGCTTCTTCTGTATTATCTCTTTGTTATTAACAAGGCAGTGCATGAGAATTCCATTTAATCTGTTCTCACAATTACAGTGCCTTGTGTCTCCATCATCCTAATTTCCCTAAGTAGTTTCAGATCTGTAGTACATCAGCCATTTTATAAAGTGAGGTTGGGAGTTTTCTGCCTGTTTTTTTCCTTCCAAGTTTCAAATCCAAAAACATGTGTTAGCCATTTGGCAAAAACTAAAAAACAGTCTTTTTTTCTTTTTTCTCTCCCTGTAATCCTGTAGCAGGGTTTCACAACAGAGATACAATTGACATTTTGAGTCAGATAATTCTTTGTTTTGGGGAGCTGTTCTGTGCATTATAGGAAATTTGTCAACATCCCAGACCTGTACCTTCCAGAAGTCAGAAGCATCTCCCTACTTGAGACAAACAAAAATGTCGCAAACATTGCCAAATGTTTCCTGGGGGGTGAAGTTGCCCCTAGTTGAGAGTCACTGCTATATAGTATATAAAGTGCATTTAGAGAAAATTGTTTTTGGGGGAAAGATTCAAGATCGGTATATGATTAAAATTCCTATCAGATCTTTGGGCATATTATTTAGATCACAGCTGTTCAAAAGAAAAATAATGAGAACCACAAATGCAAGCTACAAATGTAATTATAATTTTCTAGAAGCCACATTAAAAAGTAAAAATAAGTGAAATTAATTTTAATATTTTATTTAACCCAACATATCCAAACTATTCTCATTGCAACACGTAATCAACATAATGAGATATTTCACATTTCTTTTTTTGTACGAAGTCTTTGAAATCCAGTACATATTTTGACTTACAGTACATTTTAATTTGGATTAGCCACATTTCAGGTGCTCAATAGCCACTTGTAATTAGTGGCTACCATATTGGATAGGGCAGATCTAAATCATCTTGATCACTAGATAGGGTGCAGATTAACACGTACTACTTTCCCTCCCCCATTTATACTAAGAAACTGTCCCAAATCATTTACTTGAGCAAAATAAGACTCTAAACTTATTACCATACAAATCCTCTCTCAAGGGTTCTAGACTGCCTTCCTGATCCAGTATGAAAACATTTTCAGCCCCCATTTTAAATGATACAGACCTCTGTGTCTTGGAGATGGTTAATATTTACAAATTTATTGAAAATTGTCATTATTTGCCCTATAACCAGAGTGAGTGTTCTCTGAGTGGCTCATTGCTAAAACCTTAGTCATAGGTAAAAGTCAAACAACAAAGGAAGACCCATTAAGGGTATTAACAAATGAACAGCTAGGTTTTTTTAATGCACAACAATTCAAAAAGGAAATCTTTTGGGGAGCTCATTCATCCATTTTAATTCAATAGAATATATTTTTAAAAATCAGAGTTTTTTATCACTTAATAATTTTAGTATTTTAATTGAGAATTTGCTTTCAGAGAGATAGCTTCCTAAGTATGCAGTTCAAGACTGATGTAGAGAATTAAGAATTAAGTATTAATAAATGAGAGAATATAAGGAACAGTGAAATAATAGATCGACATTCACTTTGATAAAAAGTTTTAGTAAACTTTTATTCTCCCCCTCCTATTCTAGCCATACAAGAATTGTGTTAGAAATTGCAGGGAAAGATGACTGGATCCAATACCAGGCCTCGGTTCTAAAAATTCTGCCCATTTGACTCCTCTGAAACATACTACCCAGTTTAGTCAGGGATTCTTAACTTTTGTAGTGTCATGACCCCCACTGGTAGTTTGATGAAGCGTATTAAACCTCAGAATGTTTTTAAGTTAATAAAATACATAGGATTACAAAGGAAACTAATTATTTTTAAATAGTTATCAAAAATGTTTTTTAAATATTTGATAATGTAATATATGTACATTTTAATTTTAATGCATTAAATAACGAGTTCTAATGATGGGTCTGGTGACTACCATAATTTCAAAGTAATGATGAGTATAAAGGATACTTTAAGATATTTGAAAGCTATAATGTGATATGAAAATATGTGATTTCTATTATGAAATTAGTAATGTTAAATGCAGTTAGAGTTTAGTGAGAATAAAGTTGTATTTCTTTTTCCTATCCATGTTTACAGTTATCAAACCCTCGGATGCTGATAACTTAATTTCTCTTCAGACTCCAACTTTTGATTTGGGAAAATAAAATATCTTAAGGGGGATCTGGGTGAAGTAGAAGGTAGTAGGGAGCATGCAACAGAGAGAAACAAGAACTAGAGGACAAATAAGACAAGTCAGGACTGTGTAGCAAAGCTGTAACAGAAGGGGAGTTACCTTTTAAAATATTAAACAATCCTAACCAGAGCAAAACTTGGAAGTTTAAAATCTCCCAGCTGTTTTGAGCAAACTAGATTTCTAACAGTAGAAAAGGACTTTTTGCTTGAAAGTCATTCTTCTAGATTCTAGAAAATTATGCAAAATTTTCTAAGCTACCTACATGAAATTTCCTTGAAGAATTTATAGACATATTTTTGAAAAAAATTGTGACATTTCTAGTGCATTTCGAAAATGTGTGCCCCTGCCTAATCCACTATTCTTCCTGTCCCTCTAAAATGTTTTTTGTCCATTGTAAGCTAGGTTCTGCTCATTTCTTTTTACCAAATTAATACCTGGCAATCCCAGACCCTCTATAGTGACTTGTTTACCCTGTAAGTACCATACCCGTAGTTAACAGACTTCCCTCCTTTCCCCACCCTTTTTCCCTTAGGGAAAACTCTGTGACCGAAAAAAAGTTAATGCTTAGCTTAGGGTTAAGGAACAATATAGGACACTAAAGTTCTCTGCTAAATTTCCCGCATTTTATTCAGTTTTATCCCACATGCATTGGAAACCACTAAGGCATTCTTCTTTTGACTGTTTTACTTCTTAATTCTTTATATTTTTAAATGAAAATTCCCTTATCCCTTTAGACCTGTATGCCTAGCCTAGAAAAATTTTAGATCTTAAACTGGCGTTAGTTATGATAGGGCTCCGAGCAAACTCGGGGGAAGTTTCTTTTCATTTCTGGTAAAATAAAACGAACAGTTCAGTGTTGCTTTCTTGACTGGATAGGAGCTAGGATGGGGCCAACACCTGTCTATTTAGTTTGCAATTAAGAAAAGCTGTGGAAAAAAGGCTAAAAGTATAGTGTTCAGTGGGAAATATGTATCTAATGAGGAAAGTAAAAAAAAAAGTTAAATTTATTTTTTTAGAAACAAAAGACAAATAGAGCCATGTTTCAGAGCCTGGCTGGTGAAGGAACTGTGAAAAACTGCAGCATTCAAGCTGTTACTGTGTTGCAGCATGTTTTAATGAAGGAACATGGGCAGCCAGCCTCAAAGGGAATTTTGTGGGTATCATTCTTTTGAATTACTGCTGTTCATCTGTTCTCTTCACCTCCTCCTTCTAGAGAAGGGGTCAAAGCATACATTATTGTCCAGTAACCCTGCCTTCCTTCATCATAAACTGAGGCAGACCTAGCCTCACCTTTTCATTGTCCTTTCACCCAAACCCCTAAATAAATAAAATATAAAATCTCCTTTTCCCTTCCCCTCATCCTGCCTTCAGGCTTCTCCCTACCCTAACAAAAAACAACTTTTTGCTTGCATTTTTATTCTACCATTCTTTAGCCAGCAGCATTGCACTTGTCCCTTTATGGCTGATGGTGCCCAGGCGGGCTGCCTGCAACAACATTTGGCTAATGGGGCTGGTGTGTGTGCCATTACTGCTGGCCATTGAGCCTCTGTCCTCTACAGCTCCATCTTGACTCATTAAAACCCTGATCCGAATAGCTGGGCAGGCGCCTGCTGCAGCACTGTAGGGGCCAGGAAGTTAAATGGTTTTCCTAATCCTGCATAATTTATCTCCCTGTTAGCCCCCTCATAAATAGTCCAATTCAGCCCCAATATGGAAAGCTTCATTCTGAATTTCCTGTTTTTGTGATGACCAGTGAGTGCCCAACCTTTCCTTTCTTCTCTATTATTATTATTAAAAATTATTTTCCCCATGTTTGCTGCAAGTTTGCCTTAATGTTTTTTGTTTTTTGTTTTTTTTCATTTGGAGCCTCCTGGCTGGACCCCACTTCACCAACAATCTGTCCATTTCTCATTTGGACCTATCGTTACAGAGCAGTTGGTGCTACTGTCTTTCTCTTCCTCTCTCCTCCCAGCTTTCTAGTGCCTCTGTTTCTCCTTCCCTGTTTTCTCCATTTAAATCCATTGCCTCTCCTTTATATCACTTCAAATATTTTCTCCTTTCCATTCCCCATCCAGTCCTCTTTCTAGCAACCAGCCTTATTGCAGGATGTTTGGTAGGACATTTTAAAAGGGCACTGAATTGCTTTTTTTTTTCCTTCACATCTCCGTTTCTGTTTCGTTTCAGAGATTTACAAATGAGGACCACCTGGCAGTTCATAAACACAAGCATGAGATGACATTGAAATTTGGCCCAGCCCGAACTGACTCAGTCATCATTGCAGGTATTTGCTGCCCCAGAAGCCACGTGCCTGAATATCACTAGACGGTTAAGATTAATACCAGAGACCAGATGTACCGGGAGCTATGCTCCCTTTTTTCCATTAGGAGCCATTATGTGATCTGCATTTAATCAGGAAAAAGGAACACTAAAAGCTCCCAAGTTTCTATTGTGCCCTGCACTCTGTTTTTAATACAAAATTGGGTTCTGTGGTTTCTGAGGGTAGGTGTGTTGAAGTTTTGTCTTAGTCTTTTTCAGTCTATTCCCTCCTTGTCTTTTTTTATTAAGACTTTGGCAGATTGACAGACAAAAGATGCCTTTGACATTTCTCCCTACCCACAGTGAAGAGGTGAACAAAAGAAAGCAAGGAAGCCAACCTAGTCTGGCTGCTTCTCTTACACCGGGTATCAGTCCCACTCCCCACCCCGCCCCCAGCAGGCAGATTATCAGTGCGTAAATTCAGCTTCCCTTATGAACCCACATACCATTGAGGGCATATTTCCAAAGCTCAAACAATGCATTTAGTCAATGGGACTTCTTTAAGCCAATTTGGGTGACCTGGATCCTCTTACCGGTTGTTTTAGATATTGTCTTGCTTACATATGCCATCTCAAGGAACCATTCTCAATACCCTCTCTCAAACCACGCAGCAGTTCTGTTGTGCCATTTTTGTTTAGACAGACATACAAACTAAAGTGGGCTTCTTTTGATACCATGAGTTCTAATTTCACCTGAGTTAAGCAAGATTACCTCAATATTTAACCAATGAGGGATTTAGTTGGTGGTTATTACATCTGTTAATAACTCAGGAAAGGCAGTTTCTTTAAGTGCTTCTGGCCAGAATGCTACTTGAGACAGAGAGACAGAGAGACAGAGAGAGAGAGAGAGAGAGAGAGCGCGCGCGCGCGCACGCGCGCACCTTATCTTCATATATGAAGAAAGGGACTTGCCCTGACAGATCTCCTATTCCTTATTAATTAAGCAAATACTTGTTGAATATCTGCTGTGAACACTAGGTACTTTGCTAGGAGCTTGTAGATTGCAATGTCTGGAAAAAGACATGAGTGGGGATACTGTCATTAATGATCCTTATGAAAGCCTGGGGAAGGTCTTAGAAAAGGGTGGAAAGGGTATTAATATATATATAAGTAATACATGCTTAAGTTTATTAAGCCAGGGCATGTATACGTGAAAAAAAATTCAGTATCCACAGTCAAGTACAGGTGAATAATACAAACAATAAAAATACTAAGAGAAATAATATTAAGTGGAATTAATCAGAGACAGTTTATGACAGAGGTATATTTGAGGCAAAGGTTATCAAATTGGAGAGGTTATTACAAATAGGTAGAAAGGCTTTTGCAGAGTCTCCAGGAGTGATGAGAAAAATTTGATACAGGACAATCCCAAGGAGAGAAAGTGTTTTCCTGTTATTCTTTGTGTGCTGTTCTGGAGTGCTCATTCCATTGCACATGACTTCGGCTATCCTATCTAGGCTGGTAATTCTCATATATGTAAAGTAAGATCTGAGGTCTCACATGTATTCCAACCCTTAATTGAACAGCTAACTTGGCCGTCTTTCTATCATTCAAATATTCATGTCTTTGACTGAATTTATTTTTGTCCCCTAAAGCAACTTCTTATCCCCTTATTCAGTGATGTCAATATTCTCAAAATCTTGAGTTTTATTCTTTCTTTAAATTCTCTCTGTTCTGTTCCATACTGCTCTCTGCAGCCATCCTCGTTATGCTTGGATTCTTCCATAGTCTCCTAGCTGGACTTCTTGACTATTCTGTCATTATAATCCATCTTGTATTTTATTGAAAAGCTAGTCTTCCTTAAATTCTCCTCTTCTCAAAAATCTGTCATTACCTTCCCATTTTCTTTTGCTTTAAGGTTATTTATACTTGGATATTTAGGCTTTTCATAACCTAGCCTCATGATACTTCCCAACTTTTTGTACAACTTATATATTTAATATGATTATCTCCTAACCTAGACATACCTTTTTCTCCTAATCTATAAATGGTGCCCATACCTTGCCTCTCTCTATGACTTCACTTCTCTTACTCCTCTTATCTTCTCAATCTTCTCTTCTCTCTAACATCTAAAGCTATTCTTTAAAGTCTAGCTGAAGTCTCACGTCTTGAAACCTCCTAATTACTCTATCATTAATTTGTCTATTTAATTTCTACAACAATTTTATTTTCTATTGTACATGACACCTATTTTTTGTATACCATCCTGGCACCTATTTTTTGTATACTATGATGCTATATTAGTTTTATTTCTTCAACTAGAAAACATTCTCTCATTCTCTAGGGCAAGAGCCCTGTCTTATATTTGGGCAAAATTTCTATACTTCTATTTCTCTTCTCCCCAAATTTACACACAAGTGAATGTATGTAGCACCAAAACACATAGAAAGTATAAACACTTGTTGATTGTTTCAGAATCATCAGAGCAGGCTAAAGGTTTTCTTATGCATTTTTAGGCTGTTTAACTGTTTGTTCAGAAATTGGAGAAGTTTATATAAGCCTCACATCAGAGATCCAAAGCCTCTTCTGCCATAGCTATATCCTTAGCTGCCCCATCCTGTTTCACTTGAGTTGTGAATTTTTGTGTGCCCTTACTGAAGTTCTGTCTAAGCATAAAGGACATTACGTCCACTCACCCAGGGATGAAGGGAGAGTGGCTTTATTGTCGGCCAACCAAAGCTGCCAGAGAAGCTTTTAAAACTATTTTGGGAGGTAGTGGTAACTTTTCTAAACACTCTGATTCAGAAGAGGTTTTGTTTAAAAATTTTTTTGATTATGTTGTTTCCATGGAAAATCCCACTGGACTATTCCCAATTGATCATACTAGAAGGAGTGGTTTTAACCCCAAGTCTCACTCCTTAAAATATTATTTAAACATTGTTCTGTTTCTATCATTCATTCTAGTAGTTTGGGATATGAGATGAATCTGTGAGGTGAACTCCAAGGAAAACCACCATAATAGAGTTAGGATCAAGGAACAAGATTCAACTGACCTAAGAGAAAAACTGGAAAAGCAGGATGGGGAGAGAGAAGTTCAAATCTAAAATTCAAGTTGCTTGAGAATTTCCCATGGGTTACTGAGAACCTACCTCTTCCCAAGGACAGAGGCACTGTGTTGAGGAAAGATTTGTGTAGCCTCTGAGAGGATATTTTGGCTGGCAAATCTAAATCCAAATATCCTGGTTTCTGGAATTTGCTCTGGGCCTAGGTCTCTGTGAAATGAGCTCTATTGTTTGCAGTTTCCTTTTCTAGCTCCTGATCTTGCTGTCTTGTTCCCCAGCCCCTAGAATTGCCTGGAATGCCTTCAGAAGGTAACAGACCCTTTACCTCAGTGACCACTGAAAAATAAGGCACCATTTCTAATTTGATAGCT
This sequence comes from Eidolon dupreanum, assembly GCA_028627145.1. Taxonomy (NCBI): domain Eukaryota; kingdom Metazoa; phylum Chordata; class Mammalia; order Chiroptera; family Pteropodidae; genus Eidolon; species Eidolon dupreanum. Next base: position 44,607,576 of record CM053503.1, on the reverse strand, counting down.
TTAGCAAGCAAACTCAACCATTTGATCCTCAGTTTCTTCTCATCAGATTTTAAGGTCTATCCACTTATACCTATTCGCTTCAGACCTAGCAAGGAGTAAGTTTAAAGAGAGAATGTTGCTTAATTATACTTGATTTTCAAATCTGGAGGTTAAACAAACTCCACTTGGGTGGGTGGTTTTGTTTTATTTGGGGGTGAGGGAGAAATATTGGTTACACGGATAGTCACACACAACAAAGCATTGTTCTGTCTTCCCTCTGCTGGCCTTCAGGCAACACAGCACAGACACCCTCTGGTGGCTTAGCACCAGCTTTTACCTACTAGAACTTCATAAAGCAAATTGGCCCCAACAGAGACTCTCTCCAAATAGAAGAATAAAATGTGTTCTCTATATACATTCAAGTTTTAGTTTCAGGTCAGACTAAAATAGAATTTCCTTTTCTTTTCATGTCTACAGATCAGACTCCTACTCCAACTAGATTCCTAAAGAACTGTGAAGAGGTAGGGCTCTTCAATGAACTAGCTAACTCCTTTGAACATGAATTCAAGAAAGCTTCAGATGAAGATGAAAAAAAGGTAAGAGGCTGGTATTTTGCTGAAAAACTGGTGGTGTTCAGATCTAGGCTATTCTCATTATGCCCTGGATATCTTGCTTAATTAATGTACAAAATTACAGGTTTGGTTCTATAGAATCAGGTAGTACCCACTAATTCTAGTCAGCCATCTAGGTCTTTAGGGGGTCTAGGTAATGGATCCGCCCAAGTCTGTCTTGACCAAAAATCAGTCTTCTTGTACTTCCAGTAGAGCTTTAGTTCAGTAATCTATTCATTTAAATTGTTTACTTTGAATATTTAAAGATGTTAAAAGACTATAAATTACTCATATTTTGTTAGTTTTGTTTTGTTTTGTTTTGTTTTTGTCCAAATTTTACTCTTTTCTGAGCTAATCAGACTTCTCACCTGGACTTTTTTTGTTCAGTTGGCCAATCAACAAACGTTTATTGAATTTCTACTCTTCATTTCAGTATGTGTGGTTCTTACCTTCAAGTAGCTTTCTGGTAATATTGAAGACGTTAAACCTAAAGAAGGATGTTGTTAGTGCCTTCCAAAGGAGATCAGCCAGGATGGTGAAAGAATTAGAAATTATATCCCTTTAGAAACATTTTAATAAATTAAAAAGTTTTGCTTGGAAGAGAGAAGATTTAATGTGAACAAAAGTTCAGTCTTCAAACATTTGAAGAGGTTTTATATATAAAGGGGTTAAGATAATATCTATGTCCTATATATAAGGCCTAGAAGTAGAAGTAGGACCAGCAGGTGAAAGTTATTACAAAGTATGTTCACTTATATGTAGGCCACTTAGTATAGATATTGTAGAGAGCATTAAAATGTTGGAATCCCTTCAGATCCTGATGTGCTGTAATTCTGATTTTAGTTTTTATATTCCAGACCCCCTAGAGAATCCTTTAGTTTAGAAGACCAGAGGAAATAGTTCAAGAAGGAGAGTCAAAATGGTTCCCATGGTATAAGGGACTTGGGTGGGGAAAAAGGCAACTGGAAATGTCAAAGTTTACTTTAGAATTGGAGTTCTAGGTTATTAGTCACTATTTAAAATCAGATCTGTATTCCATAATATGTCAGAAAAATCTCAGTATTTCTTCCGCAAAACATGTGCACATTAACACATGACCTCCCATAATTGCATGGTGCAATGAGGCATAGAATTCCATAAGAATATATATAGGAAAGCCAGGATATGAAAAAAAATGTCCATGGGAGTTCTTTCCTTCTAAGAGATAGCAAGAGAGTTGTGCATGATTTTTCCATTCAGCTTAAATGATAAGAATGCAAGATAAAGTGTCCTTATCACTAGAAGTCTTTCTAAATTCCAAAGCTTTCTATGACCTTCTTTTTATGCTCTCTCCCTCAGAGTGAATGAAAGCAGGGTAACTTAGTGTCATATATTTGTAGGTCTACTTTCAAAAGGCAGAACTAACCACAGTCTTCCCATTATAATTATTCTTTGGAGACCCAGGTCTCTCATCTCTCAGTTGCTTTAAAAGCCTATATGGTATAATTTTATTTTATAGCTTCTCTACCTCATCCCCCCTATCATTTTTCCCTCCCCCAAAACAAAGAAATCAGTCAAATTGTTTCCACCAGGATATAAGGGATTTTAAACCAAACTCATTATACGTAAGTTTAAGAAAATTAGCCTCCCTTTAAAAGCTTCAGATCTTTTCCATTGCCATTTTAGTTCAGTTGACACTTCCAGGAGGCCATTCATAGTTGGGTGAGACCTTTACTGATTGGGTATCTCTTCGTGTTTCTTCCTGTCTGAACAGGGGTGGTCTTCACCTCGCCTTGATGGGAAGCACAGACTCAGTGGAAGATTGTTTCCAGGAGTCTTTTATGAGCCGAAAACTTTGCTGAACCACAGCTTCTCAAGGAGATGTCCCAAGGGGATTGGAGATTTTAAACTTGTGGTTGTATTTACTGAGAGGCCTGTCCTTCCCACCACTCTCTGACTTCAGAGATCCCAGCATTATCTCAATTTGAGTCTGACATCTTAGCAATGTAGGAAAAATGAGAGTAGAAACTAAACCATCTTTGCTATTGCTCAACCCATCAGATTAGAGAAAAAGAACCATTACCGCTTTCTCTAATGTGGTAGACACCAGATTATCTTTAGTTTGCTCAACTACCAAGAAGGTTTTTAAGGAGTAAGGTAGAAAGAGAAAAGTTAGAACAAGTTCCTCTTTCACCAAGAAGCCTAGGATGTGGGAAGAATAGAACAAAGAATCCACTTTGTCATGAAACTGAACTGCAATGCCAGCCCTCCTGTCATGGTGCAGTGTCAGAGCCCTCATCTCAGATGGTTTGTTTTTCCTTGCAGAGCCATTTTTGGTTCCACAGTTCTGTGAGATGATCACACAACTGCTAGAAAAGTACTCTCTTTTCTTTCTAGTTTTCTCCAGTCCTGCTCCTAGGACCAAGTAATTTCTTTCACTGATCAAGTGATCAGCCTTTCCTTTCTTTGTTACCCCAAAACCCTACCTTTCTAACTTCTAACCTCTAGCACCAGATTTTGGGGTGAGATCACTATCAAGCATGGAGAGGTCCCTGGAAAAGATTTTTCTTGTTTGCAGTACTTTAATAGCCAATTTGTCTTTATCTGCTATTGATAATTGGGTAATGTAATCATTCTGATTGGCAGAAAAACTGTCACAGTTCTCCAGTGGCCAACAGAGCTGGTTGGGAAAAGGCAGGCACTGAATTCAGGAATCATTTTACTTTCCTGTTTTACATGGATTCAAGTGACATGTTTTTTCTCCCTTTCAGGGTCTCTATAAGCATTATAACTATTTTTTCCCCTTGAGAATCTTTATAAATATTCACTCATGTTGAAGCAGATGTTATCTCCATTTTATAATTAGGGAAACAGAAGCCACGAGAAGTTAAAATGGCCAGAGTTGTATATAAAACCTAGGCTTCACATTTCTTTGACTTGCAGTTCAGTGTTTTGACCAAGGGCTAAATTTCTTAGAAGTGTATTTCCTCATCTTTTACCTGGAAAGATGTAGATTCAACCTAAAGGGAATCATGGGGTCATGGGGTTAAAATAAACTATGCTCATTTCTCTGTTTTAACAGGCTGCTGCTGGGCCCCTTGACATGTCTCTGCCTTCCACACCAGACATCAAAATCAAAGAAGAGGAGCCAGTGGAGGTAGACTCATCCCCGCCTGACAGCCCTGCCTCCAGCCCCTGCTCCCCGCCACTCAAAGACAAGGTAAAATCCTCTCCCAAGAGACATCCCAAGTGTTAATTAATAGATTACATTATGATTAGTTGTCTAAGTAGTGTGTGATACAGGAGGATTTTTTATATTTAAATAAATGTTAATTGTTTAGAAGATTTATATAAATTACACCTGTTCTCTGACCCAGCAATTCTACTTCTGAGTCTATATGAAATGAAATTAGTGCATATATCCACCCAAAGACGTATATGAGAATATGTCATATTGATAATAGTCAAAAAATGGGAAGGAAGCCATCAAAAAAAGAATGAGTAAATAAATTGTGGTATATTTCTAAAATAGAATACTGCATGACATTAAAAAAAGAATGAACTAATGATACACATAGCAATGTGGATGATTCTCATTAATGTTATATTAAAGAACAACAACAAAATTCAGACAAATAAGTACATACTAGATGGTTCCGTTTACATCAGATTCAAGAAGAGGCAAAATTACTTAATGACAATAGAACTCTAAATAATGTTTACTTCTTGTGAGGAAAGGTATGGATTGGGAATGGATATAGGAGAACCTTCTGGGGTGCTAGAAATGGGCACTCTGTCTTGATTTTACACATATAAAAAGTCATTTATATTCTTTAGGTTAATGCGCTTCATGTTATATGTCAATTAGTAAGTGAAACAAGAAAATCACATAATTTATAAACTGGACATTAAACAGTTTAGACGAAAAAGTCTCACCAGAGAGAAGCCTTCTGGTGACTTAAAGGGAATATCTACTAGGATTCTGAATATTATTTTTTTAAAGGAAATTTTTTACAAAGTAGTATTTTTTACAAATTTATTAAAATATGACACATGTACAGAAAAGCACATACATTGTAAGAATACAGCTCACTGAATTTTCATGAAGTTTACAGCCTTTGTAACTAGCACCCAGATTTATTGGAACCTCAGAGGCCCCCTTATGCTTCCTTTCAGTTTCTACTGCTCTACCAGTAGTTATTTTAATGCTCACTTTAGATAGAGTAGACCTCATTTTACCTTCCTCCATATTTTACTTACCAAAACTACCCCTTTTATAAACAATACAACCTTCCCCCGACCTCTCGCCTTTTCATCAGCAACCAGTTCCTAGAGGCTGTCTGGAGATGTTTTCAGGGTCAGTGGCAATCTTAAGATCCTAACAAGTTAACAGTGGAAAACACTTTGTTTTATTACAATATGGTCTTTATTTAAACTTCTTTAGCCCTTTTTTTAAAGGTATCTGTAGGAGATACTAGGTTGCCTTATCACTAGTCTTATACCTGCCTTTTCCCACTAGAGATCAGAGGATTCTGAGGCATCAAGTTTAGAATGACACTATCTAGATTGTGAAAAATTATAACAATCCTTAGAATTTATGTAATACTACAGTGCTTCTATGAAGATTTCGAGTGATTTTTCAACTGTCATCTCATTCATATAGCCATCATCCCCTAAAGAGATATAGCAAAAAGTCTTAACTCAGCATTCCTATTGAATGGGTAAGTGAGGTATGGTGTGTGACCATGTAATGACACGAGTCACTCTAGTGCTCTTTCCAACAAATTGTATTAGATTTTATCAGCTACATATTTCCCTATAAGCAGTCCCTTAAAGCATTTTGTGATCTATTGGTCTCTTCTCCTCAGGAGGTTGCCCCAAAGCCTATGGTGATCTCTACCCCGACGCCTACCATCGTACGTCCTGGGTCCCTGCCTCTCCATGTGGGCTATGATTCACTTCACCCAACCCTTCCCTCCCCAACCTCTGTCATCACACAGGCTCCACCATCTAACAGGCAACTGGGGTAAGTAAAGAGCGCTGAGAAAAACAATGAAGCCTGAATCTTTTTCCACTTTGTGAAATTATTTGATAAAACAAGGACTGTTTTTGAATACTCAAGGAAAATGAGTCACTGAGATTGTCTCTCAAAATAACATCCCCCCCCCCCCCGCACGAACAGAATCTCCTTTACCTTGGGTAGACAAGCAAATATTTATTTGAGGGTAATACTTCTTTAATTTGGAGGTTTAATACTTCTTCAATTTAAAATAAAATCCATTAAGCTTTAGGAAGTTTATCATAATGGTGGGGAGTGCACAGGAAACTATATTTAGTTCTTGACCTCAATCTGTAGAAGTTTACTGAATGAATGAGAGGATGAAACCCATATGTCATCTTTTTTCAGTGTTTCCCTCAGTCCCAGTTAGGATTCTCGGTCTTTATTACCCCAAAGTTTGTTTGTCTCTTTGTCTCCTGGCATGGCCCATATGGATTTCCTAATGGGATGACTTGAGATCCTATCCCCAGGTACCCATGAGTTAAGAGATTATTATCAGGATTCAGCCTCTTGAAGCTTACTATTCTCTGGACCCACTAGGAAAAATACAAAGGGACATCATTTTTCGACAGGGTAGAGCAAAATGTGAAAAGAAGCAAGAGAAACCTTCAAATTTGGCTTTCATATGACATAATTCAGCTTTGCAAAATGACAACTTCAGTCCAAGTCTCCCTTGCCAAAGGCAAGAGAAAATTTTTACATGGCAGTGATAGGGATGTTTATTTATTTGTTCAAAACTCTTAATAGGATTAGCTTCTCACCCATTTGAGTTCAGTGGTATTTGTTTAATTTGCAAGGTGTAAAGATCTGGCCATTTCTCTCCATCTATAAGGTAAGATAAGTAGCATTCCTTGCTTTTTCCACCTTCATGAGGGTGTCAAGATTTTACAATGCTGCCCTTTAGCATCCTTAACTAGGGAAGACTAGAAAATCTGCTATATTACAGGAGGAAGATCCATAGGCAAAAGCATCTGTATTATGAGCATTTTACTTCATGTCTCCTCTAGGTCTCCCACAGGCTCCCTCCCTCTCGTCATGCATCTTGCTAATGGACAGACCATGCCTGTGCTGCCAGGGCCTCCAGTACAGATGCCTTCTGTTATATCGGTGAGCTCTGTAGTTGGGGCAGCCAGCCCTACCAACACACTAATCCCTCCCTTCCACCTGAATGCTCATAAACACACATGAACCCCAGGGAAATGTGGGCTCTGGTCTGTATTAGTTGAGCATGGCAGCCTGCCCAAACTCTTCACTAACCTCTGCCAACCCAGCACTATGGAATACTAGACAGAGAGTCATCTGGACAATTGGCTCCTGGTCTAAGAATTGATCTTGCCAGCCTGCTGATTGGTTGATTTCACTTGGCGCTTAGCATCTCCCAAATTACCCACCACTTTCCTCAATATACAGCCCTAGCCTTTTCCATAGAAATTGTCATAGCACTGGAAAATTAGATTCCGGTGCTCCATGGGGGAAGGTATTTCCCAGGCTGTCCCTGAATGCCTCATGGAAAGGTTGCACAGAATAAGTCCTGACATGCAAATCTCAAAAACATTTCATTTTGGGAAGCTTTTGCCCCACTGATCGTATTATTTCCTTCTGGTTTTTCTTCCTTCTCTTGCTCCAGCTGGCCAGGCCTGTGTCTATGGTGCCCAACATTCCTGGTATTCCTGGCCCGCCAGTTAACAGCAGTGGTTCCATTTCTCCCTCTGGCCACCCTATGCCATCAGAAGCCAAGATGGTGAGTACATCCCAGCCCAAGGCAATGTTGGCCCTTCTGAAGGAAGTGGTTTTATCAGCCTAGGTTTTTCAAGCAAGCCAAGCAAAGTAACCTTCTGGGAGTAGCAAAGCTAAAGACACCCTGTTATGAGGTCTATAGAAAAAAAGACCCTGACTTAGGACTCCTATCTCCTCTCGTCCACCTTTAGAGCCTGGTATATAGACCATGGCAGTGAAGAGGCAGCACAGATTGTTTGGAGTGGAACAGTTGCTGTTTCAGTTCCAGGATGACAGATGGAGGGTGGATGAGTGAGCAGGAGAGCTAGCCAAGAGGTGAATAGCTGCATAACCAGCACCTGGCCAGGTTCCAGGAGATAGCTTTCATCTGGACTATTGCTTCAACAACCCCCACCCTCCAACTGTGCCCAGGATGATAGCCAGGGAACAGAGTAGGCATTTTAAGGATCCAGGTGCACATTCTCTCCCTGTCATTTTTTTTTTAATTCCTCTGTAAAGGGAAAATTGATATGGAAATTTTAGTTATCTGTAAGGTCAGTTATAAAATCTAAGCCCACTGTTTCCACCCTTGATAGGATTTTACCCTTGACAAGCCTTTTTTAATCTTTCCCCACAGAGACTAAAGGCCACCCTAACCCACCAAGTCTCCTCAATCAATGGTGGTTGTGGAATGGTGGTGGGTACTGCTAGCACCATGGTAACGGCTCGTCCTGAGCAGAGCCAGATCCTCATCCAGCACTCTGATGCCCCATCTCCAGCCCAGCCACAGGTCAGTTGGGCCCTTGGATGAGAGAAGCAGCTGGGTGACCATTACTCTTTATGTTCTATGTTTTTCAAGGAGAGAAAAATTAGAGAAGAATGGATTTCAGCTTTCTAGCATCTTCCTGTGCTTTGGTTCTTGTCGACAATTTGACAGTAGTAGCAAAATGCACCATTCTTTATCCAGCCTTGTATTATACTTACATGCAAACAGACTGAATAATGCAGAACCATCACAGAGTTCTTAATTTTTGCTTTTTTGTTTTTATCTATAAGTGAATGATATATCTACAGAACTCTCTAAAAGGTGACAGAACCTCACTTCAAACCACTTTGTGCACCAAAAGAGGCTCCCCTAGTCTCTTTCTAATCCATTAAATCTTATCAAAACAAACAAACAAACAAACCCTTAACCTGATTAGATTTTATAGCAAAAATGAGATGATACTATATTAATAATATGTGATGTTACAGTATTAAGACTGCTCAGTAAACAAACAAAAATATACCTTTTCCTTATCAATTTAATCCCTTTTTATCACGGAAAAATTAAAGCCTTAGAAAAGACAGAGCAGTCCCATTTAGATACCCAATTCTTTTATCAAGGAGGCCTCAGTTGTAGTAAATTTCTTTGAAAACTGAATAGGCCTTCATTTTTGTATTGTCTATACTGAACAGATGACAACAACCTGAGATTGGTTTCTAGAGTTGCATTCTTTGCCCAGCCCCTTTTCCTGATGTTACCACCTGCTTCATCAGTTACCACCACATGTCCTAAGATTTAATGCTGCCTTAAAACTTGGCCAACAACTAAAGCCTTCATTTGAATTTTTTTGTTTGAAGCTAAGCTTTCCCACTCTTGTGCAACCCCTTCCAATGCTAGTCCTTGGAGATGGCAAAGCAGTAGCCCCTTGCCCATATTGTGCTGCTTTGCCTCTTGAGAAAATGACATAACTTTATTTTTAGTCCCCACTGGTGCCTCTCCTTCTCATTCTTCCCTTCTTTCTCTCAGACTGTTCTTTCACCTCCATTCCCTGCATGAACTCCAAGTTGCCTATGAGAGAATAGGAACCAATCATTTTCTTTTCTCCATCCTCCTAAAGCACCAATCTTTACATGTGGTTCAGAGAGCTCAGGACAAAGAGGAAATTTTAAATCTCAAGAAAATTTGTGTAAACTTTCCTTAGTATAGTGAGAAGCAATGACCCATTCTTTTGAGATAATATTAGATAAATAACATTATCTCTTGATTATATTTCATGGAAAATATGATTCAGTAGGGCTTGGAGTGGAATATAAGATTCTATTTTTTATAACACATGCTTATTCTCATGTAACTGGTGTGAGCTCTGGCATTTGGGAAGAACTAATACAGATATTCCCTAATAGCAACAGATCCAGGACAAATTTATTTTTGGCATTGTTTTACATTATATAGTTTCTTTTATACAGCTTGTTTACCTTTCTACATTTTAATTTTTGCCACTATTATAAAATTGATCTATCTTCTCTGAACACATACCATCTAACAAAAAGGAAAGATGATCTAAAAGTGCTTTAATAACAAGGCATATCAACCTGAAGTTTAAAGACAAAAGACAGTTTTATAACAACAGTTTGTAAAGGGATTAAAAAATGCTTTTCTGTTTAAAGTAGAACAAACAAAGAGAACAAACAACATGATGAAGAGGTTGCTGAAGATGATTAACAACTGATTATAAATAAAAAGAATATGCTAATCCATCTCCATAATAGCCAAATTCTCACTGGTGTGAAATCTTTTCTGAAACTTGTTGTAGTGTCCAGTTGTTTGTATATATTGCTTGCCCAAATCAGTGATTCTTAAACTTTTTTATTCCATGGTCTTGCCAAAAGTTCCCCTGACATCCTCCATTACGATTTCCCTGCCTGCAAGATTCCCTATTGTTAAGAAACAAAAAATGATCCTAGTTTCATTTTGTCTGTATCTTAGAAATAATCAGTTTTCAGTTGAACTGTGGTTTATCTAAGTATGGGACTGAAAAGACTGGAAGGAAATGGAAGGCAGAAAGAGGAGTTACCACAAAGAGAAGTTAAGGGACAGTGATGAGACTTGCTGTGGTTACAGAGACTGGTACATCCCCTTTACCAGATTTTACTAATATACCTAATATCAGGTTTAATTTGGAAAGGATTGCCATTGCTTTCAAGTAACTCCTCTTCCTTCCTGGGCAACAGGTTTCTCCAGCCCAGCCCACTCCTAGTACAGGAGGGCGCCGGCGACGCACAGTGGATGAAGATCCAGATGAGAGGCGGCAGCGTTTTCTGGAGCGCAACCGGGCTGCAGCCTCTCGCTGCCGTCAGAAGCGGAAGTTATGGGTGTCCTCCCTAGAGAAGAAGGCAGAGGAACTCACTTCTCAGAACATTCAGCTGAGTGTGAGTGGGTCCTGAATGATTGTTGGATTGTTGAATCTAAAAAGTGGGATTGAATCAGAAAAAAAGTGAAACAATGTAATAGGAGATGGTAATTCTTTAAATAAATTAGGACAGATTCAGAAGGTAATCCATGAAGAATGCAGAAAGAATCTCTTAACAGTCAGAATTGAAATCTCTTCCTCCAGGATTGGAAAGGACATCGTCTACTCCCAAATCTGCTACTAAAATGAGTCATCCATAAACCCACTGGATGAAGAGAATTAGATTAAACACCCTAGGGTGCTCTTTTAAGTCATCAGTAGACTCTGACTTGGTTGTTAGAATACCCAAAGGGAAATGTCTTTGCCTGAGATAATGCAGCTTAATGAAAGAAAAAAGCCACACAAGCACAAATAGAACAAATATAATCCATATATTTCCTTGAATTTTATTTCCCTTCTAATTATTTATTAAAATATTTCATTACATAGGTAATATATATATTTTTATATATAACATATATGTAATATACATATGCATACACAGAGGTGTAGAATAAAAAACAAATTCCCTCTTGAATATTACTTTCACAGACTCATTCTTTTCCCTGTAGGTAAGTTTAGTGTGTACCTACCAGACAAATACGTATTTCTAAATATTTTCATTTACTCCCTTTTTGTAGGGGAGTCAGGGAAGGATTGGTATTTGTTTTAACAGAAATAGGTTAACAGTATCTCCTGGAGAGCTAGCCATGTATATAGAAGATCTACCTCATTTTTTTAAAATAGCTATATAGTAGTACATTCTACAGTGTAGTTATAGTATAAGGTATGGATATTTATAATGTTTCTTATTTTTTCCAGAACAACAATGCTGCAGTCAACATTGTATGCACTTGAGTAGATCTGTCAAATAGATTCCTGGAAGTATGCTTTCTTAATCAAGGGACATATGTATTATTAATTTTGGCATAATCATATTTATCCTAAATAGGAGTAATTTTTCTATTGTGAATTTGTACTGTACATTGTAAGCAGCTCCTGTCATTGAATTCATGACTATAATGGCCCTGGGCTGTATGAAGCCTTGCTGGGTCAGACGTCTTTTCCAGATTCGGAGGAAGAAATCTAGGCAGCATTCAATCCTCAGTTTGAGGGATAGTCACCAGGGTACAAGAGTGGAGGATGAATTTTCCTGATATTCTTTTCTTCCCTCCCTCCTTAGAATGAAGTCACGTTACTACGCAATGAGGTGGCTCAGTTGAAACAGCTACTGTTAGCTCATAAAGACTGCCCGGTCACTGCACTACAGAAGAAGACCCAAGGCTACTTAGGTGAGTGGGTTGCAATCTAAGCAAGGTCGGTCAGTCAGTAAACTGCATATGCAGAGTATCTCAACTGTTGATAATTTTATAACTCCATTCAGAATGTTCTGGAGGGCTACAGACCTTTGTGGAACAACCAGTCCTACAAAAATTTTTTTTTGGGAATATAGAGTTATCCTAAGTGAGATAAAGGGTGGCAGTATTTATTGGGTACCTTCTTTGTGGTAAGTACTCTACCATCTTCCCAGTTCTCTTATGAAATATATGTTCTTAGGAAATATATGCCTTATTTCCATGTATACATGAGAAAACTGCGCTCAGGTTAGTCAATTACCTAAAGTTACGCAGCTAGTACAGTAACAAAGCCAAGATTCACGTTCAGGTCTTTCTTATTCCAAAGACATTGCCTTGGCCTTAAGAGGATGTAAACAGCAGATGATACATTGGGATTTTAGGGTATATTTTATCTTTCTAATGATGGGCTGATGTTGGTTTCAGCTCATAATCTATGAGTACACAAAAAATAGTGCTAGAAAAAGATGGCCACAGTTGTGCTCAGGACAGGCACAATTCCGAAATTAAAACTATTGTGAATAATTTGCTTATGGATAGTAAAAGCTAATAAGTCATTTTCCTTTACAAATTAAACAAATTCATAGAAATCTTAGCAATAAAATTTTGATATATTGAATTATTTTTTCACTGTCTTATCATTTCACAGATGTGTTCCCATAGAAGAAGTAACCTCATCATCAATTTTAAACATCTCTATTTAAATTTTAATTTTAATATGAACATTCACTTATTAAGCAGGTATTGATTGAGCCTGTTCTGTCCCAGGCACTGTTTTACATGTTGAGGATATAATAGAGAACCAAGTAGATTAAACTCCCTGCCCTTGAGGAGCTTATATTTTAGTAAGTGAGACATGGTAAATGAGATAAATAGGTACAAATATATGGTATGTTAGATAAGAATAAATACTTGTAGGAAAAAATAAAACAGGGAAGAAAACTATGAAATGTTGGCAGCAGGGTTGAAATTTCAGATGTGTCTTTTGAACAAAGATCTTAAAAGAGTGAGGGAGCTAGCCATGCATTTATATGGGAGAAAAATACTTCAGGCAAGAGGAAGAGCAAATGCAAAAACCCAAAATGAGAGCATGCCTAGATATTCTAGGAACATCAAGGAGGCTGGCATGGCTGGATTGAAGAGAATAGGGGCTGGAGAGTAGTTGGAGATGAGGTAAGGAAGGTAAAGGGAGCATCTTTGTGTAGGGCCTCATCAGTCATAGTGAGGATCTCAGCTTTTACTCTACATTGGGGACCATTAGAGAGTTTTCAGCAGAGCTGTAACATGACTGATTTGACTTACATTTGAATAGGATCACTCTGTTAGAGAGTACAAGAATGCATGGGCAGAAGCAGGCAGTCACTTAGGAAGCTATTGTAATCATGTGGGCAAGAGATGATGGAGCCTTGGACCAGGACGGTGGTAGTGAAGGTGGTGAGAAGGGATTGAATTCAGGATAGTTTGTAGAGTGACAGGGTTTGATGATGGGCCATATGGGGCAGTAATGTATGAGAAAAAGAAGAGTCAAAAATTACACCAAAGTATTTGGTCTGAGCAACTGCAAGAATGGATTTGCCATTAATTGAGATAGAGGAAAATGTTGGAAGAAATAGATTGAGAGGTATATTCTGAACACAGTTTTGGACAAGCTGAGTTAAGAAGCCTATTAAGCTTGCAGGTAGAGCCAAGCAGACAGCCAGTTATATTGGTCTACAGTTCAGAGGAAGGGCTGGAAGATATAACTATGGGAGCCAGCAGCATATAGTTAGTTTTTAAAGCCATGAAACTGGATGAAATGTTATTGTCAAGGGAGAGGCATAGATAGAAAAAGAGAAGATGTCCCAGGATCGAGACCTGGGGTACTGCAACCTTTAGAGGTCAAAGAGATGAGAAGGAACCCACAAAATAGACTGAGAATGAGCAGCCAAGAAAGTAGGAACCAACTAAGTAAGCTGAGTGTGGTGTTCTGCAAACCAAGATAAAGTATTTCAAGATGTTTAGTGATCAACTATTCGAAATACTTTTCAGGGGCTAACAATGAAGTTATATACAGTAAGTTTTCTACTCAGTCCCTACAAGAACTCTGACAGGTAGTCAATCCATTAAACTGCTTATTTGTTACAGCAAAGATGTATTTAGTTCCTGCTGTGTAGTGTAGACATTATGGTAGGTACTTAACACAAGACAAATGAGATACTGTCCCTACCTCTGAGAGACTCATAGGGTTATGAGGAGATAAACATGTCAGTCTGTGAAGAGTGTAATCACTGGTATCTCAGTCAAAGAGCCCCTGGACTAGGAGCTTCCTGAAGACAGGGCTTCTGTTTTATTCTTTATATACATACCCCAGTGCTTGGCACACAGATGATGCTCAGTATAAATGTTTGATGAGTAAATGTATATGTGCTGTGAAAGCACAAGTGATGAAATAGTTAATTTCCTGAGACAATTAAGAAGGCTTCACAGGAGGTAATATTTGAATCCTAAAAGACGACTCAGGCATTTGTTAGGTCAAAAATACAACCAACTATTGGAAGTTTGCCCTTATTCCACACATCTCTGTTTAAGCAGCCATAGAGGCTATCTTCTGTCTAATAAAACTCTTTGACTTAGTTATCTTTGTATGCAGCTCAGATACTTGTGTTTAGTAAAATGTTATTGTTTTAGGTAGAGTGGCATAACTCAAAATAAATATTTTAAATCATAATGCCTAGCTAAACAATAGTCAGGAGGGTCTAACAGACCTCTTTGGGGGTTATTGTGTTAACTGAACCCTGGCCAAGGACTCATCATTTATGATATCATTTGATTGCAGCTTTATATTTATCAGGCTTATATGTGGTTCAGCTTCATGCTGAAAGAATTAAAAAGAATGTCATGATTCAGTTCCTGTGGAAATTAATCAGAGAAGATAGCTAAAAAGAAATCTATTTTAAATCACCTTTAAAAACATGAATAAGAGGAAGAGTGTTCCAATACGGGTAATGAACTACATACAGAGTCCTAGAAGCCAGACAGTATAATTAGCATGTTGGGGATTCACTTTATTGGGATAGATAGGTTAATTTTGGCCTAGTTTTTGCTTTCCTTTTGATTGCTCACTGTTTTCCTAGCTCATTCATGGCTTAGAAGCCAAGATTCTGGGAAGTTTCTCCTCCCAAAAAAGATGGGCTTTCTTTTCCTTTGGTCTGTTTTAGAATTATGACAAAAGGTCATCCTGCCTGTTTCCCCATTCTGTTTTCTAACCACTTGCTCTCTGCTCTTTGCCCTCCTTCCTTGGCAGAAAGCCCCAAGGAAAGCTCAGAGCCGACGGGTTCTCCAGCCCCTGTGATTCAGCACAGCTCAGCAACAGCACCTAGCAATGGCCTCAGCGTTCGCTCTGCAGCTGAAGCTGTGGCCACCTCAGTCCTCACTCAGATGGCCAGCCAAAGGACAGAACTGAGCATGCCAATACAGTCGCATGTGATTATGACCCCACAGTCCCAGTCTGCGGGCAGATGATGCCTCCCCTGGTGGAGAGGTTCCCAGCCAGAGCTCGCCCGTCCAAGAGCCAAGAGAATGTCATCTTATCCCCTCCCATCTGCCTTGGACATGGCAGTATGGGGGAACATTTGTGTGTTGTGAGTAATGGACAAATGTGGGGCTTTTCTCTTCAGCCACATGGTCATGTACGTTGACACCTGTACTAGGAGCCTCCCAGCCCCAGAGCCACATAGATCATACCCCAAAGTGGGGGTTTCTGATATCCCCACAGCCAAAGGCCTTTCCAGATGGTTCGAACAATCACCCCTGCCCATGCATATATACCTGTCTCTTTTAACACTAACCCTTGCACTTCTAGGTTTCAGGTTTCTCGGTTCCTTCTCTTCCCACTAAGCCGTGAATGTTACCTTCTTGTTTCTTGACAGCATGCCACTTCCTGCTAGGTAGAGGGATATAGAATTATTGGCATATCACCTGCTGACCCATCCTCAGCCTCCACGCTATGGATTCAGGACCTTGTCTCCCAGTAGTTGCTTATTTATCCCTTTTCCTCCTTCCAAAATTCTAGTCAAAAGTTCACTTAGGGTGAATGTAAGGTTACCTTTGATATATGAAATAGCAATATTTTCCAGTCCTTCCATTAACTTTAATCCTTCTCCCTACTTTCCACCAGAAAAACCGGAAAAAAAAAAAAAAAGAAAATCTCAAGAATTCTAGTCTTTTTTTGTCTATGTCCAGAGCTATTTAGGTACCTCATTTTGTCTCTTGAGTTTTCCCAGTCTAGTGGTGGCGTCTTTTCCACCTTCCACTAAGCCTTGGCAACCTCATCTTGTGGCCTTATTGGATATTGCTTGGTAGTGAAAAGGGGAAGAGCCTGTGATCTGACTGGCTGACTCCTCCCCTCCCCACTCCATCCTTCAGTCTAATCATTGGGGCAAGCAGGAACAATGTAGTTTAAAGCTTGTTCCATCAGATTACTGGATTGTTTCTTTAATGTTTTTTATAAGAGTTTACTGACCAAAGCATACATATTCCTTTTGGTCACCTTTCTGCTCCTGCCTCTCCCTCTTCATTCCCCTGCCCACATTGCTGTCTCTCCTTCTTCCATAATTAATTCAAATGCAGCCCTCTGGAAGCTGTCATTTAGGGGACTCTTGTGGTCTCTCACTCTTCCCCCATCTGTCAGCCTCACACATCTTTCTTTTCTGAGTTAGGGTCTTATATTCACAAGTGTCCCACACCCTCTGGATCTACCTTCTCTCTTTCACCAGGTTCCTAGCCTAACCACCACGTCTCTCTGGTTCTGCAGCATTTCTTCATCTCTTTTCTGCCCTCTGCCCCCTAGATGCAGTGCTTCTCCATAGTCCAAACCCCAGAACTCTGAGACATCATAGCCAAGGTCCTGAGTGGGTTTTCTTGAGTATAAGGTTGGATAGGGGCAGGCTGGGAAGAGGGAGGTGTAGTACTAATCTCAGCAGAAGAGCCCTGCTAGTTGAAAGGTCTGGCCTGCTTGCGATATTGGTGACTATTGCTCTCAGCCATTCTTACTTTGAAGAGTTGGGCTACAGTGGGAGAAATTCATCCCTCTTATCTCTCTTTCTTTCCCATGAAGACTTCTCATTTTCCCTTTGGCTCTGAACTATGCAATTTCTACCAGGGCCATAGGAAGCAATCCAAAGCCAGGGGCCTGTGGATAGATATGATAGCTTTAATAGCCTTTCAGTATGAAACCCTTCCAGTTGTCCCAGAGCCACCTTCTGCCATCTGCTGAAACCAAGAATGTCCTTTTCTCCATCTCTCCTACCTCCATCTTAAACATACGCACAGAATAACTCCCAGTTTCCTTTCTTATTTTGTCTTCCAAAATTGGCTGTCATATGGAAATGAGGAAATGTTTTAAGCTACAAGATTCCCATCTCCTCAGAGTGATAAACTGGTGAGCCAGCCCATTAGATGACACATTCTACTGCATTTGTTTTTAATTTCCCCTCCTGCTTTTCAGAGCCTGGTGAAGAGAAAGGAGAGAAAACATGGTTTTCTTATCCTCTACCACCTGAGACTCAACAGGAACAGCCCCTCAGATGACTCAGACTAGCAAATGGCATGGCAGATGGTCAGGATGCAGGTTACCACCTTCAGGGACTCCACTTGCCTTTAAAAATTCACAGCCATAACTTGTGCTCAGGACTTTTCCTTTAGATGGCTGCTCCCTGGGCTTTTCTCCTGCTTTAGTTTTGTTTCATTTTTTTATTATCTTGATTCCCACTAGCAGCTTTGCCCTTAAGCTTGACTGAGTTTATGGCTCCCAAGGAGCTTTCATAGACCCTTCACTCTTTTTCTTCTTCCTTCAGTCAAGTGTTTTTCAAGTTAAGAATCAGTTTGTCACTACACACATGCCCTGCCTCACTGCTTTGCCTTGGAGGAAGTTTGAGCCCTGCCATTCTGTCCCTGCATAGGATAGCTAATTTATATAGAGGGTCCTATGTAGTTTCTTAGCCGCTCCTCCTGTCTAATTCTCTTGAGTCCTTGTTCCGTTTTCATCAATGGGAAGTTAGTATTGGGGACCTAAATGAGAGGCATTGGCAGAACCTTAGTAAAGCAGCAGTGACATAGGGAAGGGTCAGGGCAGAACCCTACCAGGTAGCTCTTTAGTTGGTCCTCAGTCTCACTAAGAAGGCAGAGCAATTGCTTACCCTAAATGCTCTCTTGTAGTCAAGGGGAACATCACTGACCTTGTTATTGCTGCCAGCCATGTGGTTGCTCTCCCTTGCTTTTTTGCCTTCCAGACTCATCTGGACCAAAACTAGATATGGAGGATGTCACTTGGCCCTTTTTAAAGGTCATGGCCTTTCTAGGCACCTTAAGGGAAGACACTTTCTGAAAGGAACTGGGAGAGTGGACCCTTGGGGCTCTTCCAAGTGAACACAGAACTGAAGCCTCTCACCTCACTCTAAAGACGCTGCTGCTAGATACCCAAAGCCATTGAGAAAGGGGCCAGAACCAGGCTTTCTAGTCTTCAGACTTCCTGCCCCATTCTCTAAAAAGAAAGCTTGCTTAGAATTAAAAAGTCTGAGAAAGCCTCCCCCATTATGAGGGGACACTAAAAAGTAGGACCTCCTTTACTTACTCTTTCCTTGTTGGTTGCATACACCAAATCTGGCTTCCTTCAGCCTCCACCCCTTTAGTGCTTCTCCCTAAGCACTAGACCATATACTCTTGGTGGTAGTAAAAGAGATGACCTAACTGAACCTCACCGCATTGCTTTCCCTATGCTTATTGTGCTCTTGGCTCCTTTCCTGACTCACTGCCCTCTAGCATCACACATCCTGGTAGATGGTGATGCTAGAACCATGTTCTGTCTACAGCCTGAACCACCAAGCAGACATCAAAATATTCCTCTGGTTTCTGAGGCTACGTTGCTGCACACTGAGAGGCTCATTTAAAGGTGCTATCCCTGAGACAGCTCTCCCCCGGAAAAAGTTCTCCCTTTCTTTCATAACTTCCTTCCCATCCCCAAATCATTATTTTTCATTAATATTGTACCTTGTATACACAGGAAGGAAATATATTTTTTTAAATTTCATAACCCATCTGTTTAGAATCCAGTCCTCCTAGCTACATCACGTATGCCTTTGTTAATATGTTTTCTGCTTTCTTTAGACTTTTGTTTGATGGGCAGAGGGAGGAACAAGACAGTGAGGATCTTCAACCCCCCACAACCTTAATCATCCCCTCAGAGTATCTTTGTTTCTGTTTACAACACACAAATGTGCACAGACACAAATCCCCACCTCCCTCACCCCCCAGGGTACTAACCTAGACTGAATGAGTATAGGTGGCTATACCAGTCATTCATCTCTTTGGGGTAAAGTCTTGCCCCAGAATGAGAAAAGGCCGGGGAGAGTAGGGAAGGTTAAGGCAGCTTATGTCCTTTCTAGATGCAGGTTTGTATTGTAGCTGCTAGGGTTTTTGGTTTTTCGGTTTTTTAATGGGGGCTGATAGCACAAAGATTTCTCACCAGCATTAGTTGCTGGTGAGTGATGTTTTTAACTGTAAAAAAAAAAAATGGCTATGAGTACTAGTTTCGTTGATTTTCTCTTAGGGCAGTGGTTCTTAGAACATGGTCCAAGACCAGCAGCCACCAGCATCTGGGACCTTGTTAGAAATGCACATTTGGGCCCCTCTGACCTATTGAATTAGAAACTGTGGGAATGGGCTCTAACAAGCACTCCAAGTGATTGTAACACACACAAAAGTTTGAGAACCATCACCTTGGGGCAGCAGGGAAATTCTTGTAGGGTGTCAATATTTTAAGGATCATCCTTTGCCTTAGCACTAACATATTTTTCCATTTCCTCCAGTCTCTTCCTCCACTCCCATAAAAACAACAACCATATCACTCATCTCAAAATCTAGGTTTGTCTTTATCCTGTTTATCCCTAAAACCTGTCCTGCATTGACCTGGACAGGACTTGTCCCATATTCTCTTGCAGACTGGTCACTCATGTTCTTTGTTACAGGAAAGAGCAGCTGGAGTTTTAGCTGTCCTGTTCATGTGTGTTCTCTCGTTCTCTCTCTCTCGTTCTCTCTCTCTCTCTCTCTCTCTCTCTCTCTCTCTCTCTCTCTCTCTCTCTCTCTCACACACACACACACACACACACACACACACACACACACACACACACACACACACACACACACACACACGTTTCAGGCAGGGAGATGAGCCTCCAGCCCCAACAGTGGAGGCTGCAGCCTCCTGACAGTATCTGTTGAAAAGAAAACAGTGTGTATCTATGGTTTTATCTCTGCTCATTTGTATATCTTTGACATGTAGCAAAACCTCTCCATCTCATCAAGGAACTCTGATGTGGGTCTTCCCAGTCCCCAGTGGTAGACTTTGACAGGTGGGAGGGTACAGTGCTACAGGCTTTTTTGTTACAAAATCATCTTCTCCCTTTCCCCTCCATCCAGTTCAGCATGATCCCTGTGAGCAGGCTCTCACAATCTCCCAGGACAGGGCTGAGGCAGAGGCTTCGCTCTATTCTCCCTAACCATCCCTTCTTCCTTCCCCTTTGCCACTTAGCAGTTAATCCCCCAGCCATGCCTTCTCCCTCTCTCCCTGCCCTGACATATATTGTGCCTTATTTATGCTGCAAATATAACATTAAACTATCAAGAGAACCACTGTTATGTCTGATGCTTCAATACTCTGATTTACAAGTTGCATTGTCCACTCTTTTCTGGGAACTCACTGGGTTTTCATATCTGTGATCTTCCTCATGCTCCTAGGTTTCTTAGGACAGAAGGAGCCAGGATTCTTATCACTTCTTTTTATATAGTGAAGACACAGAGAAGGTGGGTGGTTTATATAAATTACATAAGACAAGAGAAGGCACAGGAACTAGGGCTCATGCCTGTGTACTGCCCTGGGGACAAGGGCCCTCAGCATCATGGGAGGGCTCACTAAAGGACCTATGTGCTTTATGAGGACGAGAATGGGAAATAAGACAGTGTTTGAAGGCAAGTAGCCTCTTAACCTTTCAGTGTTTTATCCCCAACTCCTCCCAACAATTTAAAAAAATAATAATAAAAATAATCCCTACGCTCAAGAAGTTTCCAGCATGACTGGTGGATGCAGACAGACCGAAAGAGGAGCTTTCCATAATTCTGTGAGTTCTATGGGGATAGGGGAAGGTAGGTTAGAAGCAGGTAAGATTTCTCAAGAAAAACAGATAATGCTTAAGAACCATATGGAGTGAGGAATTGTAGGGCAGTCATTACCTGCTTCTTGTATCTGCATATTCCTTGATAATTTTCACAAGTGAGGAGAGTGAGCCAGGACGAAGGACTTGACCAGGAGATAGCAGGTGCCTCTGAGGGTTTCCCAGTAGGAGAGAAATTATCTAAGAAACTGTTTGTGGCTGATGTTTGGTATAATTGACACAAATAGGGAGACTGAGTCTCCTTAGGAGAGTGGGAAAGGCAGTGGTGGCCTTCACTGTGTTATGGTCAGGAGCACATGGAGGTCCAGAGAAGGGTAAGAAAGGAGGTTACTGAACCAGATACCAAAGCCAAGATTAAGTGGTTTGAGACTGAAGGCAGGGCAATTTCACATGTTAGCAGAATTAACCCATTCCAACTAACCGAAGAATAGACCAATCACTTCCATCCTGGACATAGGAAGCCATGTAAATCAGCCCCTTGATGCAGCCTCAGCTCAAATACAGTTGTAATTGGTGATTAGAGCAATAGCAGAGGGGGAAGCAGCAGGATGGTAAACATTGAATGCCTTCTCTGTGCTAGATGGAATGGTAGATGGGGTCACTTACTGTTCACAGTAACCTCTTGATAACAGGAGTAGTTGCCTCATTTTATTGAAGATGAACTGAGTTTTGGGTTAAGACACTTGCCCAAGGCACACAGTGAAGTGCAAGAGCTAGGATTAAAACTGAGTCTGTCTGATCCTCGAGCCATTCTTTGCAGTGTTCCACCACCCCTCTGCTCCTCTGGACTTCTGTCAGATAACAGATAAGGACCTCACTGTGAGGAGGATACATTTGCCACAAAAGACCATCTACCTGCAGTCTTTTAAAAAATGATGAAACTACAAGATGTAACGATGATGAACGTCAGGGTCTGTGATTGGGACTATCTGTGAGACAAAATTTACAGAAAGTTCCACGCTAGGTTCAGCTGCATTCATAGCAATGTAGTATCTAGAACATCCAGGTCAAAACCTACTCTAATCTACCTACCCAAAGTACAAATTGGTTTGTAGATGCCTTAAAGAGGAGAAACACTTCCCCTTGAACAAAAAAGTACTATAGAGTGGAAGAAAAATCTTCAAACCTGCAAAAGGCTGGCACATGTGAATGAAATGAGATGTTCTGTGAGACTTAATGAGGCAAACAGACCCCTGGTGGAGGCCACAAGGAGATGGAAACCAGCTTGGTGCAAGGATCAATCTAAAGACTGTCTCAGGAGACGGTAAGTTTGCCCGGGACTTGGGTATGTAAGGCTTATCACAGCCAACTTTTTAAGGACACTTGCTCTGCCAGATCCTGTACTGAACGGATTACAAAAAGTATCTCAAATAATGCCCACCCTAGGAAGTAGTTTCTTTTAATGTTGCCATGTGTTAGGTGAAGAAACTGCAGTTTGAGAGGTAGACAGCTTGCCCAAAGCTGATTACAGGCTTTTTACATCATGGCATCTCTACATTATAGGCTAGTGGGGAGGGTGAGGAAGGGATCCTAGGATCATAAGAGAAAGGGTACCAAATGACTTTGAAGGACCTTTTCCTGAAAGATATTTCCTAAATCAAGATTCTAGTCTCCTGCCCCCAGAGCCAGACTGAGGCAAGGGCAGGAATGACTAGAGGGAGATGGACAAAATTATAGTCCAACCCCAATAACCTGCCCCTGCCTTTCTGGAACTCTTTCTTAAGAGTCAGGGCCTCGGGAACCACCATCCATACCTGATCCTTCAGAGTTCTATTCCAGAAAAAGGAAATGGCCGGACCTGACAGTGAGGAGCTGTGACCACAGGGTGGCAGTAGTGCTCCAGCTGTAGAGGATGGCTCCGGAGGCCCAGGTGAGGTGAGTCCTAAGCTGTGCTCCCGAGTGATGATGGGGTCTACAAAGATTTGAAGCAGTCACTACTTTTTTGGGGCTCTGAAACTTTTTGGTCTCCTCCTGTATCTCACTTTTTACCCACAGGCGACCCTCAGAATAGTAACCCCCCAAGAGGCATATATGTAGGTTTGTGAATGGGCTGGGTGATCCCTAATACAGCCAGTCAGGGGAGGGACCAAGCTGGGCCATCCTAGCCAACTCTGACTCTGGCTCTTTTCCTCCTGTTCCTCTGTTCCAGGACAATGCTTAGCTCTTCCTGACATGACTTTATGTTTTTATTCTACAATTAAGAAAGAGAGCAGGTGATCAATTGGCGCTCTCCAACCTGTTGAGGGATTGGGGGTTCTTGAAGGCCCCCCAGGGCCTGGCTCTGACAAAGCCTCTGCAATTAATGATGCTTCAAGAGCTCTGGAGACAGGATTTATGCATCTAATAAAGTCTGCAACTCCAGGCTTAGGGGCTGAGGCCGGAGGCTGAGAGCAGGAAGTCCCCAGAGGGCCATGGGAGGGGATCCCAGGGGCTCTTAATGGAGCTGAGCATTTCCATTGCCTGCTCTAGATTCCCCCGTCAGGCTGCTGTGGGGGGGTGGGAGGAGCGGGGGGACAGGGAGACAACAGGTATAAGAGGCAGATGTGGCCACAGAAGGCAGATGACAGCATGGATTCCAGGCAGGCAGTAGTGCTGCTGGTGGCGCTGCTGTTAATAACGCACTGGGGCCATGCTGAAGGACCAGGAGGCTGGGATGGAGATCAGATCTTTGCGGTAAGTTAGCACGCCCAGCCCCATGTCACCGTTTTCCCCTACCTCAGCTTGAGACTTGTGCTCTAGGTTCAAACACTCTAGTGGCCAAGGTCTTCATTGCGTCCTCACATCTGAGCCACATTCTTCCCTTTGTGACCTAAATGTCAAAGGCCTTTGCCAATCTTCCATCTGGATGTCCCTGTACCACAGGAGGAAGACACTGGACTCTACCCACTGCAGGATGCCCAGACCCCTGGGTCACTTTTGCACTCCCTGATCCAGTTCATGCAGAAGAGACCTGTACGGAGCAGAGCCTCCTTCCTATTTCAGCCCCAGAGGTGAGTCTGAGGAACACCGGGGTGAGACCGGGGCCAGAGAGAGAAGACAGGGAGGGGGTTAGAGAAGCGGGGAACCGGAAAAACCTACAGCTGAGGATTGTTCTCTTCTAAGGTTTGGCAGAAACACCTGGCACTCCTGGAACAACAAATGGCTGAGTCCCCGAGCTGGGGACGGACTGAGCTCCCCATTCTGGAGCTTGGCTGCACCTCAGCGCTTTGGGAAGAAGTGACATGTCATTCCTTGAAATGACTGCATGCAGAGCCCACACCCTGAAGTGCTGTGTGTCCTCCTAAATAAAGCTGCCTAGCTTCTGAATCCAGGTGTCTGTGTCTGAGACTTCAAAGGGTTGGGAAGGAGCCCAAGGCAAGAACCGCAGCTCCTCCATTTCCAAAAACTCTCCAGGACTGCAGCTGATGGGGTTCCCGGAGGTCCCACTACACCCAGCCTCCTGCCACCAGAAAGGCAGACATGGGGACATGTGGGAAACAACATGGAGAGGCACCGCTGGGGAGGTGATCTGGCACTAACCTCATCTGCCATCAACTACTCAGGGAAACAGTTAAGAATCCAAGCAGCACATTTATTCTGGGCTCTAGGAGAGAGCCCCTGATTTCATCATCACTATTAACATGAGGATCGATCCTGGGCCACCTGAGGCCGTGGTCCCTGGCTCCAGGCCCCATGCCCTCCTCAGCCTGCAGGGAGACAGTCTGTGTCAGAGGTAGAGATGGTGGTACCTCCAGGGGGTACCAGAGCTGGACAGATGCCTGGGCCAGGGGGCGAAAAGAGCAGAAAGCAAAGGTGTACATCCATGAGTCCAGCTGGAGTTTTACTTGCTGCCTGCCATGATCTTGAGGTACTGCAGGGCACGGCGAGCAGCCTCGCCACGAGCTGCCTCCCTGGTGGTTGCAGAGCCATGACACACGGTGGCTGGCTGTGTGGACAGCTCCACCAGGCACTGGCAGAGCCCACTCAGGCTCAACTCCTCTAGAGACCAAGAGAGAGGAGGGAGACAGTGTTGGTGGGAAGGCTGCACCAGGAGGGGTGCACCCATGTCATGGTTATTTTCCCCCAACTCCTTATACCCATCTATACTTGCTCTGATCCAGTCCCCCACCATCCCCCAGCCCCACAACTAGCCATACCAATATCCAGGTAGCTGACATGGAAGGCCTGCTCCTCAGAGAGCTCACTGAGGACACTGCAGCAGGCAGGGCCCAGAGCACCCAAGGAACCCAGGGAGCAGCTGCGGAGGGACAGGATCTTCTCCCCCACCGAATTTCGCAGAGAATCCCAAGTGCAGCCTGGGCCCCGGTTCCGAAGTCCATCCAGGCGAGAGCCCACACCCTGACGAGATGGAAACATTGAGAAGGATGTTGCCATGGGCTGTGAGACCCAGGCATTTAACAGACATTCAATGTACAAGGAGAGATAAGCCCAAAGAATGCTTCCTCCAGCTTGCCTCCCCTCAGTCAATCCCTGTATGGCCCCCTCTCACTACTAGATCCCAGACAGGATGGCCATGCAGCCTACAGGGCCTCTGTCCTGAGCCAGCTTCCCCACGGCACTCACCAGACAGGCCTACAGCTGAGGCTGAGTGAGGGCCCAGGAACCCTGAGTCTGATAGGAAAATGGACAGAAGCAGGTCTGGGACTCAGAGGGGCTCACTCCCGAGTCATAGACCTGAGTCCCCAAGTGGCCTGGCATGGAGGATGGCCCACAAGCCACTCACCATGGAGAAGTGGTCATCATCAGGCTCTGCCTCATTCCCATCTCGGGCATCCAGAGGCACTGTGTGCACTCGAAGAAGCATTTTGGCCGCTGCATTACGCTTTGCCAACTTTTTGGAAGTGCCACTGCCTGCATGTGGGGAGAGGGTTACTGGATTATGACTCCCAACTCTGCTTTACACCCAACTCAGGGTTCCCTCAGGAGGTATCAAGTGGAAAGAGATCAGGACCTGCCATGCACCTGAGTACCTGATTGGCAGAAGAGGAAAGAAGGATAGCATGCAAGGAAGAAGCTAGGAGGAAGGAGCAGAGCAGGGAGAGCAAGGCTATAGCAGAGAGAAGCTAGGAGCTGCCTGTGCCCAGGACTAGAGTACTGGGGGATAGTAGCTGCAAGAACTCCTTTCTGCCCAGTTACCAATCTCAATGAAACGCTCCACTCGGCAGGTCATGGTAAACTCTTTGCGGTGGGCTGGCCCAGACTCCTGGGTCACCGTGTACTCAGGTAACCGCCAGCCCTTCTGTACCACCAGCTCCTTGGAAGGGAGAAACAAGGGTATACAAGGCTGAGTCAAAAATGAATCCAATATCCTCTCCCTCCTATCCTAGGAGCCTCAGATTCCAGGTTAGAAGAGGAATAAAGGGGGTGGAAAAGCTCTCAGAACAGGGTAACCGCCCCCCATATCCTTCCTTCATGGTCCCTGGTTCGAGGGAAGACAGGCATGCACAGGAAATGAAGATGGGGCCACACCTGCAGAGCACCAACAGGGTTGCACTCAGATTGCTGAGGGGAGACAGGGGGCTGCACCTCCATGGGGGGGTTCCTGAAGGAAAAAGGGCCCAGGGCCAAAGCTGAGGGAGCTGGTTCCTTCTGCAGCTGCCCATATGTCCTAAGCCTTGTTTTCATTTCCCCCACTACCATCTCCCTACTTCCCACTAGGCAGGCAGCTGTCGGTCCAAAAGTGCTGCCTACTCCCATTCCCCTCCCCAACAAGTAAGGTCTCCTCCAGGTCCCAGGCTCATTTTGATTTCCTGGAACATCTGATCATCACTTCACCAGGACAGTAGGAGAGGGGCTGTATACCCAGTTCCTGGAAGTACCTGATGGGACTCAAACACATGATGGGACCATCATGGGGTCAACTCGAAAGAAAATGGGGCCTGCAAGACCCTTAAACATGGTCAAATATCATCCACATGGCTATTTAAAAATCATTAATTACCTCTTGTCCCAAGAGCTCACCAGCTGGTGCAAATTTTTCAAACTGGTCCTCAACTATTTCAGCCTCTGTTTACTCTCAGACTTCCTCATGCCTGACTAGCCTGGATCCAAGGGCTGGCGACCAGGAGCCAGGACCCCTTCCAACCCCCCTCAGGCAGTCAGGAAACACAAAATACCTGGCTGGGAGAGGAGACGGAAGAGGAGTAGCAGCCAATGCAGCAGTAAAAACTGGAACGTCCTCAGGCAGTGAAGAGTCTAGGAGAGAAAAAGAACTTCCCGAGGGGAAGGGGGCCTTTGATTCACAACCTACTGGGGGTGGGAGGAGTAGAGGAAGGGTGGGGGACCCAGGTCCTCCTAATCTGCCCATCCCCTAAGAAAATTACTTCCCACTTGAGCCAAAGACTCAGGGAAGCTCAACCACCAGCTCTTCCTTCTGAGATCCTTGGCTGCCAAACACCAGATCAAAAAGACAGAATAGAGGGAAGAGGGTCTCTTTCTACCCAAGAACCATGGGAGTAACAAACTCCAACCTAAGTGCAGAAAAGAGAGGAGGCATGTTGGGGAGCAGCAACTCCCTCCAGCCTCAGCCTCTACCCCTCTCCCTCCCTAGCCTGAGCCCCAAACCACAGTCACAACCCCTCCATGGGACTGGCCATTCCCCCTAGAATCATTGATTGCAACAGGAGCCCTGGAAGCATTCTGCTCAGGTGCAGAGGAAACTCAGGAAGAGGCCAGGTCACGGTGGCTAAATATCACAAGGCCAGGCCTACTGGACAGAGGGGCTGGTGCAGGGGTCTGGGTTCCTGGCAAGGCCTCTAGGATGCCTCAGCTGTTCCTCCCTCACCTGCTGTCCTCCAGGGCCGGCTCCAGCATGCTCCCCCCTTTGAGGTGTTTGAGGGCCACCTCAGCTGCCTTGTGCTTGGCTGCCTTCTTGCTGGGGCCCTGACCTGAGAGAGGGGGTGTGGGCAATACTGGAGGTCACTGGAAGGACAGAAGAGAAACCAGCATCCCACAGCCTCTCTCCTCACAGCCACAGGGAGTCAAACAAGCCCCCTTTCACCAACCTCCCACTGCCCAAGACTGGAAGTTACATTAATTGCTGGAAGGAAAGGCCCTTATCCTTCCACGAACTCCCCAAATCAAGCCACACCAGACAGAACTACTCCTAAGCTCAGACACTTTGGGTGGAGGTTCTTTTTTGCCTTACTTTCCTCTCGGAAGCACTTTCTTTTCTCTCAATAAATAGAGATGGCTGGAAAAACAGAGAGTAGGTTCTAGAGCAGGGGGTCCCCAACCCCCAGGCTGTGGACCACTACTGGTCCATGGCTTGTTAGGAACCGGGCCGCACAGCAGGAGGTGAGCGGTGGGTGAGTGAGGGAAGTTTCATCTGTATTTGCAGCCGCTCCTCAGAGCTAGCATCACCGCTTCAGCTCCACCTCAGATCGTTAGGCATTAGATTCTCATAGGAGCACCAGTCCCTGATGCCGAAAAGTTGGGGCCCACTGAGAGTCTAGAGTCAAAACCTACCTCTGACACTAAGCAAGTGACCCTGCACCAGTTATTGAATCGCTGAGCCTGTCTCCTCATATTCAACATGAAGATATTACAACCTACATTACCAGATTAGACTGAGGTTTATAATTAAATTAGAATTTAGTTAAGCACCTAGAACAGAGCCCAGCACAGCCGGCACTCACTCCCCAGATACTTCGCTGAGATTTCGGTTTATTTCCTCTTTTTCCTCTAGGATGACGATCTACCAGATCACTGTGACAGTACTGCTTGCTCCTCTAACTCCCAAGTTCTACCTACCTCTTCATAGACCTGTTCTCCCAATCCAGTCAGTGGCCTTTCCCCCTGAAATCTCTCCTTCCCTTACTGGCCTTGAAAAGATTCCAAGAAATAAAGCCAATAGGGCCCTGTGAATGCACATCCCAGTCAGGCTGCCCAAGACTTCCTCACCAGTGCAGCTGGTGTCGCCAACGGTGACCCGAAAGGTGAAATTAGGCTGGTGGGCTTGGCCCTCGGCTTTGAGAAGGTCGTACACGGGCGTCTTCCCTATTCTGGTCCCATATTCTTGCAGAAGGCTGATCGGGGTCTTGCCCGGGTTGGCTGCCAGCATTTGCTCTATACTGGGGGGGAGGGGCAGATCCTCATCATACCTCCCCTCTCTGCACCCACCTGGCCAAGCACTGTTATATCAGACCCAGGTACACTCTTGGGGTACAAGGGGTCCAGGGGACCCTAGGCAGTACAGCAGCCATTGGCTGGGTTCAATGTGGAGTAGAGAGATGCAGGCTGGAAAAGAAGGGTCCACTGCGGGTAATGCACTGTTCCAGTCTCAGTTAAGGCGAGGGATCCTGTACCCGAGTGCAGATTGGAAGTGCATGTCCCGAGACACAGTGCAAGCCAGGAAACCAGTACCCACCAAATGCATTAAATGTCGGGGGCATAAAGCCCAGCGCCCCAGTGCAGTCTGGGAACCAGGCCAACCCCAAACTATTTCGAGCTGAAGGCAGTGACCACTGCTCGGGTGCATGCCGGGAACCACGGCCCACTACCCCAGTGCTTGCCGGGAAGAACCCTCAGGCCAGATGCATGCTGGGGCCGCGCCGCTACCCCTCCGCACCGTACCACGCTCTTCACTCTGCAGCGATCGGTATGGGGCGGCTCACCTGGGCAGCCCGCAGCCCGTGGTAGTGCCGGAGCCCTGCTCCTCCTCACTCATTCCCTCCTTCGTCCCCGCGGGCGCCACCGTGACTGTAGCCTCCACGCGCCCTAATACACCGCTGACGAGCTAGGGCCGGGGCCAAGCCCCGAGTCGCGGCCGGTCGGGCCCGCCGCGGGGCATGCTGGGATATTGAGTCCGCCGCCCACCCTACTCCATGAGTCTATATGAGAAGAGCTATCCGTCCCACAACGCTCCGCGTGCTTTGCCCTGGCAAGCAGCACCGCCTTCTGGGAGGAGCGCCGACCCCTCCACATTTGCTGCTCGAGCTGAGGGTGGTTTTTTGTTTGTTTATTTTTAATTTCGTCCCGCCTCCTTCCGTGTCTTCTCTCCCCTCGGCGGGGGCTCTGGGCATGCGTATTAGAGTGGAAGCGGCTAGGGGCGGAGCGGTAGGGCTGACCAGCTGTGGCGAGGCGCGCCTTCGAATCCTGAGAAAACTACAGAACCCAGGAGCTTGCGCGCCATTTTTGTCGCAGCTGGAGGGGCCGGGTCAAGCATGCACGACAAGCTTCCCGGTGTAATTGGTTATTCCCTATTGCGCTCATGTGCTCTACGTGGGTTACGATTGGTTACTTCACCTAGAGGGGCCGGGACAAAGAAAGAGTCAACTCCCTTGACCCCACCTCTTTCTTAAGAAAAGGTTGTGATTGGTTTAGAGGAGAGACTGCCGTAGGATCCTTACTCTTTGCAGTCTGGGAGAGTGGGCCTTACCTGAAAGCGGAAGGGGACTGTTCTTTGACCGCCTCAGAGCGCTAGGACATTTGTATTTCCGAGTCCATCTCACACTTACTCCTGGTCTTTGGGCTTTGGTCTCAGATCCTGCCTCCTTTTCCTAGGTTTTCCTTCACCTCTCTTCCCCTTAATTCTGCCCCTCAGTCTGCCGGATTTCCACTTTTTTTTTAAAGTCTTTTTAGAATAGTCCTAGTGAACCTTTCTGTAGCTGGTCAGGAGACCGTTGGAGCCTGAACATCAGGCTATATAGTGGGATGACAGAATTGGAAGGACTAAGACATATGGTGGTCTCATTACCTCTGCCATGGGTCTTAGGTCTCTCAGTAGAAAAGAGCAAGACAAGATTTTGGTCTCTTAAAATTAATCGACTAACCTGGGTTTTTCAGCGCTCCATTTCCTCCTCCCCAAAGGCAACCACTGGGTTGAAAGATGAGAGAAAAATCTTGTGACCTTGGAGAGAAAGAGATCACGAAAAATGCCTGCTTCTTATGAGTGTTCTGAGAATGGGTCAGGGAAGAAGAGATAACTTGTTCTGAAGGTGGAAGTCCAGAGGAATCTTGGAATAATAAGGAGGGGTCATCCAGGAACACGGGCGGGGGACGGGGCATTGAGCTGACTGGATTCCCATTGGGTGGAACTGGAGTGGTGACAAGGAAAGGAAAGCTGGCAAAATGGATGTGACAAGGGGAGCAACTCTAGAGCGTGTGTGTGTGTGTGGGGGGGGTTCCCATATGAGGGGCTACTGTCTCAGAGTATAGGAGGGAGTTTATAAGACCGATCATAGGGGGCTCCTACGGAATCAGCGTAAGGCCCAAGATGGGACAATCAGCTGGAAGGTGAGGGGCCCAGACGGGCCAGGGACAAGACTGGAGCGTGCCGGATGGCAGCAGCGGGCCCCTTTAAGAGGCCGGCGGCTCCAGCGCAGCATCCCCCGCTCAGGGCGTGTCCGTCCCGGGGGGCCAGGGGCGGGGGCCTAGGAAGGAGCGGGAGTTCAAGCCGAGTGGGGACGAAGCTAGGGGTCGGAGGGTGGGTGAAGAAATCTGTGGCTGACATCCGTACTCTCGGACACCGTACAAGCATCGACTGTGACAGCGCCCCGGGTCCGGTCGAGGGCAGCGGGGGGGAGGAGAGAAGGAGGAGGAGATAGAGGAGGAGGCGGGAGCAGCATCCGGAGCCGAGCTGCAGCAGCGCCGCCTTTTGTGCTGCGGCCGCGGAGCCCCCGAGGTGAGAGCCGGGCCGAGTTGTGGAGGGTGGGGGCCAGGGATGGGTCCGGGTCCTGGGATCTGGGTGCCGAGGGAGGGTCAAAATGCAGATGTGGAGGGGTGGGGGAGGGCGGAGCGAGGATGCTAAGGCTGGGAGGATGGAGAAACTGGGGACCTGGACCCGACGTCTGTGGGGATGGAAAGGAGGGGAACGGAGCAGAGGAACGCCGCGGCCTAGATTGGAGATGAAGGGCTTCGAGAGCTGGAAAGGACTGCATGGGGTTGGGGGGATGATTGGGGGGAAGACTTTAAGGATAGCGGGCAAGACATCATCCTCCTCTCCTCCCACTCATCCTCAAGAAGGGGGGGGAGGGGAGGAGGAAGAAGAGTTTTGGCCGCTAACAGGGAAGGAAAGACAAGGCCTGATGTGCCCACCGACCCCCTCAACCTCCCCCCGCCCACTGCCATACACACACACACACACACACACACACACTTTGCAGGCTGCACCTGAGGATTATAGGTAGCGAGCACCTGTTCTTGGATGCCCAGGCAATGGTCCCCCTCCCCTTCCGTTTTGAAGCCCCTAATCCCCTCCAGCTGTTGCATTCACCTTTTCCATCCAGCTGTTGCATCCTGCCCTCCCCCATTCATATGTCTTTCTCCCTCCTCTTTCTCTCCATCTCCTCTGGCTCCCCTAACCCATATCTCTAATCCAGGCCTTTCATGAACCTCCCTTTTCCCCACACACTCTTCAAACTCTTTGGCTTAAAAATATGCAAGAATCCTTTTCACAGAGTTGAGATGGCTGATAACAATGGCCTTGGCAGAGAAGATGGAAGAGAAGAGGTCAGAGGCTCTATAGACAGTGGAAGGAAATAGTAGAATATCCTGCTTTTTAGCTCCACTACTTGCTCCCTCTTGGGAGGAGAGTGGGTGAGTGGCCCTCACCCTGGAGGGAGTGCACCTGAGGTCTCTTCCCCACCCAGAGTCCTCTCAAGCCACAGTCAGTGCCTCCCTCTACGACTTGCAGTTCCCTTTCAACTTGCAGAGCGCACCCATGGCTCTGGGAGCTCTGATTTTCAGCCAGAGGATCATACTAAGGGGAGATAGTCATACCAAGGGGAGGTGAGCAGAAATCATTCAGGAAGGAAAGGGCCTAAGTGCACCCTGGGCCTTCCCATCCAGACACTGAAGTTCCTCTGAGATTTAGGGCCTCCACTCTCCTCTCACACTTAAGGGAGAAGCAGCTGCCTTCTCAAGCCTGCCACTCACCTACTCACAGTGCGAACTGAGGTGATGCTGAGAAGACCAATGTTGTGTGATGTCTAAACTCCAGCATACATGAAAACACACAATTAAATATCTATCCCCTATTTAAACTCAGTTATGGGCAGAGGAGGCAAGAAGAAAGGAAGTGGCTCAGGGCTTCCTGGGCGTCCTTATAGCTGATGATGGCAGAACCCCTCTAAAATCCAGCTGCTGTTTCCAGTTCTTCCCCTTGAGATGACAATCATGGTAGCCTGGCTTTACCAGGAAAGGGACCCTAAATTCTAGTACCCTCCACCCTGGACTCACCTAATGGCAAAATGGCTCATCATGTGCAATGCTACATCTCCCCTGCCTGGGCTGGGGAGAAAGAAGGGATTAGGAATCAATCCCTTCAGGAGTCTCTGCTGGGGCAGAAGTAAAGTGTGGCTATGATGGAACAGGGGACACAGGGGCTTCATGAAAGGTTGGCCACAGAGACCTGTCTGTCTGCTTTATTTGCTCCCAGAAGGACTAGGGTCATATAGGTGATGAGGAAGCAGAGACACTATTGCAGAAGAGATGAAGGGTCATCCAGGATAAAGAGCCCTTGTCCTTTGGTTTCTTATTTCTTTGCTCTTTTTCTTCCCTCGTGTTTGTCCACCTCCCTTTCCACCTGTACCCTCCCTACTGCCTCTTGCTTTGTAGAGGAAAAGAGAAAGAAAGGATGGGAATCACATGTATAAAACCCCCACTAGTGCTTGTCAGGCACTTTTTGCACGTGACTAATGCTTATAGGGGGCTTCCTGGATGCCAGGTACTAGGCCAGGAACTTTATTTGGATTATCTCAATAATGCTCATAATAAGACTAAGATTTAGGTAGTGTTATCATGTCTATTTTAGGGATGAGGAAACTAACTAGAGAAGTATTCTGCTCAGAGTGAAAAAATCAGTATATGGCTAGAGTTTAGGATATCACTGACCCAGAGCCTGTGTTTTTACCCACCATGTTATATACTGCATTACCACGGTGTGACACAGGTACCACTGTCCCCATTTAGAGATGAAAGAACTGAGGTTTGTTAAAAGTCTCATACTCCACGTTGCCCAAATGGTCAAGAGCAAAGACAGGATGCCAACCAAGCCTCTCTGATTCTCAAGCCATCTACCCTCCCTCTCTAGTACACTGTCTCAAGCTAGGTGGGAGGAATGGATGGACACTATTATTTTCAATTCCTTTTTCAACTTAAAATAGATTTTTAAATTTATTTTAAAGCAATTCAAAGTTACTATTGAAACATTAGAAAATATACATAGGTAACATGAAGAAAAACACCCACCATTCCAGCTACCCAGAAAATGTTACACTTTGGTATCTAACCTTCAGGATCTTTTAAAATGCACATTCAGCTCAGAAACTATTTGTTAAAATATGCTGAACTTCTTCCAGGTTCTCCTGAGATCCTGAGCAGAAGAGACCCTTTGTTAGCCCCATGGCTCTTCATATCTTGTTCCTACCCTCTCCTTCCCATTGAGACCTTAAGGGGTAGGACTGAGGGATGATTCTGGACCATGTTGGCTAGAGGTTGAGGATGGGGTGCAAAGAATTGGGCGTTTGCCCTCAGTTCAGAGGAGGTGGAATGGCAGGATTTGCAGAACAACAACAATAGATCTGGTAGAGGAATGACTGGGGACTCTAACATACCACTGCCATTGTGACCTGGTTCCCTTGGGACCTGAAATCGAGATTTGTCTTAGGGAAGTAGAAGGTGGGAGACCAAGTCTCCCTTTTCCGTTCAGACAGAAGACATGGCCTCTCCAAAATCCACAAATAAAGACCTGATGTCCAGCCAACCAGGAAGAGGAAGCCAGGAGCCAGGCACTGTGTTCGGGGCATTCCCTACATTGTCTTACTTAACCCTCACCGCCCCATGAGGTAGGGTTGGGAGTTTCAGAGAGGTTACAGTCCTTAATCTAATTTGTGATAAAACTGAGATTCTAGTTCCGATCTCTCCAAATCCAAAGATGGTTCTTTTTTTCCCCTAAACAGTACTTCCCCTTTCTCCTCCAGCCCCATCACTGCCCACCCTGCTGGGAGATGTGGTGGCCACTAGGAGTCTCAGGGCTTGACCTGTATGAGGCTGAAGGTCTGGATTTAGGAGAGATCTCCAGTTTTCCCTAGGTTCTCAGGAAAAGGCATTTCCCTCTCTTGAGGGCACTGAGAAAAGCTGTAGTTCTTTTCAACTGAGAAGAACCCTGGGGCCAGGATCATGGACTCCTTAAGAAGTAAAACAAGAACAAGCTACAGTCAAGTGCCCAGAGTCCCTCATCCTCTCAGAATCTCAAAGCTCGCAGAGGTAGAACTAGCATTCCAAGGCCTCGGGTTTCCTTACCCCGTGAAGACCTCCCTCCCTATTCCCATTCAAAAGAGAAAACTTCCTCCTATTCCTGAGTGCCAAATGAGGTCCAGGACAGTGGCTAGTGCTCAAAATTTAGACAGTTGGCCTGGCCTCTTAACTGAGCCCCAAGATAGCCAGACAAGCAGCGTGGCATTGCAATTCTGCTGTTAGAACAGGAGGGAGTAAGAGAATTCAAAGGGCTCCCTTGCCACAGACCTCCAACATCTCAGGCTAGAGAACCTACAGGGCAAGGAGGGTACTCCCTGCCCCCACTCCACTTCTGCAGCCTCCTGAAGGGACACTCTGGAAACCAGCACCAAAGCAGAGAATCTGGTAGCAGAAACTGAATCAGGGCCTCCCAGGGTGTCCAAAGAGCTTCTTCCCCTGGAAGATGTGTAGCTTAGGGACCAGTCTGCCCCTTCACCCAATTTGGAGCAGAGTTCAGCACAGTAAACACTGGCAAATATGGTAGACAGAATGACTGACGGAGATATCCATCCCCTCCTGTCACATCCTTGCCCCTCCCCCATGTTTTGCATAATTGATGGCAGGGGAGACAGCTCTCCTCCCCCAGGGTGACCGAATGTCTGGACTAGGGGCTCCTAGCCATATCCCGCCTCCCTCCCCCCCAAAGTCCTAGTAGCATGGCCTAGCTGGGAGGCAGTGGGACACAGCTGGCAGGTCAGAGAAAGGAAACTGTGTGTTGAGAGAGAGGAATCTCTTGGGGGGGGGGGTCTCAGCTTTTTGTGCCACTCCTTCAGGTCAATCTGGTAATCATGAGTCAGAACAGAGTGAGGGTGGATTGGGCCTGGCTAGATTCCCGCCCTTTCCCTTGGTCCTATCTCTTTCTTCAGGTGCTCCCATTGCTCTAAAAGACAAGAAGGTGAAATGGCTTCTCTCCCTCTCTCCCCAGCTGCTGGCCCTAGATACCACAGGGCCCTCCGGGGAACCTGGTGAACTGGAGGGAGGCTCGGCTGCTTGTCACCCTCTCTATGCCTAGACCTTCTAGTAGCCAAACACCAGGTGAAGGCTGAAAAACTCTTTTAAAAAGCCAGGTGTTGTGCCTTCTCAAGGTTCAGCTTCTAGAAGACGAATTGGGGAGGGCACAAATGATCTCCGCGTTTTCAATCCCTTTTCATCGCCTTTTTCTCAGCGTCCTCTCTGCTTTTCAAAATCAGTTTTTCAGTCCCTCCTTCTCAGGTTTGACTCTCCCTTGCTCCACATTATTTCAGTCTGTGTCTCTCAATTCAGTCTCTCCCTCTAACTGTGCCTGTCGTTCTTTTTGTTTATTCTCCCTATTTCCTGTTTTCTCTGTGGCACTGCACCACCAATGCCAACCTAAGTCCCCTCTCCAGCAACAATCGCTCAACAGTCATGCCCCGGCCGAAGATCTGCATGCGGGGTCGAGGGAGGTATGGACAGGAGGGGAGCACAGATGCGAATGGGGACAGCGGTCCAAAACTGCGATTCCCACAGCCATCCCGGCAACAAGCACGTGGGCCAGCCCGCGCCAGGGGCGGGGCTCAGGCGCAGCCCCACCCCCGCCACCGCTGCTCACGTGACCCTGGGCTAATCTTGTCCTGGTGACTTCACGCGCCGCCTTGGGCCCAGTCGTCATGGTTACACCGCAGCACCCAGCGCTTCCCCCAACCCGCTGTGTCCCCTCTTCCCCACCCGGACCCCTCCTCTTGCTGCCCGGCCCCCGCCCCCAGCCACGCGCCCCGCGCCACGTGACCGCCGGGAAGGAGGTCGGGAAGGGGGAGGGGGCGCTGGGCCAGTAACCCCTTCCTCTCCATCTCGAATGGCTCTTATTTGGATTTCTAGCGGGCAAACAAGCGGCCCTAGCTCGTGCTTAAACGCCAGCCCCACCATCCTGCCCTGCTGGACTACCAAGAGAGCGCCCGAGAGTCTGGCCTGTGTTCTCAGTGGTCCAGAAGGGAATCCTGGCTAATGGGGGGCAGGCAACATCCCTCAGGTCCTCCAGAGGAAATTCTTTGGTGTATTGGCACGTCGTTTGGCCTGGGTTTGTCATTTGCATTACAGTGTACATGTAACCTCTTGAAGCCACTGATATTTCGTGAGATACG
This sequence comes from Eidolon dupreanum, assembly GCA_028627145.1. Lineage (NCBI taxonomy): Eukaryota > Metazoa > Chordata > Mammalia > Chiroptera > Pteropodidae > Eidolon > Eidolon dupreanum. The sequence goes on along the minus strand of CM053503.1, from coordinate 44,570,116 downwards.
ATGGGGATTTGGAGGCTGAACCTGACTTGTGACTAGCTTTCTGAGGCTTAGTTTTCTCAGGAATAAAGGAACCAATGATAATATCTCCTTCACTGGGCGGTTCTGAGGAATGAGGGAGCTAATGCATAGCTAGTGTAGGTATGGCTCTTAAGACGATCCTCTAGAGTGGGTAGAGGAGTGGTCCCACCTGAACACCTGCCTGCTGACCAGATGCTGTTCGAAGCTCTGGAATCCCTTGTGAAATAAATCATAGCTCTCAGAGGAGCCAGACGCCCAGCCACACTGTACATCCAGGATAATGGGAGCCATGATAGGAAGCATGCAGAACTGTGCCAGCCCAGAAGGGACAGTAACTCAGAGCAGCAGGCCCAGAGAGGAAGACTTCAAGATGAAGTGAGATTAGAGGGCAAGAGAACCAGCTTGAGAAGCACTTTCCATGCAGAGCACTCGATTGGGGACGGGGCTTGAGCCTCTTCTACCTAAGTTCTCCTGGGCAAAGTATTTAATAATATCTGTCAAATGGGCGAAGAATGCCTACTTTAGAGTTTTGTTTTGAGGATTAAATGAGCTAATGTGCCTGTGACAGAGGTTAACATACATAGTAAGCCTTCTATGAAAGTTAGTCATTCTCATTAGGTGCCCTGGCACAAAAGCCTGATGTATCTTGATGTCAAACTCAGTTCTGTATGACCTGGGTACCAATAGCAGTAGGGGTTGAAGCTGGAAAGGAGCCAGAGCATGGAGATGAGGTGGCTGGACCGAGGGCAGTGGGGGCTACTAAAAGGTTTGAAGCAGGAGAGCAAGTGCTGGCCATTTTGCATTTTAGATTGTTCTAAAGGCTGGTGGAGAATGGGGTGAGGGGCCTTGGAGGAACTTGGAAACCATTTAAGAGATAGTTGTCCTAGGCCAGGTGACACAGCTAATGAGTCCTGAATTAAAGCAGTAACATGGAACTAGAGAAGAGATTAGAATGGCGTTAGGTCAGAGCTTTTCAAACTTTCGAGGCATTAATAAGAATCATCTGAGGTGCTTATTATATTCGCAGATTCCAGGCCTACCCCACACCCACTGAAAAGCCTTTGAGAAGCCTGGTAATTGTTACAAGACCTGAGACCATCAGAGGTGCCAGACCTCCATGTCAATCTGCATCATCATCCAGTGAGCCCTTTCTATGTGTAGATTCCTGCCACCCCTCTCAATGTGATTCAGAGGCTCTGGTGCAGGGGCTTAAAGAAGGACCCTACTATGAGGAAAAATTAAAGGATTGCTGGCCTCAGGAATCCTCGTATCTCAGGATTTGGTAATTAACTAGATGTGGAAGAAGATGGGAGAGCAGAATTACGCCCGGTGTCAAGCTCTGGCCAGATTTGGTATAGGTTGAATAATTAGCTGTGCCTGAATGACAGCAAGTTTATTCCTTTGTACAGTTGGAGAAATTGAGACTCAAATATTTCTTGCTTGAAGTGACACAGCTGGCAAGTGGCGGAGGCAAGGCTAGGATTCAGCGATTCACATGTGTGTGGGTTTTGTTTTGTTTTTTTAGGATTCAGATTTTTTAATGATTGTTTTTTAAGTAGCATCCAGCTATGAACTGGGACAAATCTTCATTGTCTGGAAAGCTAGATCTTGGTTTGAGAAGCTGAGGATGGGGCAATGAAGAAAGAGGAGGCAGGGTCTTCTCTAACTGACCCTTGAAGGAACACCTGGACTGATTGGGGGGCTAAGTGGGGTGAAGCAATAGGCTACAGCTTGTCCTGACACAGCTTCTACATTCCCATCAGTAGTTCTGCTTTATTCCCCAACTATGCTAGGAGGATAGTGGAGTTGATTGGTTATAGACTGCACTTACCTTGAAGAGGCCCCTGTGTGTACCTGTAAGCAAGCACCCTTATAGGAGACCAGATATGAGCCCTGAGTGGGCTTCAGGATGACTCTCACCTGAGTTTAGTGTTCCTGGTACAGCCTCAATTGTAGCATGTGTAAGTACGTTATTGTGAGGCCCAGGTGCATCACCTGTATACAGGAGGCCCAGAAATGTCATCTGAGAGTACCTGAGTGGCACTCAGTGTTACAAGTGTCACCTGTGTGTGCTTCAGTGTGACGGAGCCCTTGGTGTGTTACTTTTGCATGCCTGATGTTGAGACTCAAAGTAAAAGGTGTATATCTGAGACCTTTATATGATGTGTGTGCATATGAGCCTCAAGTAAAAAAGAAATATGTGCTCCAGAGGCAAATTACAGTACTCTTACAGGGAGCAGGGAGTAGTCTATTACTATAATATTTGAATTTGAGATATATTTTACCAGTATGTACCTGAGCAGCACTGTTACTGTGTCTGAGAATGGTATGCAAATGTATTACCTCTATACCTGAGTAAAGAAGATTTGTGTTACTAATAGATGCTCTAGAGGAAGCCTATGTATCAGGTTTTCTAAGATGGGCCCTAGGTGAAACTGGGAAGTGAATGGGTACCTAAGTGTGAGGTTTAAGTGTTATTTCCATTAGGGAGCTTAGCTCCCCAACCCATGCCATGCCTCTGCTTCTAGGGTGAGCATTCTGAGCTGGTGTACATGTGGCTTTGACCGTTTCTCCCTCCTTTGTTCCCACAGGGCCCACCGCTCACCACCACACTGGGGCCCAGAGGCCATGGCCTGCCTCCATGAGACTCGCACACCCTCCCCTTCCTTTGGGGGTTTCGTGTCCACCCTGAGCGAGGCGTCCATGCGCAAGCTGGACCCAGACACTTCTGACTGCACCCCTGAGAAGGACCTGACACCTACCCAGTGTGTACTTCGAGACGTAGTGCCGCTGGGTGGGCAGGGCGGGGGTGGGCCCAGCCCCTCCCCAGGTGGAGAGCCGCCCCCTGAGCCTTTTGCCAACAGTGTCCTGCAGCTACATGAACAGGATGCAGGAGGCCCAGGGGGAGCTACTGGGTCCCCTGAGAGTCGGGCATCCAGAGTTCGAGCAGATGAGGTGCGGCTGCAGTGCCAGAGCGGCAGTGGCTTCCTGGAAGGCCTCTTTGGCTGTCTGCGCCCTGTCTGGACCATGATCGGCAAAGCCTATTCCACAGAGCACAAGCAGCAGCAAGAAGGTAGGCTTTGTCTTCATGGGGACTCTCCCTGTCTCCCTGAGCCCTAGATCTGTTGGCCAACCCCACCTAAGTCATCTGATGACTCTCTTTCCCTAGTGCCTGGCCCAAGCTCCTTCTTCATCCATCAGCCACTGACTTCCCAGCTTTTTATTGCTTTTTCCCACCCATTCATTGCCTTTCCTGTTCCCTCAAACCTAGTCTTCTTGGCCTATTTTGGCTACTTTGCTGCCTCACACTCCTTGAGTCATTTCAGCCAACCCAGTGCCTTCCCCTGTGTCCAACCATTACAAGGCACTGAGCATGGCTCTCTCTGAGCCTTGTGGCACTGTGCCTCCTGTCCACAGACCTTTGGGAGGTCCCCTTTGAGGAAATCCTGGACCTGCAGTGGGTGGGCTCAGGGGCCCAGGGTGCTGTCTTCCTGGGGCGCTTCCATGGGGAGGAGGTGGCTGTGAAGAAGGTACGGGACCTGAAGGAGACTGACATCAAGCACCTGCGAAAGCTGAAGCACCCCAACATTATCACTTTCAAGTAAGGTCCAGGGCGGGGGCTGGGGATTCCATGCTGAGGGCAGGGACCTACCTGGGCAGCAGGGATCTACCCTCACCCTTTATGAAAGAGACATCCAAATGGCATGGTGGGAATGGGGGTTCCAGGTACAATCAGGTGAATGCTGGGCTGGCTTTATACCACTGTGTTTGGCCCCCAGGGGTGTATGCACCCAGGCTCCCTGCTACTGCATCCTCATGGAGTTCTGCGCCCAGGGCCAGCTGTATGAAGTTCTGCGGGCTGGCCGCCCTGTCACCCCATCCTTGCTTGTTGACTGGTCCATGGGCATCGCCGGTGGTATGAACTACCTGCACCTGCACAAGATTATCCATAGAGACCTCAAGTCCCCCAAGTGAGTACACAAGCAAGCAGGGAGAAGCTGATATGCATGGTTGCCTGTAGATGACCCCACCCAAGTTACTGTGGCCATCTTCCTGCTTCCAGACCCTAAGTCCATGTGGCCATCTCAGAAACCCCTCCCAGTGACAATTTTATTTTGGGAGGGCTGTGGTGAGTCCCCTGCCTCTGGGTGTCCCAAATGATTTAAAACAGAAAGATAGAGTTGCTGTAGGTAGATGAAGTGTGTGGAGGAGCCTGGACCTTAGCTGACTACACTCTTTACCAGCATGCTTATCACGTACGACGATGTGGTGAAGATCTCCGATTTTGGCACTTCCAAGGAACTGAGTGACAAGAGCACCAAGATGTCCTTTGCAGGGACAGTAGCCTGGATGGCTCCTGAAGTTATTCGCAATGAACCTGTGTCTGAGAAGGTCGACATCTGGTGAGGACCAGGCTGAGGATTGAAAATAGCAGATGGCCAGCACAGGGAGGGAGGGTGGCTCAAGGGTCTGACTGCAAGTGAGTCTGTAGCAAGCAGGTCCTCTGGAGGGAGTACCGCCCATGTGATGTCTCCTCTTAACCCAGGTCCTTTGGTGTGGTGCTGTGGGAACTACTGACTGGTGAGATCCCCTACAAAGATGTAGATTCTTCAGCCATTATCTGGGGTGTGGGAAGCAACAGTCTCCATCTGCCTGTGCCCTCCAGCTGTCCAGATGGCTTCAAAATCTTGCTTCGCCAGTGCTGGTAAGGCTGGCCTGGCAAAGCCGGGAAGCAAAGGGGTGCTGTGATGGTTAGCACCTAGAACCCAGGCATCCAGACCCAGAATCCTGAACAGGGAAAGGGGAACAGAGCTTCTATGTATCGCTCTCAAAGACCTCAAGATTGAGTGTGAATCCAGGGAACTACAATGTAGAATTAAGGTAAACTGACCAGTAATCTGCAGAGGTGCATTAGATTCAAAGACAGAATTCGTGTGACCTTGGGCAACCACTAAACCATTTCTTTAGGAGTAGAATAGGGATAACAGTATCTGCTCCACAAGGTTGCTGTGAAGCACTTGTGAGGGGCTCACAGAGCCTCCAAGCAGGGTTGGTTGAGCCTCAAGTAGACTGCCTAAGAATGCAGGAGGGAAGAGGCCAGGATCCTTGGTTCCAAACCAGTCCTGAAGGTTGAGATTTCTTATCTTGGTTGAGCTATTCCCAAAGAATATTTCTTTTAGTGGAGTCACTCAGAAGAAAATCTTGTTTTCTATTTAATTGTTTGCCAAAAACCTTGTTTTCTATTTAATTGTTTGCCAAACAAGTTGAAAAACAATTAAATAGATTTCCTTACTGCAGTACTTTGATACACTAACAGAATATAAACATTTCCTGGAGATAACTGACCAGGGAAGGGATTTCTTTTGTCAGAGTATATTCTAGGATTGGATTTTCCAGGACATCCTTTGGGGAAAGGATGCTCTATTTCCTTTCTGGTCCTCCTTGAAATTCATTCCTCTCCCTCAACTCCATTCCCTCCAGGAACAGCAAACCACGAAATCGTCCATCATTCCGACAGATCCTGCTGCATCTGGACATCGCCTCAGCGGATGTCCTCTCCACACCCCAAGAGACTTACTTTAAGTCCCAGGTGTGCTGTGGGTAGGAAAGTGAACACCTCAGCTCCAGGTTTGAGGCAATGCCCTGAGGGGAGGCTGGGAAGAGGGGTCTATTGGGATAGAAAAGATGAACTCTTAGAGGTCTGAGACCTTAGTCTTGGTCGATCATGTGCCTGCTCCTAGTTCCAACACACCATTTGCAGCAGTGCAGGCACCCTGCAGAGGCTTTCTACAGGTCTGCTGGGTGAAGGAATCTCACTCAACTCTCATTGTCTCTCCACCCCCAGGCAGAGTGGCGGGAAGAGGTAAAGCTGCACTTTGAAAAAATTAAGTCAGAAGGGACTTGTCTGCACCGCCTAGAAGAGGAGCTGGTGATGCGGAGGAGGGAGGAGCTCAGGTGTGTGCCTGTGTTTGGAAAGGTGATTTCACCAACGGGAACTGGACCAGTTCCCAGAAACTGGGGTAAATTACGGCACCCGACGAAGCCATCTCACCTCCGGGACCCTTCTGTCCATTTCAGACACGCATTAGACATCAGGGAACATTATGAACGTAAGCTGGAGAGAGCCAACAATCTGTACATGGAACTTAATGCCCTTATGTTACAGCTGGAGCTCAAGGAGCGGGAGCTCCTCAGGTAACCATATGGCCTTTATGCACTCAATCCCTTCATGGAGCTGTGCCTGATTCAGATCCTAAGCCTGGGTGCCCTTGAGTGGTGTCTGTCTTTAGAAGGGAGCAAGCTTTGGAGCGGAGGTGCCCAGGTCTGCTGAAATCACACCCTTCCAGAGGCCTCCTGCATGGGAATACAGTGGAGAAGCTCATCAAGAAGAGGAATGTCCCACAAAAGCTGTCACCCCACAGCAAAAGGTGGGATTAAAGTGCCAGGGTTCAAGAATGGCAAGTGGGATGCTGGAGAAGCAGGAGGAGGAATCAAGAATGCCATAAAGACTGATACTTAGATGGGGAGAGATACTGCCTTGTACTACCCAAGGTTAGGAAGTGCCCTCAGGTGATTATTTCCAACTTGTACTTTCCCTCTCCCACCAGGCCGGATATTCTCAAGACAGAGTCCTTGCTACCGAAACTAGATGCAGCCCTGAGTGGGGTGGGTCTTCCTGGGTGTCCTAAGGGTCCCCCCTCACCAGGACGGAGTCGCCGTGGCAAGACCCGTCATCGCAAGGCCAGCGCCAAGGGCAGCTGTGGGGACCTGCCTGGGCTTCGTGCAGCTGTGCCACCCCATGAACCTGGGGGACCAGGGGTGCCAGGAGGGGGACCCTTAGCCTGGGAGGCCTGCCCTCCAGCCCTCCGTGGGCTCCACCATGACCTCCTATTACGAAAGATGTCTTCATCATCCCCCGATCTGTTGTCAGCAGCACTGGGAGCCCGGGGCCGGGGTGCCACAGGGGTAGCTGGGGATCCTGGCTCACCACCTCCAGCCCGGGGTGACACCCCTCCAAGCGAGGGTTCAGCGCCTGGCTCCACCAGCCCAGATTCACCTGGGGGAGCAAAAGGGGAGCCACCTCCACCAGTAGGACCTGGTGACAGTGTTGGGCTGCTGGGAACTGGAAGGGAAGGTACAGCAGGACGGGGAGGAAGCCGGGCTGGGTCCCAGCACTTGACCCCAGCTGCATTGCTGTACAGGGCTGCTGTCACCCGAAGTCAGGTAAAGTATGGAATGGTTCCTGAGCTCTTCCCCTCACTTTCCTTGTTATCCCTGGGAAGCAAATCCATAATTCACCTCCCATGTTAGGTTCTTGTTTTAAGCCATTTCCTGTTTAACCCAATTTTCCCTTCTCCTGGGCCCCACTTTTGACCACCATCCAACTCATCTATCCTGCAGAAACGTGGCATCTCCTCAGAGGAAGAGGAAGGAGAGGTGGACAGTGAAGTAGAACTGACATGCCAGAGGTGAGTAATGCAATACAGGAGATAATGGCATTCTTTTTCTTCCTGGGTTGCAAACCACAGTTAAGCTGTAGCTTGTCTTTGCAACATATAGGTGGCCTCAGGGCCTGAACATGCGCCAGTCACTATCCACCTTCAGCTCAGAGAATCCATCAGATGGGGAGGAAGGCACAGCTAGTGAGCCTTCCCCCAGTGGCACACCTGAAGTTGGCAGCACCAACACAGATGAGCGGCCAGATGAGCGGTCTGATGACATGTGCTCCCAGGGTTCAGAAATCCCACTGGACCCACTTGCTTCAGAGGTGGTTCCTGGCCCTGAACCCAGCTCCTTGCCCATCCAACACCAGAACCTACTGAGAAGGGAGCAGGTGAGTCACAGAAACAGCTGTAGAGGACAAGGAGCAGATACCTGGTCATTTAAGAGCTACTGGGGAGACAGATGCAGAGTTCAGAAAGATAGGTATTTAGCCTGTAAGTCATTCAATATCTGAGCCTATTTCCAGTACAAAAGAACAAATATTCACATGGTGGAATATGATGCACATAACATAGAACTAGCATGAGAAGTTTAGTAGGTTTGCTTGTAAGTTGCAGCAACAGAGGAATCCTGAAATTAGGAGGTAGTGTCTTAGAGAATGACCTGAGCTATGAAATTTAGAGGTATTAAAATCAATAAGCTATTAAAAAGACAGTAAAGGATCCTGAAGGAATCTACTTGTACCGCCAAGAGATGCTAAGCCTCATACCTCGTTGCCTGTCTCTTTACAGGGTCCTCCCAATTCTGAGGACTCAGACTGTGACAGCACTGAACTGGACAACTCCAACAGTGGTGAAGCCTTGCAGCCCCCAGCCTCCCTTCCTCCATGAAAGCCACTCTTACTCTTGTACATAGAGAAATATTTATATAAATAATATATATGCGCCACATAATCAACAGAGAAAGACAGGGCTCTCCCAGCCTTGTCAGACTCAAGGGAGACTGACCCCTGACCAATTCACCTGATACACTCTAGGGACACTGGTAGCTATGGAAATGAAGGACAAGGACTGCCCTAGAGCTATGGGTAAGGAGGGCAAACTGGCCCCTTCCTGCTTCACCTCATTATGTTCAGCAAGCAGTCAGGCAACAGAAAAGCCAGACTTGCCTGCCATGTTCCCCTATACCCTTTCTCCCAAATCCCAGGGGAGAAGGAGAGGGAGCCACTTAACTGCACTTTTTTGTTTTCCATTTACTGTTTACACATTTTGCACTTGGGAGGAGGGAGGCTAAAGCTGGGTCCTCCCCTCTGAGGTTTCTCAGGTGGCAATGTAACTGATTTCTTTGTCCCTCCACTTCTCTGCCCAAGCCCAGCTTAGGGTCTAGGGGGAGGTTAGGAGATTGTGAAAGCATGTGATGGCTCAAACTGAAGAACTGGGGTGTTGTTTAAGTCCCTGCTTTTATCTTGGTGCTTGATTGGGGTGGGGACTGTCATATTGTAACCCCTGTGAAAAACCTTGAAATATAACCACTCCATGCAGGCCCAGCTGTTGAGGGTTTTCTTGATGAACAAACGGGGCAGCATACATGGTTAAGTAGAGCCTTGGGCTCCAGATATCTAAGGACTCTGGATGAGTTACTTCCTCCTTTTATGCTTTTCTAACATCAAAGCTCCAACCTTCTACATTTATCTGCATAAATGGGAGCAGGTAACTTGAAAGAAAGGCAGATCTTAAAACACTTAATATAGAGAGAAGACAGTAAATGAAGTTACTAAAAACCACACACTAAAGGCTTTAGATTGAAAAAGGACAGACATTCCCAGCAACTTGAATCGCAGTCAAATATCCAACTGCTTCCATGTGAATGACATGTGCATCCCTCTCCACCCCAGCCCGTCCCACACTCTTCAGTGGATATGTTTGCCTATTCTTTGCAGACTAGTCCTAGGAAAACGTAACCCCCAATCTTTGGTACTAAGGGCACAGTCAGCTTGCTGTAACTATTAGGTCATTCTGCAAAGTAGGCTCAAGGGAAATCAGATCAAGGGCTATAAAAAAAAGATGGAGTGGTAAAACAGAAAACATCTTGACTGGAATAAAGGCTTATTATATTCAAACCCAAGCAGGGTCCTTGTCCTTTGAGGATAAAAGGTGCAAAAAATAAAGCAAGACAACAGGAATAAAACCCACATGAATCACTGTGGCATCCAGTTTCTATTCACAAAGAAAAAGCTCCAGTCCATCTTTTAATTTTTTTTGAAAAATTCCTGACATTACAGAACTAAACTGAAATGTATTAATATTCCACTCTTACATTTCCATGACAAACAGAAAAAAAATTCATGAGCCAAAAAAAAAAAAAATGGAGAAGCTTATAAAACTAAATATGGATCTCAGCATTAACAGCTGAACAGAGGAAGGAATTAAAACGCTTTTAATTAAAAAATCACGAGTGGATGATAAAGTGTGTAGAAACTGAAAATTTACAAACTATTTAAAACCTGGAATCGCTGACTGTTCAGAAACTACACAGATGGATCATGGGTGGTGGTGAACAGCAGAAAGGGATTATGGATGAATCTGCATTGTTCTAGCTGCTCCCCATGCCACCCGTCTCCGAAGAAAGCCTGTAACACAAAACGAGAACTCCAAGTTAGTTTCTTGAGTGCCCAGCTGCATCTCACCTCTGAAACTTTCAACCTGGTTAGTGAACCATGAAAAAGAATACATAATCAGTGTTTTAATATCCATGATAACATTTTAATATTTCTTAGGTTAACCAATACCATAAGTCTATAACCTACAACCTCTGCAATTCAAGCTTCCCAAAGGCAAATTATCCCCAAAACCAAAGGAAACTGAGGACCTTGGATACCAATTGTGGGCATCCCTCAAACTATGTTCTTGAAAATCTTTGTAGGAAATGTTAAATACCTTATGAAAATACACCATATACTAAAGCCTTCTCTTAGGCAGTCACAATACACAAATTTCTTTACTGCTGAACTTATTTTTGCTCTTCCTCAGATACTGATAGAACAGTTTAGGAAACAATTTGAAAATAGCCTCATGAGGCTAATACTGAGACACTTCAAACCTTTATTCTAGAACAGTCCTGGGTTTATCAATGTGAAGGCTATTACTAAGATAATAGTTTTAAGCACTAAAGGATCTCAAAGTATAAGAAGTATATATCAAGAATTATACTCAACTTACAGTTGGTAGGCCTATTTTTCAGGACTTAAAAGTGGATGTCAAAATAATTTGTTTTGACAACTCCCTAGCCCACTGTAGAAACTCTTAAACCTGTGGTTTTAAGCCAAGTTCTCCATCCAAACATATCTGGCTATGATACCTTTGTTTCGAACAGATCACTTGAAGCCCTAGAATCCAATTTTGGGCTCTGAAGGAAAGGTATGTAGGCATTTGGCTTGTTTCACTGTACTAGGTAGCCAGCAAAACTTAGTTTCCATTTTGTGTGAAACTGTGTTACACCTCAAATTTCAGCTTATAAATTGCACAGATTTTAAATTGGCTGGTATAAAGTAATTGTGGTATCTAGTCAAGGGAACATGAATGATACTTCCCCATCTATCCCTCTTCCACAACAATGCAAGTTAAAAGCTGGCCGGGAGGGGGAAGAAAAATAAGGGCCAAGAATAGATGGGCCCTTCAACTACACACCAATGTTAAATCAAAAATGGTTTTTACCTCGACATAAAATAGAATATTTTATTCTTAAAGAGGGTAGATTCTTGCCAAGTCAAAATGGGATGGATAATATAGGGTAACAAACAAGCCCCAAATTAACTGCTGGAAAGTTTAGATTTACGACCTAAAAAAATGAAGTTCATGTAAGAAGGTGGTGGAACTCTGGCACCAAAAAGCTCAGAAAGAATTGTGTAGAGGTGACAGGAAGTGAAAACCCAATCAGAAATATTATGTTAAGGATTCTTAGAAGAACCACATGGGGGAGCCATAACCTTTTAAAAATTTTAACACTGAGTACCCCTTAAACATCTGGATTCCTTCCCAGCAACCTTTCTTTAGGGAGAACTCATTAGGTAAAGAGGCCTTGTCATCTATCAACCATTAGATAAAAACCAAGTCTTCAGGGGGAGACAGTGTCAGTGAGATGAACTTCAAATGACAAAAGAGCTTACCTAAGAGAGCTGGACCACATTGTAAGGGAGCAACTAACAAAAAAAATCCTGTCTGGACGATGAACTGGTTTGCTCCTCTAGTCCTTCATGCAGACTTGAGACATGTGACACTAATTCATAGGGGACTGAGGAGCCACAATACCATGAAAATAATATAGTGTAACACTCATGGGCAATTTTTTTTAACACTATAAACTAAAGGGGTTGTGAGAAAAGGTCATCAGGAAAATCAAATCTCTATACTGGTTTTCTAATACCCTGGGAAGACCATTATAGTTTCATTACCCTGGCAATATGCATTCAGGTTGAATGGAAGACAACAGAGGTCTTTTGCCATTACACCTACAGCGTTTCTACTCTTTCATGAAAAGAGAACTGTGGTCTTGAGATAAGAAAAATAATATGGCTTCAGGGAGATTAAGATTGAATGTAAGTACAAGTTGTTAGTCCTCACTAATCACCCACATGATCTACAAATTTAAATTCTCCTTGGGCTTCTACTTGATTTGATAAAATGAGTAGATCAATGTGAAGATTCCTTCTAAATCTTAAGTCTATAATTTTCTACTCATAATAGAAAGATGACTGGATATAATTCAATCAAATTTTAAGGGATATCACAGATTGGTCGTCCAAGATTTAGCCAATATCACAGTAAAAGAGTTTAACGCTAGTTCAGAGGAATACAGACAAGCTGGCAAACTTCTGAGACTTTTCCCAACTGCCCCCCCACCCCCCAATTCTGGGTGAAGAAGTAACTTTTTTGTATGTATGGCCTGTAAAAGATTCTCAGAGTAATCACTTGTCACAGGAAGCAACTCTGAGATGGGCATCCCATTACCTGCTGTTGGCAAAGTAAGGTATCTGAGAAGTCAGAGAAACTGTTCTTCACTAAGGAAGCTTGCCAATTATGACCCTCAGGATTTAATGTGCCACAAACCCATCTCCCTTTGTGGGGAATAAGAAAGGACTACAAAATTTTAACCAGGGATGCAAAAAAGCAGTCAGTCTTTTAAGACTCCCTAGTCCAGAAAGCCACATCACAAGCTCCCACCCGTTTACCCTTCACAGCACACGGTCAACTAAGGTTCTTACTGTGGCAACTTTATTATAGCTAGAAACACAAATCTGGCCAAGAAGGCCCACTGATAACTTAACCATTAAATAAATTTTTAAAAAAAGGATTATCGGAGAAGTTTTTATTCATTAACACAGAGCCTAACACATTGTTATATTGCAAGGCAAAATAAAGCTACAAAAAAGTAACAATGAGAAAGAGCAAGAACTGTGGCTCTAGATAAAGTATTCAACAGGTCAGACTCTGAAACAGGCACTCAGCTGAAATGGCCTAAACCTAAACATGGGTTACCATCGCCCCCACCCTCCACCCATTATCCCGTGAAATAGTAAAAAGGAAACGTCACAAGCTCACAATTGTTTGGTTCTTACCAATGTTAACAAAGGAAAACAAAATGAACCAAGAATTACTTTGAGGGGGTGTCTCAAGATATGCAATCAGTAGGGAGAGAATCTCTGTTTCTCGCCTTTCAGTTTGTTAGTTACACATGGCACCGCAGAGGTGGTGGTGGTGGTAGCTGAAGCCCCGGTACCCTTAGCAGCAGACACAACATTTAGAGCCAGGAGAGGGATGGGTTTCATGCCAAGCAGACTGGAGACACAAGGGGCGGTCGGAAGAGGGTTGGGGAGGCTGGAGGGTGCGTCGGAGGTCCCCGCTGTGGCGAGCGAGGGGGTGGTGGTGGAGGAGGAAGAAGAAGAAGAAGGGGTGGAGGGTTGAGAGAGGTTGATGCTGAGGTGATCAGGGATCGTGACGGAGGCTGCCTGGGAGGAGGGTTTAGCGTTTTCTAAACTGTAACAGAGGAAAAAAGGAACAAAAAAAAAGGGTGGGTGGAAGGGAAGACCACAAAAGGGAAAAAGTACAGGACAAAAACCGCTTCAGTTATCAGTAAGTGCCTCTGGTTGCCAATTAGGAAGACTAATGCCAACTCGTGACAAGCTATCTTTTAGTCTGTATCCCACCCTCTAAAATGTAACTTTGCCAAATTTCATTCCACAGTGCTATTTAAAACTGCTACAATAAAGAAAAAGCTTACAGACTGAGAAATCACAGCACACATTACCATGTATCTGACATCGTTCTAACCCAGAGATCAGAAAGAAATGATTTCAAGCAGAAAATGAAAACACTCATCAATCTACAAACAAGGAAGAAATGTTTCACCCACAAATCACTTGCAAAGATTTGGGCTATTAAACCCACAGAAATTTCAAATTGTTGTTCCTCCCGAATATGAAAGTTTGCTTCCATAACCACAGTAAACTAAGCAATATATTAGGATGGACAGGGAGAAGAGATCAAAGTAGGTCAGTGACGAATTTCAAAGAATGTAGCATTTTCAAAGAAAAATGCTGAGAACAGAAGTGTAGATAAGAACTAGAGAAACTTCATTTCTGGTGAGGGATTGTGGTAAGGAAAAAAGCTCTTTTTGACTGACCATACTTATAACAGAGACCTTAAAAAACTGGAAGAGAAACTCAAGCACCTCCAAAACGTTCATGTTCAAAAAGTAAAAATACCTCTTCTAAAATAAGCTCCAAATAACTTATGACCTGAAGTGCCCAAATGCTTGCATGTGTCTAAGTCGAAATGCAGGTATTTGCTGAAATCTGTCTACACAACCTACCCTACTAGATTCTCTCTTCAAGAGCAATGAAGCTCCTCTTGACATCATTTTGTTTATTTAAGTCCAGGACAGTTATCCATAAAGGAGAGGCTAAAGAACTCAGACTGTCAGAATCAAAGCAGAAATGCTCGAAACCCATTACTGAAAGCAGAGAAATCTTTATCGCCTCATATTAGTAAAACCAGTTTGGTTTTTTTTTGCACTCAAACTGGGCTAAGATGAGAAAGTAAAGAGCAAACTGTGCACACAGAATCCTTTAGTGTTAAATGAAACTTTAAGAAGTTTTGACCCAAATCCATAGCTTGGACAGTTTCATTAATTAAACAGAATGATCCTGCAAAGAGTTGAATAAATTAGGAAACTAAGGTGGCAGAGTTCTGCTTCCTTACAATGCAGCCATTGGCTTAGTACAGAGGTCACCAAGCAGATTACATTTAAACACTATCTGACAATATTCAGGGCAAGCCTACCCAAGAAGAAAACAATTTCCAGCTTCCAAGAACAATGATTCTTGCCACTAAACAACTGACACTCACCCCCTCCCCAATTAGAAATGACAAAAAGCTTTGTTAACAGGCTCTATGAAAAGCTTATCATTTCACTCTAAGAATTTAATGTGTTTGGTAGCTGAAGAAGAAAGTAGATCCAAACACAGAAGTCCTTCCTACATCCAGATTAGTAAATCCCTCAAGGCATGAAGGCTTAAGGCAAAAAGTTAGAACCACTACTGCGGAACTGACAAATTCTTAACCAAGGGATAAAGACCATGGAATAAATACATCATCAGTGTAAACATGACAACACATCTACAAATTTCTTTCCCTTGTGCCAGGATTCAGGAACTCAAAAACTTTAATGCACAATAGAGACCAAATAATTATGACAGAGGTAAGGAATAACTAGACAAGTCTACATAGAAAGGATAGCTAAGCTCCTTGGGAAATGGGTTAACACTGGTTTAAACTGTTAGTAAGCAATGAAAAACTTGACTTAAACATATGTGCTGAGAAAGCAAAAAACATAAATGCCTTAAGAATGCCCATTGGACTGTGAATAGTCCTGCTACAGTTGTATATATAGTAACATCAGCTAGCTTTGGGGAAGAAAAATAAAACCTAAGGAAGTCATCAAAGGTTGAGATGATGGGGGAAAAAAGAAAACGCTAGACATTTCTGAAATATTCTAATACCTGTGGACTCTCCTTTCCCACAAGCTCTGAATAATGGAACACACTTTCAAGAAAAATGAATGTTTTCAGAATAAATAATAATGGCTGCCTCCAAGAAACTGCCTTGCTATAACATTACTTCATGATCCTTATTTCAATTATGGGTGCTTTGAGGCCTAAACCTAATCAGTGAAAAAAATACTGGTCCATATGACACGTACAGTAAGAAACCCACATTTGTTTCTAAGTAAGTACGAATGCTCTAGCCAGACACTGTCCTACTACTGAAGACATGCTCCAACCTTTCCATTCCCCAAACCATTCGAGTCAAATTCAAGCATTCTATTCCCCCCAATCCCATGCAAACTTACTTTTTCTGCTACAGTAAGAAAAAAAATACTTTTTTTTTTGCCATCTCCAACTATCCCCACTCCCATTCCCCAAATAATCCCACATTTAATAATACACTGTAGCTTTCCCCAACACAGACATTACTTGTGTTGGCATTAATAAGAAAAAAAAGGTAGAGAAGAGAACCCTTACCTGACATTGATTAGATATTGAGCCAGGCTAATGCTGGCAGCAGATCCAGTGATGGTAACCTGCCTATCAGTAGATCCTTCCACTGGGTTCGCAATTTTGATCTGCGCCCCAGACATCTGACGGATCTCATTGATTTTGGCGCCTTGACGCCCGATTATGCAGCCAATCAACTTAAGGGAGAAAAACAAGGCACACTAAATTAATGTTTTAATGGCTAGGTCCAAGAATTCTATCCCATCCCTCCTTAAAACTTGGGTCCACAAACAAGACAATGAAAACTACTACTATCTGCATCCTACACACACTACTTATCTACTCCTGATTTAAAAACTTGGAGTTATAAATTGCTCTCAACTTCTTACCCTACCTAGTCTTCTGACCACAACAGGTCAGAGCCAACTGAGCTGACTCCTAGGAGCACTAGCTCATTCCCTAAAACTACTAAATCCAAAGACAAAATAAAGCAAAACCAAGACGATAATAAACCTAGTTTACCATAATAAACCTAGGAATAAAGTTAAAAGTATCTGAAGTATTTTTGGCAACAATAATTTGCCTAAACTCATCCTGCCAGATTACTATTTTACTGATAAACTGAGTTCTGGCTAATTACTAATGCTTTTGCTTTGAGAAAAAGTAAAAAATTGTTCTATATTGACACTGTCCAATACTGTAGACACTAACGAGATGCAGTTATAAACACACTAACTATGGCTAGTGAGACTAAGAAAATGAGTTACTTATTATTCTCAATGTAAATAGCCACATGTCTCAATGTAAATAGCCACATGTGGTTAGTGACTACCATGTTGAACAGCACAAACATAACATCCTAGGACCACTACTTTAAGGATAAAGCTTTAGATCCTACAAGAAACAAAGGCAAATGGGAATTTCTATTTGAGACAAAAAGGTTCTACCTCAAGATACCTCAGTAAGTTTTATCAATTTTCTCCATTCATTTTTATTCAGGATTCCACATACTTCAAAACTTTGAATCTGGTATCTAACCTCCCACCCCATTTTCTTTCTCTACGCCTTAAAAATGGCATGGCACCGCTGAAACGTCTATTCTTTAAAACCAATTCTATTATTTTCACCCCATGCAACTCAATTTGCAACTATACTTACATCATTTGGAATGGTGAGTTCATGAGAAGTAGTCTGAGCAGATGCATCCAAACCTGCTAAAAGACAGAAGAGAGCAAGAAAGTTCAATGCACAGCATAGAAACCCCCAATGATTTGCACATTAACCTAACAGAAGGAAACAAACTGGAAACCCAGCATTGGCTGTTGGGGTTCATCACTAACTTGGAAGCCTCCAAGGAGGAAAGAGGGGTAGAGGGGTGTAGAAATAATGCTGGAAAGATTCCTCTGTATACTCAGAAGAGCTGATTTCATGCCATTTCCTGCAAAGCCCAGCCTATTAAGGTATAAGGGGACGGAAGCAAGGGAGAAGGGAGTGGTGTGGCATCCTTAAAAAGGACTAAAATCTAACCAAGTCCTTCTGTACTTCTCCCCTTTTCTGCTTAGATTTCCCACTGCTATGTTCCAATTTTAGCTCACCTGATGCTCACTAGCACCAGTGCCAACATCATGCCTGTTATTGGGTACCATGGACTTTTGGCACACATGCAGAGTTGCTTTAAATATACCTGTATCAGATTAACGGGCCCCCGCCCCCATCTATCCTAACCTACACTTGAAGGTCAGAGAGAATGAAATGGCAGTCAGGTGAGGGAAGTTCACTTCTCCAGATTTATTCCCTATCTTTTACTCAATTGCTCATTAATTTGTTCTGGTTTTTGTTTTTCAAAGAAAAAGAAAAAAAAAATCCGATCAGCAAACACCCATACCCATCTATGATACCTAGACTGGACCAGGCCAGCTGACTAACTCTTAAGGATAGTCCTGCTCTCAGCTGTGGCTGCTAAACTCAACACTTTTAAAGGGGGTTAGCCAGATCCACCAAGGGACCCTCAGGGGCACCAGGCCCACCCTTTTGCTCTCTCAGCTTCTTTCTGCCATGTGCATGTTGCTGGTATGTCATGGGCAGCGAAACAAGACTCCCACCAGTTTATTAATATAACAGTAGAATACTACAGATTTTTTTTTTTAATCATTACCCCAATAGCCTTTCACCTCTGGAGAGCTGGATTCAATGCCTGTTAAGATACAAGTGAAAATGAGTTTGGTGGTCTCATCCTAACCCTATCGGACAAGTTATTCCTTATACAGAAAAAGAAAAGCCCAAAAACAAAACAAAACAAAAACTAAAACAAAAAACACTACACAATTTGGCACAAATGGATTGTCTCTACCCAGGTCTGTGAATAAGCTGGTGGAGAGAAAGGGGGTGCCAATCAGATCAAAGGGGCAGCAGTGAGGATGAGTTAGAAGAAATATCAGCCTACCCTTTGCCTGACAAGCATCCCCAGACCTCACCCCAAACCTTCCAGGGCCTTTTTCTTTTAGAATAACTCGCCCCAAATGAAAACCAAGTTAAACACATTACCTCCTTCGATTTAGCCACAGAAGATAGGCAAGTTTAAACCAGATTAAACAGATGTCAAACTGAGACCTCGGGGCTGGCCTCTGTGTCTTGCACTACACCTTACAGAAATAAACACTGAGGTATCCATACCACTGAATCCGGTGTTGCCATGCGTCATGGGAAAATGAGACTGTTGCATTGCCAACTGGTGCAGCTTGGTCAACTGCAGGGAGGAAACAGGAGAGGTTGGCATTAGAAGAATGACAGAGCCAGGGCTCAGGCACATTCAATTTTGAAAATGCAGAGCTCCTGATACCCAAAATTGACTCATTACTCAAACTACAACACAGAGTAAGGTTGAGGCTTTTATCACAATCCTGGGGATGGGCATAATATGAAGGGTTAGAACAGGAATCACTGTAAGAGAATGATTGCATTTTGGGTGTGTGAAAAGCAGCAGCACCCGCCCAAGAACCATCCCCTTGTGGGCTATTTAATGAAGGTGTTTACAGCCATTCCAACAGTTGCCCCGGGGACAAGCAGACAGGATAGGTAAACAAACTGTGCAGTGGTGCTAGGGAAAACACACCATGCAGGATTCTGTCAGTATTGGGAGGAGGGAAGGAAATGACGGGGTGGGGAGACTACAAGGAGGAGAGAGAGAAAGATGAAACCAAAATGGGTTTATCCCCTCCCCCATCACTAGCATCTATAGCTATTTTTCTTCATCTATACAAACTGTCTTAGCTGTTATAAAACAATCCCTCCTGGGGCCTACCACTAACCAAGAGTCAAACTCAACTTCCCAAAGTCTAATGCTCAGCACCTGAAAGGGTTAGTAAGGATAAAGGAAAAGTATAGAAAGAAATGTCCTTAAACAAAGACTGAACACACTTTTTAAATGAGTTTTTAGTGGCAAGGAAGGTTTTTAAGTTGAACCTCCAAATAGTCAAGCTTCCTATCCCTTCCTGTGTAAATAAGCCCCTTTCCCACCCCTCCAGATGTTTTTTAAACAGTCACCTCAAATTGAGGAACACCCAAGGGCAAACCCACCTCCCAATCCCTTCTCCCACAGAAAGGACTCCATGTAGAGATACACAGTCCACTGTTAATTTAAACTGTGCAAAGTAACAAATGACAGAATACCATAGAACATTACTCTTTAAGATAGAGTAATCTGGAACATGGGGGGGGGGAACAGAACCTAATCTGCTAGGTTATAATTTCCAAGGATTAAATGTCAAAAGGCAAACAAGATGCTACCATACCCTAATTAAAGATTATTTAAGGGCCAAAATACAGGATTCACCTTGTAATGAAACAATTTAACACTGCAAATGTTCAAGACCCAACTCACTTCTGCCTACATGGAAGAAAGGAGTGAGACAATTTTGGGTGGGAGAGGGAGCTTTTCAAACCAAGAAATGAAAACAAAACTTACATCTGGCTGTGGAATGGCATACTGTCCTTGAATGGTATAGGCCTACAAAAGGAGGAAAACAGTTCCTATTAAAAACCAATCACGGACAGCCACCCAGTGGTGAGAAAAAGACAGATTTCATCTAGCCAAGAAGCCAGAGTTGAACTGGAGAATGGGGAGGCCAGGGATTGAGGCAATAAATGGTATCTCACAAATACAGTCAGACCTGAGTTGGCCTTCTTTGAACCCTAAATATGACATTCTGGGAAGCCTACAAAGGGAACCATGTTCCCTGCAATCAAAGGCAAAACACACATCAGTTTCTTACTGAAAATGTGGAGAGGAGGATTAAGCACTGCTTCGATTTACCACGCCCCCTCCCTTCTTTCTTCCTACTTACAAGATAGCCCCCCCAAAAATGGTCTCTTCCCTCAACAACCCCAACCCTTCTATTAATCATGGTAATGCGAATGATTTGTATTTGCACAAACCTACATGGCATGTTTTCAAACACTTCCCTTTCTCTATCTTAGTTTTAATTTTCTCTCCATCTGCCTTAAGACCTTAAATGCACTAGAAGCTAGCTAAGTCCCTAATACTAGGGAGCTGATCACAGGAATGCAAAAAAAAAAAAATATATCACCGTTCTAAGTCCTGCCTTCTCCCACCTCCCCTCCATAAAATGCACTTGCAGCTCCCACTACGCCCTCCTCCCCCCACACCATAACCTCCCAAAAAGGGAGCTGGGTCTTCAGGGCAATGGGGTGGGGTACAAGGAAGAACAGGAAGGGTAAAAGTAAGGAGTGGCTGGTTATAAGGATGTGAGGCTTCTCACATCAGTGGCCAGTACCCCCAAAAGTGCACCCAGGTTGGGGTGGGAAGGTGAAAATGGGAGAGGAATGGGAGATGGGAAGAGGGGTTGAACAAAAAGGAAAAAAAAAAAGTTGGTGTTACCATCTGGTGGGCTACGCGGCCTGTATGAAATGAGGTGTGTGTGGGGGGGGTCAGTCCAGGTCCCCGTGGACAGGTGGTGTCCACAGCATAAAAATCACCAGCGCCACTGGCCCCCCGCGTGTTGGCAGTCTCGGCTGAGGCGGAAGGATTGAGTGAGCCTTGGAGACTGAACATCCCCTCTCACCTCTAGAGGTGGTCCCTCCAGGTCAGGGTTGAGGCACATGGACGGGGTGGTGTGGGGAAAGCTCGCACTGTCGCTGCCTGTGCTGTACCTGTCCTGTGGATAAATAGAGGATTTCAGTCTCCAGGGCTGTCAATCCGGCACCTTGTCACCAGCATGAAATTCACACAAAAAAAGTTGTTTAATTTTTTATTTTCCTTTAAAAAGTAGCTCACAACACAATTTGAAACGAGCTGCAATCAGTCAATTAAAAAAAAAATTACCTAGTGGCAGATTTCATACTGCACAATTGGGCTATTTTCAGTAAGAATAAAGGGGTAGGGCAACGGAGCTTATGCCAGCTCCTGGTAAGTGTGGGATTAAGTTGAACCCCTATAGAGCCCACTTTGTCAAAGAAACAAAAGACAGGTCCATCTGTGGACACTGCATGAACTAGTCAATTTAAAAAGGCCCGTGAGAATAATTCTTGACAGGACCATTCATGGAAGAAGCTGTAAGCTTTTAAAGGGTGGTCAACTGAATAAAGGAAGGGGAGGGGTGGGGAAGGGAAGCAAAAAGGTAAGAAGGGGGAGGTGGGTAGTGGAGGGAAGGAAAGGGAAATGAAGAATTGTAAATAGAAAGGATTGCTGCTACACAGCATGGGGACTCTTTGAAATCCCAAAAGGGAGTGGAAGAATTCAGAAGAGGAGGAACCTGGAGTTACTGGGGAGAAGGGAAAACTCCTAAAGCTAAACTTTGCTACACTGACTCTGGACCTTTGCTTATCCTGCCCTTATCCAGACTGACTAAAAGCCCTTTGACCAAACCAGTTTGTACATGGCTAGTGTTAAAAGGTACTAAAGCTGTACCAAGGTAACACTGTGACATGATTAACTTCTTGTGAAAACTCCCAGAACTACATGCCAAACTAAGTCCCCCAAAACTTGTTCAGTTTTATGCCAACTCAAGAGACTGTGAATGAGAGTCTTCAGTGTATGCTTCCCCAGTTCAAATATAAGATGGGACTAAATAATTGTGCTTGTTAACAGGCCAGCCCCACTCAGGGAGAAGGAATTTTGAGAAGTGCATTTGCTTAGGCAGCTACCAAAATGAAGGTCACTATTTCAACCTGAACCCCAATATTTTAAAAACTGACCTACCTAATGCTCAAATACTAACCGACAAAGCATAAAACTACCATGGTACTGATTAATGCTCGTCATAGAAATCTGATCTTATAATAAACCATGTGCCAAGATTCAAAAGTTTAGGTAGGTGAAGGAGTAGAGGCCAAGGGGGTGCTTTGGTGTTCTGACTCTAACACCAAAGGTCATAGCACCACAGCCCAACATGCTCTCCCCCTTCTATTCTTACACACGGAACCCTTACCCCAGCTGATTTGTTGTGCCATATGGGTTCAAATCAGTGCTTATGAGGTTAAGAGCCTGGGAAACAACACACTGGAGTTTGGGAGTGAAGGGGTAGGAGTAGGGGAGGTGAGGTAGGGGGAAGGGGAAGTTTGTAGGACACTCAAGTTCTAGACCCCAGATTGTGAGACCACCATCCAGAAATCTTTAGAGGTCCAACTCTTTGCTACCTTTATTCAGACCTCTAAAGACTACCCCAACACATAAAAAAGCATGGATGGGGTGGGGGTAGGGAGAATAGTGACACCAAAGCAATTAACTCTTTTCTTCTAACCCAACCCACTTTATATACCAAGTAAATTACATCTTCGAGTGCCTACAAAACTTCCATTGCCTGCTAAAATTAAACAAGGGGCTTGGCATTCATAGCTTTCTCCAGTACAAAAAATAAATAAATAAAACTAAAAGCAGGTCAAACTATGGCCATAGTACAGGTTTCAGCAAGCATGCAGAGTGGCCTGATGTGCTGCTGGCAAAGTGGACATTTCAAATATAATCCTTGTTCATTTCTAGCCCAGCAATAAGAACTTTCTTACCTGACCACCTGCAAAGATGACCGGAGAACTGGACGGCTTGGGCCGGTACGGGATGGTCACGCCCTTCGGGGGGGACTGGGAGAGAGTCAGAGGGGAAAAAAACAAAAAGAGATAAGGTTTCAAAACTGCTTCAGCTGTGTGGCTTAAGCTCACACAGGTCAGTTAAGTTAAAAATTGTATTATTTCCATTCCCTCACCTACCAACATTGTCTCTGGCTAGATCTAACCTGAAATCATCTGCAGTTATTTGCCTTTAAACCGGTAAGATAGTCCGTGGACTACACAGCTCACACTAATTCTCATCAAGGTAGATTTCCCCTATCACAATTCAGGCATTATTCCCACGTTTTCAAATAAATATAACAAGCAAAAAACATGTGTGTGTACATATGTACATTTTAGCTGGTAATTTTTAGGATCTCATATTTTGCCTGAATGCGATATTAAACCAAAATAGGAAATAAAGTACCCAAATAGTATATCTAAGATAATACAGACACTGTCTATAAATAGTTCAAAGGCTCGATCAGTATTTCACTAAACTCTACTCGGAAATTCTACTTTCCTTTGTCACCAATATACAACCAACTCTGCATGACAATTCTAAGACCGTTTATTTCCCTTAATTGTGCTATTATTTCAATTCAATAGCATATACCAGTCCCTCAGGAGCTGTTCATAACCACCACTATGGATACACTTTTTTCTACATAACTACCATTTAAAATATAATCCTGTCTCAAAATAGACGTTTAAATGTGTTGAAGTTGAATGTAGCCAAAACAATGTAATACAAAGGCAACTTAGCTTCTCAGAAACCCAAATACTTTTGTCCAGTCTAAACCATGAATCTTCCCCTACCAATCCCACTAGAACTGCTATAACCCAAAAGATCACTGCTGCTTAGCAGTGTGTATTTTTGGTCAGACCATAAGGAAAGTCAAAGCTGGGAAGAGGAAAACATGAACTCAGGGAACCTCTTCCCTACCCTCATTGGAGGCTTCTAATAGCTCTACCTAATTCTAGTCTTACTAAATATAAATGTCTCCCCTAGACTCACCCTCCCCCATTCTCAGCATGAGCCTGAGGGCTTACCTCCAACATGACCACGCAGATCTGTTTCACACACTCAATGATGGATTGCGGAATGCCAGCAATAGTGATGGCCCGCTCAGTTGAGTTGGGGAGCATATCCCCTGCCACCTGGACCTGAGCCCCTGTACTCTTTGGGATAAAAAGAAATTCAAAAATCAAAGAAAAGTAGCTCATATTTACTCTTCCAATTCTTCCCAGTAACAACTTTAGAGTCTAAAGCTCATCAGACACTTATCCCACCTCCTATCTAACCCTTTTTATCCTCCTTTCCCACTCTTCCCTTATTCCAGATAGGACTATTTAATCAGTTATAAATTAGCCTCTAAAAATCAAGAATAAGCCTGAATAATAGCCTAAATTTAACCTGTTCTCAAGAAAAAGGTCCTTCTAGACAGTTTCTCTCAGCTAATGTTAGCTCTGTGGGCCATAAACAAAATCCCTACAAGTATCACCCACCTTTCATTCTCTTATTGAGCAAATATTTTTATTAAGCCTATTCTATGTGCCAGGCACCATTCGCGGTACTTGGAATACATCAATGAACAAAACCAAAATCCTTGTCTCTTGTGGCATGTACAACAGGCTCCCAAAAACTCCAACTCATTTTCTTTCAGGAACCATTCAAATTTCATTCCAACATCCAATCTAACTCCCAAATAGTTAAAAGCTTCCATAATTCAATGTAACATCCACAATTTAAGACAGAACAATATTATATCTACATCCCAATATACCTTCCTATTTTCCCCTATTTAGGAATTTGCCCAAAGAAAATATTTGCTACTGTTATATAACATTGTAATCTCTTTAGAAATGAAAGAATTATGAAGCCTCATGGAAAAGTTACCAAATTAATAAAAAATGGAAACAGGTCAATATGCAACAGCTAGAAATTCTGGTTAACTTTTTCAGGCTGATTTATTGCTTATACATAAATTATAAAAAAAGATCAACTGTACAATATTTTTCATCTCAACACAATCAAACTATAATCTTCGAGGACTGTTACTTTGATAAAAATCTTCACTTCAACAAATACTAACTTCTCCTAGCCATACTAAGAACTAATAGAAGCCACATTTAGAATAATTAACATTTTAAAAAGCAGCACAAAAAGTCACCAACCTCTCGTATTTCCTTGATCTTGCAACCACCTTTTCCAATGAGAGAGCCACACTGACTAGCAGGGACCACCAGCCTCAGGGTGACTGGAGGTTTACTGGCAGCTGTGCTATTGGTCATGGAGCTGCTGATGTCCTACAAAAATAAATTAGTCAGAATACCATAATATACAAGTTTTAAGCAGATCCCTGGGAACCTGTAACTGTCATAAAATGCTCCAAAATGTACCCCCCAACTATTTCTGAAGATAAAAACGCCTACAAACTTCCTCAAAATTAGCCCTGCTTGTTTTTTCTTCACGCTGGGTGGGGGGAATGTTGTTTTTTGTTTTTTGTTTTTTTTGGGGGCCAAGGGAACAATGGTTTGGGAAATTAGCGTTGACTGAGCAAAGGAAAACACAAGTCGAAATTAAATATTAAGATGAAATAATGCAACCCCAAATTCAAATAACCAATTCTGTCCTATTGAAAACCTAAAAAGGTTAAGCAGTTTTAATTTCTTGGTAGTATTACCATTGTACAAATGATGAAATTGAGGCTGAGTACTTGCCTCAATTACATTTAAAAAGCTGTAGTTTTGAAATTTAAAAAGTCATCATAGTTTTAAACCTAGTTTAAATACTAATCTCTATTTAGCAGCTAGACTTTGGAACTACTTAAACATAAATACTAAAATATAAAACATGTTTCTTATTTGCTTAAAATATGAAAAACAGATCTTCTGGGGTTTTTTGTTTGTTTTTTATAGCAGAAAAGCTTTATTAGAAGGGAAAGTACACTTCCAGACGTGGAAGCAGGCCTGAGAAAGAGAAAGTGTGACTCAAAAAGCTTCTGAATGTTTTTAAGCCACAAGTTCTGAATTAGCAGAGTCTTGCAGGTCAAAAGGTAACATTTCTGATCTTGACAAGGATAAGATTTCAGGAACCATTAAGTGTCCAACCACCAACCATGCAGCAGCCAGAAGCTCTCCTATGCCTGTGGTATCAATTGCATGACTAGCAATCAGCAGTATTACTGCAGAAGGGAGATGAGGGAGAAGGTAAGACCTAGAGAAATGATTGTTCAGCATCTGAAGGCAAGGTGGCTTGAACAAAAACAAAAACAAACAAAAAAACAAAACAAAAAAAACTTCATTCTGCCAAAAAAGCCTGAGAAGTTCACTTAACTACAAATTAAGGACAAAGTTTACCAACATACTGGTGGCATACCTTCAAAACTGTTGGTCAAGAAATAAAAGATGCTGGCACTTCACAATTTTTTACAGTGAGTCCCTGGTAAAAGTCAAACTAATAGTCAAGTGACTTATTTTTTAACTACAAATGGTCAAATTTGGGGGATGCTCAAAAGGAGCAAAGAACCTATCTACAGATTTTTATAATTCAGTCTGTCCTCGAATTTAAAAAGCCCTTTGAAATCACTAAACTACCTACAAGAACTTAAAAATGAAGAAAGAGGGAAGAGGGAGGAAAACAACAAACCTCTTCCAGTTTGTCAATGATCATAGCAAAAGCTTTGAAGATGGCATTAGTGGGTCCAGCCAAAGTGATAATTCTCTCAGGACAATTCCCTTCTGAGATGTTGATACGTGCACCACTCTGAATAAGAAACAAAATCAAGAGGTTAAAAAGACAAAAGATCTGAGCTTCTAAGAATACATATAATATACAAATCCTCCAAAATAAGAAGGGCAAGAAACTGCCTACATAAATGATTCTGACAAAAGCAATATCAGTATCACTTCAAACACCACTCCATGTTTGTCCTCAGACTACAGAAGTTGCTTTGAGACTTGCCAGAACTACTTTTCACAACATACTATTTGTCATTACAAATAACCAAGCCAGAAAAATACCAGCTTCTTCGATTAAGACCTTCCCCCTTCTAATCTCTCATTAAACAATTATTACTTTTGTTTTAAAAAGGTTAACTTTCCAAAGTAACAGTTCCTAAAATCCCCCCATAGCTCACCTCCTCGCGCATCTTCTTAACTGATTCTCCTTTCTGTAAGAGAAGAAGTCAAGCATGAGTTCCAAATGCTATTTCAACCCAGACTGACTAAATAATAATTAAAATTTAAGTGAAACTGCCTTACCTTTCCGATAATACTGCCAACTTCCTGTGATGGAGAAAACTAGTGTCAAATAAGAGGAAACTCAAAGTGTTCATTATCATGAAAAGAAATTTTTAACTGTCCAAAGCAACGAAAAAAACTAAGACTTATTGGGAAAGGAAGTGGGTGAGCTTATTCCTTTCTATACTGAAAACATAAATGAAGACATCAAAGTCATTTGAAGGGATGATGATGCAGGAGTGACTAAATGCTATCTTTGTGTTCAATATAAATTGTTTTAAAATACCAACTATATCACCCACCCTTAAAGTTTCACCAAATTGTCTTGGCAGGGGAAATCTACCTATCACAAGTTATAGCAACCTCCATGAGAAAAATCTTACCAGCCAGGTATGAGATATTCTTTGGCTCTAGCCTCTAGTTAAGCCTTTCCTGCTCAGTGGAGCTTCCCAGTAAAGTCTGTCCATTTTCCCCACTACACTCTCATTTACTCTGCTAGAGAAGAGTGCTAAAGCCAGACATCCCACAGTGCTAATCTGATGAGCTCCAAGATACATGCCCTCTCTTCCTGGCCCCTCCCCTTGAAGTTACTATGACCCAATTTCCCAAGCTGGTGTATACCTTTCCATGCATAAGTAGCCGGATGGTGAGAGTGACGTTTAATCCACCTTCAATCACACCGGTGTCCATGTCGAGCAGTGTTCTGGGGAGCTGGACTATGAGTGGTCAAGTCTTTGGTCACTGGTGGGGATGAAAGCCAAAAACTGAAATGCAAACATGACCAAAATCAGGGGAGGAAAACAACAGGAAAACTACTTCCCTGCTATTTTCACCAATATCAATGTTTTCTGACTCTTTTCCTTAAATGACGCCCTATCAGTTGGCAAACTTGTATACATCCAGCACAACTGCATTAACGACAACCATTAACAGCTCAGGTTCTCTTAAAGTATGGAAGGCCACAGTCAGCTCTAACTAATGGTCGGTCGGGTTTCTGCTGACTCTCAGGATGAGGACGATTCCTTCAGTTGGCAATGGTTCTAAGGGGAACTGCTGAACGTGCACCACTTGTCCTTTAGCAGAATTAAGCTTCAACAGGATACAGAAACACCTGGAAATCATGAGGACAAACCTCAGACTATCCAACTACAGTGAGGGCAAATGACCTTTTGCTTCCCTGTATGTAGCAGCTCAGACTATAAGAGATAGAGGACACAAGTAAATTTTATCATTGGTAGCCATTTCTAGGCAAAGAAATTGAACTGTATCTCACAATGAAATTTTAAATAGTGATAGACGACACCAAATAATTTTTAAAAGATTTAAGTCAAGAACCTCACTGAAGAGGGCATTACGTGACATGCCCTCCCTGTAGGTTATGGTTCTATAGTCCCTTTTGGGAAATGACAACACATTACGTACAGCCTGAGTCCTTTCTCCTATCCTTTCCCTCAAACCAACTTGACAGTCACTCATATTTGAAAATTTTCCTTGCTTCTGTGTATTAAACTTTGTTACCACTCAGTCTTTAGGTCTCCTAAATTTCCTTCCAAAGAAAACTATCAAAATAACACTGGTATTGCTGAAAATTTATTGTGTAGTTGCTTTCAGCAACTGCAGTAATGAGCCTTTTCTACCAAGGAGGCCCTTTCCCCATCTATCCCCTGAAACAATTTAACATTTCTGCTTTAGAGCACCGATTACGTGAAGAGAATTTCTTTTGGATATACCTTTGCCTACAATATCTCCTTAGGACCTAACAATGGTAGCTTTAGAGAGAACCTCTCTAAAGTTGTTAAATTTCTGCAGTGACATTTTTAGTACCCACCCCCTCAAAATTCAACAATGATCTCTTACAGCTAGTTTTCCCCCTTCACAAAACTAGCTATCACTTTAACTTTGCTCTAACACAAAGCCGTTACCTAAATATTTAAAAACTGCTAAAGTGGCTGCCAAACAATTCTGTATATGGCAAACTGCCCCATGGCTGCCTCGAGAGTGTGATTATTTAAAAGATGAGCTTTGCATCCCCAAAGTACCCCTCCATCTATTTTCAGATTAATTAATTGCTGGCAAAGTCCCAGAATTCAACACTTTTCAATCAAGGAAAAACAACAGTGTTTGGGGGAGGTGATGAAGACCGGACAGTAAGGTCTGTAATAATGACTTTTAAAATAAGATATGGTAACAAATTGGCAGTTTAATTCCTCATCCCCACTCAAATGTAATGAGCAGTATTTTACAAATCCCACAATAATGCAAGTGTAAAAAAAGAAAACTGAAAACCTATTTAAAGTTATTTCTATCTCCAAATCATACAAGAAATCCCTGTCATATGTCTCTCCTGCATAGTTAACATAAGTGTACCCAATCCCAGGAATCCAGCTGTTAATCCTGCAGTCCATTACCCCTTCTCCTATAAATAGCTCGATCTGGGTCTATATCGGCAGGAATTTTGTAATTTCAAAATTCGTTACCCCGAAAGAACGTCCTGAATAACTCGGTAACTGGGAGCCCCCCTCCCCTCGGTCATCCTAGCATTTTCCACTTAAAAAATATCCCCCCCCCAACAAATTCCTCGAATGGAAGAGGAAAAAAATAAACGGTTCGGTCGGGGGGGGGCGCTGCGATCCAGGGGGAGGGGCCGGACTAGCAGCGCCTCCTCGAGTGGCTGCGCCAGCGCCTGACCCCCGCGGGGAGCCGCGCTCACCCGCCCGGCCAACAAGCCGGCCATCGCCTCCCCCAACCCCCATCAACCAACAAATCCACCGCCGCCGCCCCCCCCCCACCGCCCACCGCGCGCGCGCCTTCCTTAACTCCTGCGCAGCCGCCACCGGGAAAAGGCGGGGGGAGGGGGTCGGCCTTGCGCGAGGCCTACTAGGCCGCGCCGGAGCCAGGGCCTCGCGTGAATGGCCGGCCAGGCACAACGAGGAGGTAGGCGCTCACGCGAGACTACGCGAGGCCGGGGCTCGTGACGAGGACCGGAGCCCGCTAAGAAAGATGGCAAGAGTGGAAATAGAGCTATAACCGCGGGCGGAGGGAGAATTTTGAAGCTTACCTGCAGGCGCGAGGCGACTGAGGGGAAAAGGGGAGCGGGCGGGAAGGGGAAGGGCGGGAGGCCGGGGGCGGAACAATAGGGGCGGGCGGGAAGGCGAGGGGGGCCCCGCGGGCGGGCGGAGGAGGAAGGGGGGGGTGGAGGAGGAGGAGGAGGAAAGGGGAAAGAGACCCCGGGGCGGGTGGAGGGCGGCGGAGGGCGGGCGGGCGGGCGGGCGGGAGAGGGCGCAGGCTGCGGCTGCTCCGGCTGCTGCCTCTGCTGGTCTGGGAGGGGAACGGGGCGGAGCGGCCCGCTTTCAACCCCGCGCACCCTCCGACCCCGGAAGCGCTAAACGCCCCGGGGGCCGGCGAGGCGACTGCGTCGTCCAAACCTTCCCCACGGTATGCGGACGGCCTCCCAATAGCCTAGAGCGGCTCCATGGACAGTGTCGGCACCAGCGAGACAATAGCTGGTAGTAGATAGCGAAGTCTATGATAGAGCGGCAGCACTGGGGCAGGAAGAAAACTAGTGGCTCCTAGTGGCCGGTTGGAAAGCCCAGGCGTTAAGTGCTGAGAAGGTTGGCAGTCGCCATGGATAAAGGAGTCGAGAGGGAAAAAGGGTTGGGTGAGGACAGAATGAGCAGGGACGGGAAAAAAAACAGTAATCTGTAGTGATAGTCAAAAAAGAAAGAGAAAAAAACTGATTTGCCACAATGAAGGTAACTTTTACACCAATTCCTTAATCTGAAAATTCGTAATTAAAGGGAAGAATTTACCCTCTTTTTAGGAAGAATTAGTTTATTCGTAGTCGATAAGGGAAAACTTTTTTAAGAGTTCCACCTGATAAATGTAGAAGAAATGAAAGGGTTAAAAATCATTCATTCTGCAACCCAGAATGAAATAACGGATTCAGGCAAGTATCATAAATCATCAAAATTTTAAGCAAAAGGTTGTTAGGGAACAGGATATTATCATAGTGCTAATCAGAACCACAGATTATTTGCAAATCGCACAGAAAAAAAAAAAAAAACGAAATAGAGGTGATAGTCAACATCTTACCCAGGTGATCAAACTTAGCATCACTAATAGTAGGACAACTTTGACGTGTGGTTCTTAATGAGATGCAATAAGAAGTATGTAGCATCATCTATTAACTATTCTTGTCAAAGTGTTTAATCTTAATCTAATCAAACCTTCAGACCTGATTTTCAACTTATAGGAAATTTACAAGGGATAAAGGAACAAGTTAAACTTCTCACACTACAAGGAGATAATCAGCAAATCCAGAATGAGGGACATTCTATAACTAGCCTGGTCTCTTCAAAAAGGCAATATATTAGAAAAGAAGGAGGAATTAGAGGAGGAGAGGGAAAATTTTTAAAGACAATAATACTCAAATATAACGTGTAGATCTTGTTTGGATCCTGGGGTTTTTTTTAATTGCATAGAAGATATTTTGGGATGATTGAGGAAATTTAAACATGAATGGAATATTAGCTATTAAGAAGTATTGTTAATTTTCTAAATGGTAACAGTGGAATTGTGGTTAAGTAGAAGAAATACTATCAAGAAGTGCCTGATGAAATATTTAAAGATAAAGGGTTATGATGTCTGCAACACTATCAAATGGTTCATATAGGTATATCAATAAAGCAAATATGGTAAAATGTTAGCAATTATTGAATGTAGGTGGTAGATTTATGGGTGATCATTTTACTGTTCTTTAAACATTTAAAAAACAACTTTCATACTAAAAATTGGAAAAAATATGATGTGGCATAGAACTAGATTGGCAAAATATTGATAATTACTGAAGCTAGGTGATGGCAATATAAGAGTTAAACTGCTTTCTCTATGCTTGTGTCTATCTATAAATTTCCACATTCAAACAAACAAACAAAAAAAACCCAGCCCTGTAAGAGAATAAGACAAAATAAGGAGAAAGAAATTGAAAGACAGCACATACAGGGTTATTACTGAACCTCGTTCAAATCCTTTGCGTGTCAGTCCTGGCCTTAATATTAGTCAGGTTTTGTTGGGCAACCCAATTTAGTGGAGTCATCTGAAGAGGAATAGCTTCCTAAAATGTAAATAAGACTAAGGGATGCCAATGATCCCACCTCCACCCCAAATGAGGGAGTGAACATTAGAAACAATGTGAGATAGAAATAAAAAGAAGTCTGTTGTTTGACAAAGGCAAGGGGCCGACCAAATACTGAAAGAAAGAAAGAAAATGAAGTAGGACAGTGTTAGACCACCCAGAAAAAAAGCAAACTAAGGAGCTGGCTTACTGTGCGGCTTGAGCTTAAGGTCAGATTAATCTCAAGATTACACTTGGGCCATTTATACTCCAGGGATTCTGAGAGCTAGGGTGAAAGTGAGTGGCTATTCATGAAAACATCTCTAATGTGGGAGACAAAACAAAAATCAAAAGTTGATAAAATAATGTCATCCTCTACTAACAATAACATGGCTTCTATTGGAGCTGGCCTACAGAAAAAGATGCAGTACACCTAACAGCAATAGCTGATAACTTTATGAATCAACAAATTCTTCTCTGAAGGGGAATTAAGCTAGTTGAGTGAGTGAACTTGCCTAGGACCACAAAGCAACCTGATATAGGGAGATGTTTCCAAAAAGGAAGCAAACTAAAGGCTCATCCCATGACTGGCAGTCCCCAAAAATAAAGTGTCTATTTGTTTTTTAGATCATGGATTTCCTATCCTTTCCCATTCTCAGTTGTGTGGAAATCTTGCTATACCTAGTTTCTAGTAAGATGAGAATGGCAGAATCCCAGATCCTTTCATGGACACAGGGCGGTAAAGGCATAAGATAAAAACATTTGAGAATCATCATCTTTAGAATCTTAAACTGGTGCACAAAATAGAGGGCGCAAACCCAGTGGTCTCAGGAGCTAGGAAAGTAATATAATCAGGAGAAGATGGCCCAAATGAAGGCAACAGGAAGATGAAAGGACAATGAGAGGACTGGAAAATACAGAACCCATCTATAAGGAATGACCACTACTCAGGCCACATTTCTGCCTTTAGAAATGTAGGTTCACAGTTGCTAAAGTTTCCAGCTTGAAATCTGAACCTTTATTGAAAAGTCTGATATTAAGCACAGAAGTAAGTAAAATAAATAAATAAATAAATAAATAAATAAATAAATAAATAAATAAATAAATAAATAAAAGTCTCACATCCAGACATAGCATGGACATCCAATTTCTAACCTCTGGCAAGCATATATGTACCAAAATGTTCACTGCAGCAGTTAAATGTATAGCAAGATCAGACACAATCTAAAATTCCAGCAATAAAAGTTTGGTTGAATAAATTAAATGCTGTTAAAACAATGTTATCTAAATACACATACATACACACACATGCACAGACACTCATACATCTACTGATACGGAATCAACTCCAGGATAGTTAATTAAATGAGAAAGTGTTAAGTCCAAAAGAGGGCCCGTACTATGCTCCTATTTGATATAAAGTGGGAGTGGAGGGCAACAAACAATATGACATAGAAATAAAAGGGTGTGGTGGGGATGGGACTTAACTATACGGAATAGCTCTGTAAGTTTACAAAAGAATCTGGCAGTCCTCATTGCCTTTGGGGAGGAAGCTGGGAATCTGAAATGAGAGAACTTTACTTTTTACTGAGCATCCTATTAAAAATGTTACAATTTTTCCCAAGTACAGGTATTAGTTTCAGCTTTTAAAAAGTTAATAAACTTTTGAGAAACAATAACAAAACAACAACAGCAAGGAGCTCTGTGTGTGGCTTAGAAATGCCAAGAAGACATGTGCTCTCTACCATTAAGAGTAGCAGGGGGAAAAATCAGGGGATTTTCTCCCTCATTTTCTTTGTATTTCCCTCCTCTAGCCCCTTGTCATTGTCTCTCATTTCTGGTTTGTTTGTTACTGTCTGTTTTTCTTCACTTCACAATCCCCCTGTGCCCACACCTCTCTTCTTCTCAAAAAGGAAGAGCCGATGAACATTTGAAAACAGAATGATTGGAAAGAAACATTAGAATGGCCCCCAAATCCAGAACACCAGAAAAGGAGGCCTTGCCTTAGGATTTCCTAATAAAATTAGAAGCCATCTGCACAATATAGGAAGACTTCAGGCATTTATTTTATATAACTCGCCCAGGAACAAGTCATAGATGTAATACAGCCAACTAAAAACTCTCCTTCTCTGTTCTTCAAGCCCCACACTCAGTCCCCAAGCCCTGTGGATCCCACTTCATAAACCTCTCTCAAGCCCACTCCCTTCTCTAGTTCCATCTCCCCCGCCTTAGCCTCATTTGCTGCTTTTAGGCTCCTGAACAAGAACTTGGGCTCAGAAATTCCTGAACTTTCATCCTACACCTTTTACAACTCTGAGCTTCTGTAAAACTGCTTCTTCTGCCAGGAATCCATTGGCTTAAGAGCACAGACTCGAGCCACACTGCCTGAGCTCAAATCCTGACTAAAGTTTTCTTCATCTACCAAATGAGATTAATGGTACCTACCTCATAAGAGTTACTGTAAAGATTACACATTAAAAAATGTAAAGCACTCGAAGTGTCTGGCACATAATAAGCTGATATTATTTACCAACTGGGAAACACCTATCATCCTGAGAAACACCCAGACCTAGCTCATCTTCCCAGTGGCACTGTCACTCCTTCTTCTGTTCCCCCATTGCTTGAGCCATGTTTCTATTGTGGTCCTTTTTACTGTACTATAATAACCTATTCACATGTCTATCTGCTCCATTAGATTTTGTAGGTCATGAAGGGCAGGACTGTCTTATTCATCTTTGTAGCTTTAGCACCCAGAACACAGTATTTCCTTAATAAACAATTTCCCAGGAAATCATCTTAGCTCAATTGGGATACCAGTGATTTCCAAACATGCTATGGAGCTTTTTGACTTTGTACCAAGCACATGCCTTTCCCAACTTCTCTCTGCCATCCACTTGGTAAACCCATTCTATCATTTTTTCCACTTACACTTTTCATACTCAAGGCCCAAGAAGTAGTTGATATGTCACTTTTCCTGTGAAGTCATTTCTGACTCCTCTTTCCAGTTTTTTCTAGATTTATATCCCTCTGCGATTTTATAGTATCTGTCTTTATTAATTAGTTCTCTTAGATATCTTTTTCCTCTACTTGACTGATCTTTGAGAACCTGATGTGTAGCATCGTGCATGGCCCATGGTGAACCAGAGGCCCTCAATTCCAGCTGTGCAGCAGAATTATCCAGTTTCTTAAAAAGAGTCTTGTTCAATAGAGTTGGGGCAAAGTCCTAAATTACTCTATTATAGCTGATGGGCAGCTGAGATTGAGAACTTCCATAGCAGATATGAAAACTTATGCTAAAGACCTATGTTCATTAAAGCAAAGACAGTAAAGATTCATTTCACTGAGCATGAACCAATTCTGAAGGTTCTTCCCACTTAAGAAACATAGGGACAGTATGGTGTTGTCCTCGCTGATGCTCTGATTCATTACTATAAAACTGATACACTTTAAAGGGTCTGTGGAAGGGCAGCAAATGTAGAAGAATGTGCTGGGCCTAACCAAGGTAATGGCACAGGTGAACAGAGACCAGGAGAAATAGCTTTATTTGAACTGAGGTGGAGAATGAGGGGAGGACTTGAGTTAGCATACTGAGCTAAGGAGTAGAGATTAAGTTCTAAAAATGGCAGTCAGAACTCAACAAATGGAGTCCACTGCCAAGCAGCCTTGGAGTTAGTGCAATCATAAAACGTCTGCTAGGAAATGTACCTGCCACTAAATCACCCAAATGTGCAACAATTACCAAAAGAGGTACAGATTGGTTTGTTTGTTTTCTTCCCATAATTAATTTTCCACTACACCTCCCCAACCACAAGTATTACAAAAGAAAGTAAAAAATATCATTTTATAGATCTTAGACTTGTCTTCAGCATTTAGCTCAAAGGTCTCACTATTTTCAAAAAATAGTTCTCTGGTAAAACTCATCAGCTAAAAGTTCTATCCAAGCAGTGAGAAGACAGCCTTTACTAACCCATGACAACCTTTTCCCATTTTCCCTATGCTGAACAGCAGAGTGAGGCTCAGATTAAGGGAGGGCAGGGTAGAAGGACACAAGGTTAATTTCCCCCAGTGCAAGATGGCATCTGAAGCTTGATGGGAGAGTAGAACTGGAGAGACTTGAGGGAAGGGTCCAGGCCCTGTATTCAGTCAGAGTCACTGCTGGAAGAGGAGGAGGAGGAAGAATGCTGCAAGGGGAAAGGGGAAAGGAGATAGCATCAGATCCAAATGACCTTTGTTCACTCCATATGAGACATTCTTTGGTGCCCTACCCCTCTACCCAAGTATCTAAGAAGATCATGAGCCTTGAACCAGACTGTCTCTTAAACAGCAAAAGCAAGGATTTCCTTCAGCAGTGAACATAAGGGAATGGATTAAACATCCTAACTCGTTGTACAGAATTTAACATAATGCATTTGGAGCAAGTCTCCAGCTTTCTTTACCACAGCCAATGCCCAGACGAGGAATAAATTATAGGCACAAGCATAGTATAGTGCTAGGAAACAGCTGCTTCCTTATAAATGCTTATTGTTTATCTGCATGGAAAGTTCCTAGTGGCTATGATTCTAAGAAAAGTGAGTAGAAACAGCATGTGTGTGTACATCTATCTCTACTTTTTCCTAAGCCCCAATTGGGAGAAAGTGAGTAAGGAGGGAAAGAAGGCTGAGAGACTCCTAGTCAAAGTTCTTAACATGCATACTCCCATCAACAACTGTCATTAAAATCATTTTTGAGACTCTCCGGGGTAATTTCTGCCCCATTTAATCTCACCTTTCCTTCTCCTCAGGCTTCTACCAAGGATCCAGAACCAGGAATTAGTGCCCGAAGCCAAAAGGCAAATAAATATGAGGCAGAAAAATGTAAACTAAGGCCTCAAGATCCAGGTTTGTTCCATCCTTGCAGAGTTGTCCTGACACCTACTTTTACCCTTGCTAATTAACACTCCTCTAGAATGAGGATACTTAGCTTTGGGGCTGAGCGTGAAACTTAGGTTTTGTTTGAGGCTGAGAGTCACTGACTGCTCTTTGTCCTCACTTTCCCTACTGGGCGGTAGAACAACACCCTGAAAGAGAGAAAGGAACTCCAGGAACTAGGGCCAGATTATTATCTTTTAATTATTATACAAGACTTTGTTTTGTCAAAGGACTGACCCTATTAATGGACATTTTGACCACCTCCATGGGTATGTCCAACTTCCTAAAACATACATCTGGCAGTGAAAGAGTAAGACAAAAATTCTGGGGGAGAGAAAGCGGACAAGAATAACTTTTGATTCTGATATCCATGCTAAGGCTTAGCTAGCCCCTGCTAGACAGAAGGGCCAATTAGCCTAATATTTCTTTTCAAGATTATCAGATTCTTCCCAGTGGGAATCCTTTACAAAAAGGAAAAAGGAAAAACTATGTACCAGAGCTACATAATTGCTGCCCCATGTCCTCAGACTGCGAATCCCCCTTGCCCACCACCTTCCAGCCTAGTGTCTCTGAGGGGGTACCCCTTTCTAGCTAGTCTCCAGAGGCCACTGACCTTGCCATGCTTGTGATGTTTATGCATCTTTTTATGAGCTTTCTTCATTTTCTTCCGCATCTTCTTGTCCATCACCATTCCTGGTGCTACCATGCCAGGAGCCAAGGGATTCACAGGAGGCATGCTAGGGGCAGGTGGTGGGTATGGAGGAGGGTAGGGACCTGGCGGTTGGCATCCTGGATACCCTGGTTGTGGCTGAAGATGAGGAGGCCCAATTGGGGGGAAAGCTGGATTCCCCTGGGGAGCTCCTGGAGGAGTGGGAAAGGGGCCTGGTGGAAAGGCAGGATTGACAGGTGGTGGATGGACAGGATTGGAACCTCCAGGGTATCCAATGTTAGGGGGATATGGATTTGGCCCTGGCTGCCCTGGTGGAAGAAGCAAGGAACAAATTAAGATTAGGACTGATCAGAAATTCTAACAACAAACAACAACAACAACAAAAAGGTGATGCAGTTTCTCACTCAATACTTAAAAGGAAATGGAAAGGTAAGAAAGAAAAATGGAGGATAGCGAAGACAAACCCCCATAGGAGAGAAAAAAGGTCACGTCCCTCTCAGGCTGGAGAGAGAGACAGTGAACTCCCAAGGAAAGAGAAGAGCACTGGTCAGCTATGATCTATGGACTTGGCTTTTGTGCGTGAGGGGAGAGGTGTAGGAAAAACAGAAACTCCTATTGTTGAGGCCCATTTGAAAAAGGGTTGGGGTGGGAAAAGAGCATCCCAAACACCTACCAGCATTGGGATTCCACATCGTCAGGTGTGTTTCCTTCAGCCTGAGGAGAAAGAAATGACGGCAAAAAGCTGACGGCCCAGAGGTGGGAAGGGGATTTAGAGATGGAGCCCCACAGCAATGTCTCCCTCCCCACAGTAGGCTCTGAGAACTACCATGACATCCACACAAGAAATGTTTCTTTCCACCCGTTCCTTCGCCCTTCTACCTATTTCATTCCTAGTTCCCTATCCACAAGAACTTAGCTCCCAGAGCCGCTCCACCTTCTACTACGTCTGGCCGCAGCTGGAGGTCTCTACCTCCTCGGGAGAAGGGCAGAATCCGCGAATCTTGCTATTCCCATCACTCATCTCCCTTTCAGATACTGAGTCCGTGACTTTAACCACCCATAGGTTAAGGGAGGATTTTAAACAACTTTACCGCTCCCCGGGGAAGAGTGCAGTGGACAGGACGCCCAAGCTCAGAGAAGGACCCTACCCGAGGCGAAACTAGGAAGGTGGCTCAGAAAAGATATTCAAATGCTTACATATGTAGACACACCCCCTTACACATTAAAAAGGGCAAATGGAAATCCCAGCTGCAAAGGGACCCCTGACCCAGGAATGGGGAAAGGAGAAAATTGAAAAATCCAGATACCCCGTCACCTTTACACCACTGCCTGGGCTCGACTCGTCCTTCCCAGTCTCCGCTCACACTTCCTGGTCACCCCCACCCTGGGATTCAGCACCCGCCTCTGCTCCCGCCTAATTGGTAGTTATGTGGTCATTAGGCATTATGATTGGAGAACACGCCCGTCAATCATTCTAGTCCCTGCTAAACTAGAAGGCAGTAGTGCGGTAGGGAAGGAGCCCGGCCTTTAGGGCGAGGCGGATGCAGAGAAGAGGGCAGGCCGGAAATACCTGGGGGAGAAGCTAGGAGAGGAAGGCCAGGAGGGGGCGGAGCCAGTTTCTGAGGAAAGTCCCCCAGTCGCCGAGAGGAAACTCAGCTCCAGCCCTCTGAGCTTCTTGTCCAGTGGGTGCAACACCTTGTAATGTGAATACAGTCCACCGTGGTCAGTGTTGTAACCCAGATATACACAGAGCGCTTAGGGAAAAGCAGGGAGCTGCTGAGTCTCAGCCCCAAGCCTCAATATTCCCACCTCCCTCCTAGACCGCATAAGAAGTAA
Source organism: Eidolon dupreanum (assembly GCA_028627145.1). NCBI lineage: Eukaryota > Metazoa > Chordata > Mammalia > Chiroptera > Pteropodidae > Eidolon > Eidolon dupreanum. The sequence goes on along the minus strand of CM053503.1, from coordinate 44,530,271 downwards.
AGAAACATTCTTGGGGGAAAATTGAGATTTCCTAATCTCTCCTAGGAGACCCTAACTCAATTGCACAGCTACGCCATCTGTCGAATTGCATAAACCAGAAACCACCTCAGGCTAAGAGAAGAACCCTCATCGAGACGCAACCAGTAGGTGGCTTAGGAAAGATCCTCAAATGCTTACAAATGTAGACACATCCCCTCGCCTATTAAAAAGGGCAAATGGAAATTCTGGCTACTCTCCTTCGCTTCTGCGCCCCACTCCAACACTACGATGTAGAATCTCTACACTTCTCTCAACTTTACTGCTCCCAACCTACCTCATCTCTCCACGAGCTTGATTTAATGAACATATGTAGAACCATGCAACCAAACTTTAAAGATACTCATTCTTCTTAAGCATATTTAGAACTTTTTATAAAAGTTGGTCTCAACTAATACAAAATTTCCAATATTTGTATAATACATACCATATTCTCTGACCACAATGTAAAATATAAATACAAACATACATCTGTAAATTAAAAAAAAAAATCTTCCAAATAACTCTGGGTCAAAGAATAAACAATGATGGAAATTAAATACATTGAACTAAGCCATAATGGAAATATTACATCTGAAATTTGTGGGATAAAAAAATATGAAGAATATAAATTTTATAGTTTGTCATCTTGAACTAAAGACTTTGATAGATTTATTAAATACTTATTTTGAAATATTTTTAGACTTACAAGAAATTGCAAAAATAGAATTCCCGTGTACCCTTTACCTAGCTTCCCCCAAAGATAATATATAGCCATAGTACATTTTGATATATTTTCATCATATTTGTGCTAAATCTTTGAGACAAATTAGAACATTTTCTATTTTTTTTAAGCTCTAGGGCAATTTATATCTGCATTATTTCTTTCCTGGAAGGTTACTGCGTTTGATCGACATTGATGTGTCTATATGGACCTGATGCCTTTAGAAATGAAATATTTCAAATAATTTCTTTTTTTTAAAGCAGCTTTATTGATATGTAGTTCATATAACATACAATTTACCCACTTAAAATGTACAATTCATGGTTTTTAGCATATTCAGAGCATTGTGCAATCATCACCATTATCTAATTTTAGAACATTTTTGTCTCCCCTAAAAAAATCACATTAGGAATCAATCCTCAATCCCCTCCTTACCTCTCTCCCACTCCACCCAAGCCCTAATCAACTACTAATCACCATTTTGTCTACAAATCTGCCTACTCTAGACATTGTGTTTAAATGGAAAATAGTATAATATGTGGCCTTTTTTTCACTTAGCATAATTTATTTTTTTAATTAAATGTAGTGGGATGACATTGGTTAATAAAATTATATAGGTTTCAATTAGCATAATATTTCCAAGGTTCTTCTGTGATATAGTATGAATCAGGACTTCAGGTAAAGCCAGAAAGTTAGATGAGGTCAGCTAGTGGACAGATGTGTCCAGAGTAGAAAAGAAAGTCCAGCACATGGGCCTGCCAATGTTTAGAGATTGGGAAGAAAAGAGGAGCAAGAAAAGGATACAGAATGAGTGGCTGGTGAGAAAGGAGAAAATTAGAAGAGAATATAAAGGAAAGAATCAAGGAGGAAATTATCAAATGTGTCAAATGCTGCTGATAAATTATGTAGGATGCAGACTAAGAACTGTCCATTGAATTTTGCAAGGATGTTGAATTTTTAAGAGCAGTTTTAATTACATGCTAGAGTTGAAATTTTGCCCGAAATAAATTGGAGAGAGAAAGGGAAGGCAGAAAGTGGAGACAGCAAATAAAAGCAATTCTTCCAGCGAGTGTTGGTAAATAAGGAAGCAGAGAAATGAAGCAGTAATCATAACAGAATGGGCAGCCTAGAAATGGCTTTTTAAGTTGAGAGAGTTTAAAGCATTTGTGAACTGATGGAAATAATCCAGTGGGGGTGGGGGATGATGTTGTTGAAGAAAGAAGGTTTAATTGAAGAAGTTCCTAAGTGACCAGGAAGACAAGGGCTCAAGTTTACAGGTGGAGGCATTGACTTCAGATAGAACAGTTCATTTAGTACAGGAAAGTGGTTGAGAGAATGAACTCTGAAGCCAAACTACTTCCTTTGTAACCTTGAACAATGTACTTCAAAAGAAACTTCCATGTCTCATTTCCCCATCAGTAAAATGAGAGATAATAATAATAATACCTAACTCATTAAATACATGTAAAGAACGCAGAACATGGCTGGACATATAGTAAGGCCTATATATGTTGTTATTATTGTGATAGGAGGGAAATCAGAGTCTACAGGTCCAAATGAAAACACATTGGTAGATTTAGTGGTGGGAAGATGTGCCTGTTCTTTGCTGATGGCTCCTCATTTTTTTTTCTTCAGAGAAACAAGAAGCAAATATATCAGTTGAGAGTGAGGTGAGGGGAGAAGATTAGAAATAGTCATCTCAGAAAGTGGGCAAGCAAATTGACCAGGGAACTCCAGTAGGATTGCTGGGCACTATGGAGTGCTCACTCGTGGTTTGTGGGCGATACATATGAAGCAAGGCTACTCAGTACAGGTGGTGGTTTCCTTCAGTTAAATTCCAGTGCTTAGGTACAGCTGTGGAATACATGAACTGGATTTAACTTGGGTTAGAGTTTAACTGGAAAATACATGAAAGGGAAAGGCAAAGGAGAGCAAAGCTGTTGAGAGTGTATGCATGGTAGTGATTATGGTAGTGATAGGCCATGGTAGTGATAGGCCATGGAAAATAAATTGAATAAGGAGGGAAGGACATAAGGGGTTTGACAGATAGCGAAAAAGTGGCAGGGTGGATGGATTGAATATCCCAGTGGAGGCTCTCTAGAGTAAGTAAGCTGAAAATGTAGGAGTTGGCATCCAGAAAGTGGAATATTTAAAACAGATTTTGGTAGCGGAATTAGTGGAGGAAAATAATTTTGGAAGTAAAAAGATCAAGATCAAAGAATTAAATAGGTTATCTACATAGTGACTAAAGTCACCAAGAATGATGACAAAAGTTATGATTAAAGAAAAAAACTATGAACTAGAATACTAAAATCTTCAGTGAATACAGAAGAGTGACCAAGAGGTCTTTAAATTATCACAACAAGGTGAAATAGCAAGTGGTGTGGTCTGATGGCATGTATTTCAGAGAAGCTTGGGTTTCTGACGGAGGAAGATAGAGAAATGTGCTGGAAGCAGTAACAGAAAGGAAAATATTGAACTCTTGCTCCAGAGTATGTGAAATAAAAAACAGTTACCACTCCAGGTAAAGCAGGGTTCATCTTATTGGGTGGGAGAAGGTAAAGAGGACATTCAGAGAAGAGGTTGCAGATACAGAAAATTTTGTAGCTATTTCCCTAGATAGTATAGATATACAAAGCAGCATGAGACACAGGTCCCTTGCTTTCTAAAAAGTTTAGGTAGGCCTATGGCAGGTAGGTGAAGGCACAAAACTATGGCACAAGACATATGTGTCACTTTACAAGCTCTTCATCCTTTTCCTATCATGTCTATGGATCAATAAACATTTATTGAAAATATCTTAGCACATCAAAAATGAATGGCACCCTTCTTGAACAGATGAGAAAAATGAGGCTCAGAAAGAAGTAGCTTATTCCAAGTTCCACCCTAGTTAGTGGCAGATCCAGGTCAGGAATCAAAGACTATTCAGTTCACCAGGCTGTATGCAGAGTCCTGAACTGGGAACCAGAAGGACTATAAACAATGTTTCTCCACACCCTCTATGCTTTCAGTTACAGTCTAGGTGAGAATGTGATGCTCACGAATGAAATAATTTCAGCAAACAACATATCAATAAGCACAAAATATGCTACAAGTTATGTTAGTAAATGCCAAAGGGAGTCAGTATAAAGTCACGTGGTTTTTCAAGAAATATTTCCTGGTGATAGTAAATTTGTTTTCATGTTTTTCTTAAATTCTATAAGCAATTCATGAGAATTAAAGTTAGAAAACAGACAAGTAGAAAGAAAAAGCAAACTACTTTTGAGGTCTCATAACCCAAACAAAATTACTGTTGTTAATATTTTGGTGTTTTTCCATCTAACCTTTTTTTTCTAGGTATAGACTTATAAAATTAATAAGTAAATACAGCTGACCCTTGAACAGGGGTTTGACCTGTGTGGTCCACTTATACACTGATTTTTTTCAATAAATCTGTACTGTTTTCAATCTGTATGCATTGATGTATTATCATTTTATATAAGGAACCTGAGCATCTGTGCATTTGGGTATTGGCAGGGGGTCCTGGAACCAATCCTCCATGAATACCAAAGGACAACTTAAATTTGGGGGGAGTCAAAAGTTATAAGCGATTTTCAACTAAGCAGGGCCAGTGCCCTGAACCCCTTCGTTGTTCAATGGTCAACTGTATTTAATTTTAATAGACAAAACATGCAAATAGTTCAAAATTCAAGAGGTAAAAACAAAGGTAGATAGTAAAATTCAGTTTTCTTCCCACCCTCCACCACCTCTGTCTTTAGCCATACCATGTTCATAGTCCACCTCTATTCATAGATTTGTTTTCAAGTTTCTAAAAATCTTATTTTCATGCATATTGCCTCTTTAAGAACACGAAGTCACTAATCATGGCAATATTATACTAGGCAAACACTGGATTTAGTGAAGTAATCTTCACGACAGGGACTTGAGTTCATAGAATCATGGAATTATAGGATTAGAAATGACTTACAGAATCATTCATTCAACTTCCTGAGAAGATGAAATAAACAAACTTTTCTAAGAGTTCAGTTAAGAGAGCTAAGATAGTAATCTAGATTTTCTGGCTTTTATGTCAGCAATCCTTTCAATACAATATATTATAACATGCCCACTCAAAAATACTGCAAGTAAACATTGTGATGCTTCCCACAATCCTCCCCTTGTTCCTTGTATTTATGGCCTGAAGTTCTGGAGGTGGTCATAGTTGTTGTTTTGTTTTTTTAATAAGCTTTATTTTTTTAGAACAGTTTTAGGTTTATAGAAAAATTGAAGTGATACAGATGATTTATATTCCCCACACATGGTTCCCTGCCTTATCTTAACATTAATATGGTATGTTTGCTACCTTAATGAACGAATATTGATTCATGATAATTAATTAAACTCTATACTTTATTCAGATTTCTTCAGTTTTTACCTAATGTGCTTTTTCTCTTCCAGTATCTTATCTAGGATATCATGCTACATTTAGTTGTCATGTCTCCTTAGGTTCCTTTTGATTGTGATAGCTTCTCATAATTTCTTTGTTTTTGATGATCTTGATAGTCTTGAGGAGTAGTATATGGGTATTTTGTGAAATGTTCCTTTTTTTGTGATTATAGGTTTATTTTTTATTTAATATAACACTATGCTTGTCAACATAAGTTTGTACATTCTTTTCATGTGACATCCATTTTAATAATATAGCATTTTTCAAACATCATTTTTAATTATGAAAATCCCTGCTCTGTTATTTAAGATTTGTGTGACTTTGGACATATTCCTAAACTTCTCTAACTCCTTGACTTCCTCCTCTGTAAATGATGCTCACAGGATTATCATGAAACAGACAAGTAGACTGTTAAGCATAGGCAAAACATAATGCAAAGTTATGTTTAAAGATTGTTCAAGGCGGTGTTTTACTCAGAGTTGGGGGAAAATAGGCAACCAAAAGGCAATTGCAGTAGCTGAGGCTGCCAGACCTAGGAAGAAGGAAAGAGGGATGGGTGCCCAGAAGCAGGCCCTGCCTATGCAATTGCGGTGGGGCCTGAAAACTGACTGGAAATGGATGGGATAAGCTGGGGCCACGGGAGAGGACAAGAACACCTTCCTTGTTGGGATCCTCTAGGACAGTGGTCCCCAACCTTTTTGGCACCAAGGACTAGGCGGGCTTCTGTGAGAATCTAATGCCTGATGATATAAGGTGGAGCTGAGGCAGTGATGCTACACTGGGGAGTGGCTGCAAATGCAGATGAATCTTTGCTGGCTAGCAGGCTGCTCACCTCCTGCTGTGTGGCCTGGTTCCTAAGAGGTTGCAGACCAGTACCAGTCTGTGGCCAGGGGTTGGGGATCCCTGATCTAGGACCAAGAGAAACTTGGTATCCTTGAGGGTCAGTGAAGAGGGGAAGGCAGACCTGTTGGCAAGGGGGAGGCAGGTGCTTGGATTTTGATGTGTTTCATTTCAGCTGGTGGCTGCCTAGCCAAGCAATGATGTCTTACAGAGAATTAGAGATCTGGGCCTGAAGGAAGGTGAAATCTCAGGGCTCAAAGTGGATGAGCTCTCCAGAGGCTAATAATCTTGGAACTCTGGAACAACCGAGCTAGAAAGGGGCTAGAGATCATCTCAGCGCTATCACAACTGCTGCCATTTACAGTGTCCCCTAAGGCCAGGTGCTGGGTAAGACCTGTCACCTTTTTTTTTCACCCTGAATTGACCCTGCAAGCAGAGTAAGTGTTTTACACATGATAAAATATGTGTGCTTTTACACAGGATAAAACTGAGAGTCCAAGTGTTCAGTATCTTGCCTGAGGACATAGAGTAGTTGGTCACTGAGTAGGAGACAATTCTGTTGTAGTAAAGTCAGAGCTCCCCCATTGTTCTTCCAGTATTAGACCAGAAAGCCAAACCCTTATTGGCAAATGAGGAACCTGAGCCCCAGAAAGAGAAAGTACCTTGCACAAGGGCACTCAGGTAGTCAGAAACTAAGCTAGGGCTGTAAACTGGGTATCTGTAACTGGACTGACCCTGAGGGGCACTCAGTATTAGAGGGACCTGGGCAGATAAGAAAAGCTAGTAGAGAAAACACACAAAAAGAATTGAAGGAAGAACTTTCCAGCAGGGTTCATTCACAAAGTCTTGCCTACAGTTTTCCATATTACCTCTTCTCTCCCCACCATACACCCCACACTTGCCACCCAGGTTACTTAGAATTTCTCGCCACACCTTATGATACCCTACCTTATCAGGCCAGTAATGCCTTACTGCCCCCAACACTCCTGGAAAACTTCTGTTCATTCAAGACCCAGCTTAAGCATCATGTGCTCTGTGAGGTCTTCTCATTCAAGCCTCAGAAGAAGACACTCCCTCCCAGGATACTGTACAGCAGCGGTCACCAACCTTTTTGGCACCAAGGACTAGGTGGGTTCCTATGAGAATCTAATGCCTGATGATCTGAGGTGGAGCTGAGGCAATGATGCTAGCGCTGGGGAGCGGCTGCAAATACAGATGAAGCTTCACTGCCACTGCTGCTCACCTCCTGCTCTGTGGCCAGGTTCCTAACAGGCCACAGATGATAAGGTCTGAGGCCTGGGGGTTGGGGCCCCCTGCTGTACAGGACAAAGTGAGTTGCGGGTCTCTGAACATCTTTAGAGCAGTAATTTCATCATATTCATCCTTCTTTCCCAAGTGCCCTGCATGACATCACACCAAATAAAGGCTTGTGGAGGAAAAGGAAAAGAAGAGAGACAGAGGAGCCCAGGATCACAGGAATGAAGGAAGACCCAAGGATGCAGAGTCAGGAAAGCTGACTATCTCTTTCCTGTACACACCTACCCTCAGTCGCTGGTCATAATTACAGTGGACTGGATGCCCACAGAAGCATACATGCATTTGGCAAGTAGGAAAGGCACTGATGAAGTAGAGCAGACAGGCGTATGATCATCATATTTATGTTTGCACACACATAGATTACATATAAAATGCATATTTACACATGAGAAATGGTACCAGCAGGTTGAGAATTCCTGGAACAAGGGCTTTGCTGAACACTGAAGTGGCAGATTCTCAGCTGAGGCCTACAAGGGAGAATGGTAATGAGGAGGAGTTGAGAGACAGTCTTCTGGGCAGAGAGGTGGACAGCTATGTGAATAGCCCTCTGGGAAGGTGTGGGACTCTTGAGGATGGGTCAGGGTAGCCAGGCGCTGCTGTACACATTCAGCTGTCAGCCGTGCTTCAGGGTCTGCATCCCAACAGTCCTCTAGAAGTTCTCTCAGGCCAGCAGGGTCCTAGGAAGAATGACCAGGAGGTAAGCTTAACCCCAGGATCCTGAGTGGCCCTAAGTGGCTCCCAGGATTAAAAGGGATCCACCATTCCCCTATTTTCAACACTCTTCTTCTAATCCTTCCTGGAGCAAGCCTCCTTTCCCCCTCACTGAAATCCTGGCTTCTGCATCTTGTTCCTTGGGACAGATTTTTGGGGGCTTTCTAAAGAGTCCACCTTTTCCTCTGAGGTGCTAATTCCAGTTAACAGCTTAACATATTGATGGGAAATTGCTCTCTTTCCTTTCAGGGAAATCAGTGTCTTCTCCAAACAATTCCTGGGCCTCTGTTTTCTAATCCAGAAGATACTTGAGCATTGGGAATTTCAGACCATGTATTTCAGACCAGGTAGCAGGGTGAAGGGCTTTCTTTAGGAAACTGTTTGTACAGACCCCTGAAATTTCACTTTAGGCCACTGCTTTAACTCTTTAACCCTTTATACCTAGAACTGGATTTTATTGAGTCACAGCACAAAGATGTATAGGACAGAGCAAAGAATTATTGGATTGAATGTTCAGTTCCAGTGTACCAGGAGAGGAGCCATCTTGGGGGCAGAGCTCAGGGCAGCAGCAAAGCCAAGGAAGGCATCCTAGAGCAGGGGGCTGAGGAAGAGGGCTAACCAATGGTGAGGAAAAGAAAGATAGACTGAGCAAGACTGAGCAGAAGGAAGGTGGGAGTCTCAGAATGGACTATATGAGACTTATGGTGGAAGAGGATGAACTGAGGTACAGAGAAAGTTTGCCCAACTCTGGATGAACATAAGCAAGGAGTGGTGGGAGATGAGGAGATAAGAGTAGAGGGACTGGTTTTAACAGACAAGGCCTTGAAGCCCATGCCCAGACTCTCCGAATCCCCAGCCCATTAGCCTGTGGCCTCTTACCGTGGCAAAGCAGTGCCAGGTGGGTGGGATATAGGGGCGCCTTCTCTCTTCTACTGCCAAGGTCCACAGTTCACAGGTGGTGGGGGTGCTGCCCAGTTCTGCCTCATAGGCCAGTTGAAAGGGTGGTGGCCTGCTGTCTGGAGAAAAGCACATGGGGCTAGGTGTTGCTAGCACTAGGGGTGCCTTCCTTGTGGAAAGAGCAAGGGTGACTAGGACAGAGCTTCCTGGGTAAGGAGGTAGGTGGGTCTGGAATGGATGGGTGAGGCATCTGGGAAGAGACGGAGACTACTGCACTCATCCTTACCAGGTCGCAAATCTTGGCAGCGGCTCAGGATCTCCCATAGGAGCAGAGCCAGAGAATAAACATCAGCTCGCCGGAGGGCCATACCCCAGTTCTGTAGGTCCAGGGTCTTATCCAAGAGCTCTGGTGCCATGTACCTCTGGGTACCAGCCTGGAGAGGAAGGCATGGAGGGCCAAGAATCATCTCCTTGGCAACCCTCGCCATAACACTGGTCCATGCAACATCCCCCCAACTACAGACTTAAAAATGTCCCAAACACTATAGGAACTGCTGCACTGTTGCTATAGCAATGGGAGTATCTTCATCAGCACCACCACCATCATCTTGGGCCTCATCCTTATCCAGAGTACTCACCTCCATGATGGCAGCTGGGCCTCGGGGTTGAGTAGGGGCCCAGGTGGGGGTCTGAGTGAGGCCAGGGAGTATCAAAGCGAGGCCCAGGTCTCCAATAGCACATGACCCATCCTCCCGAATGAGCACATTCTGGCTGCTCAGATCTCGGTGGGCAATACCTGGTTTATACTGGCCTGTGCGAGAAGCCAAAGTTGAAAAGGTATGGACCTTTTTCCTTTATCTTTTGACTCAATCCTTCCCCTCCAAGCTAAGGAAGAATCAGAAACACAGCAGTGATTCCCACGACTTCCTGCTCTCAGTTCACTCACCATCCTGCCAGCGCTCCTCATGGAGAAATGCCAGGCCCTGTGCCAGGGAGAGTGCCATCCTCAGGGAACTTCCCCAGTCACTGGTATGCTGGGTCAAGTAGTGGCACAGGGAGCCCTGGGGAGAAGTAGAGAGAACAGGGAAAACACAAAGCTGGAGGTGGCTGATCCACCCTAGGAAGCAGAGATCAATTGACAGACTTCCTCCCGCATCTCTCAGCAGACCGACACACTGACACATCCAGGCTAAGACAACAGGCAGTAGAGATGTGAGAATGTGCATCAGTCAGACTGACAGGAAGAACAGTAACTCTAGTTCAAGTGGCCCGAGCACTTACTGTGGGCCAGGCCTCTTGTAATCCTCGCAACAACCTTAGGAGGTAGATACTCCTTTGACTCCCATTTTACAGATGAGAAGCTTGAGAGAGCTAAATAAGCTTGCCGGAAGTCATTTCATGAGAGAGAAAGAGAGCTTGGACTCAAGAAGTCTGACTCTAGTATCACTCCTTATTAACCATCTTATGCTACCTTAGGGGGCTTGGGACAAAGACAGAGCAGAAGAGGCATTCCTCATGAATCACATGGCCTGAGGTGTCAGGCTTGTATGATAGAGCTGTCAGTTGAGTAGAGCTATTAGGTAGGAAAGCAGCAGGTGGGGAGCAAGTAGGAATTGGAGGGAAAGGAACAATAGAGTCTCTCATTAGACAAACATTGAACACCTTCAGTGTGCAGGGAAAGGTAAACAAACAAAACCAAAAAAGCAGTGATTTTTGAGGTGGGCAATGAGGCACATGGTCAAAGAAGAGACTTTGCAGAATTCAAGATTTCAGAGTTAGCTGAGCTGTAGGTGCCGATAAAGTCCTAAGTCCTTAGTAGGCCCACAAGGCTGGGTGTAGTCTGGCCCTGCCTACATCTTCCTATTTATCCTTATTGTTTCCTGTCCTCCCCTTGAGTCAAGTCTCCTTATTTTTCTCTTATAGTACCATGGCCCTCTGTTTCAGCACCTAACACATTTAACACTTTATACTTATTTTTGTACTTACTTAATTCACTTCTGTCTTCCCTACTACTCTATAAAATCTGTAAAGGCAGGGAGGGACTGGGTATGTTCTCCCTAGCACTCAGCATAATGCCTGAAACACAACTTATAAATATTTGTTGAATGAATATATGAATGGGTTTGGAGGTCTGTGCCTTGAGGTATTTCTTTAACAATGATTTTCTTTAAGTTACAGAATATGAATAGTTTTGATTTCCCCCTTTCCTTATCTATTTTATGAGTTAAACATGAGCAGGTATTTCTTGTGTAATAAAAAAATAAATAAATAAAAATAATTTTTAATGTTTTAGAGAAGAGGAAATGTAAAGCAGAAGAACAAGCGTAGACAGGGCCCAGCTGCCAACCAGCACTCCCCTCCATCCACATTCATACACAGGCAAACACACATGTACATTCCTTGGTCCTCACCTTGGGGTGCAGCTCCAACACCAGCAGGGGCCCACAGGGCAGGGGGCCAGGGCCCCCACTGCTGGCCGTGATAAAGCGGACAATGTGGTCATGCCGAAGGCCTGGCAGCTCATACAATGCTCTCTCAGCTCGGAACTGGGCTGCAGCCCTCAGGGGGAAGGCCTTGATGGCTACCAGCTCGCCTTGCAGTTGCCCAGCCCACACAACTGCGTGACTTCCTTCCCGTATTACCTGGTGGGGACAGGGTACTGGATGCGGGCCTTAGCTAGTACCAGGGCTAGACTTCCTCCCCAGCACAGACACTGGGAGTGCCTAGAGGACCCTTCCCTTCCTCCCTGGGCACCTGGGAGAAGCACAGGTCAGGCAGCTGAGGCAGCTCCACACTCCAGTCCCTGCCAGAGTCTGGCTCTGGCTCTGGCTCTGGCTCTGGTACACCTTGCACTCTGCAGACCTTTCGCTGTAGCAGGGCTGGAGTAGAGAAGACCATTAGGGTCAGGGTGCACAGGCATGGAGACTGGGAAGGGGGCTTTGTGGGAGGTAATAGGGATCAGGCTATAGAGGTCTCAGAGTCATGGGGTCAAGGGAGCCTAGAGAAGGGTCAGAACTCCAGGGCTGTGTCTTGGGGTCACAAAGAAGGGAGGAAGCAGATTAATACCCAAGATGATGCTGCCCAGCAGCAGGAGGAGGAGGAACAGCCCCAGTAGCACCAGCGCCATCCAAACAGACTCGCCTGGGTGTTAAGGCAAAGATGCAGGCTAGATGAGCCCTGCCCCAAATCCACTCTCTGCTCCTCTCCCCCTCCTCAGAGATATTGCTTCTCAACCCACCCCCACCCTGGTCACAAGCCCCCTTATCTCCCAGTCACCAGGGCAACCAACTTCTCAAGGCCAGGAGGAGGGAAGCTTGGGACAGGGGTAGAGTGAGAACTGACTCTGATTCTACCTCTCATCCTAACCTGGGCCCCAGCCCCCACCCAGCTTCAGCACCCCAGGGGCCTACCTGGGGAGGCTGGGGGACCCTGGGAGCCAGGAGTCCCAGGGCTGCCCAGAGGAGACAGATGGCTGTAATTAGCATTACAGAAGTCAGTGCCACAGGAACAGGTGAAGAGAGTGGAGCCGGGGCTGGGCTGGGCTCTGGGGCTCGGGTCACAGTGGGGCGACTCACAGCCTGGCTCATCACTGTCTCGGCATCCTGACAGGATGAGATTAGGAAAATGGGAGATAAAAAGAGAAAGGGAGATAGGGGTGGGAGTGGGGGGTGGGGGTTGGAGTCTGAGTGCATATAGCGGGGTCTGGGAACAGAGGGTAAATTCCTTCTTTGAGGCAACCCTTCCAACTCATATGGCTTTTCTTTCCTTCCATACATTCCATTTCTCCTCCTCTCCCTCAGCTGCCACCCCCACCCCAAGATGTGCCTGTCTCCCACCCTGTCACCTACCATATATTTTGCCATTCACCTTGCATCTCCACCTGTGCCAGGTCTTGGGTCAGGTTCCAGATCCCAAAGCAGCAGCGGCTGTAGAGGCAGCGGATAGCCCTGGGGGGCCCTGGTCCTGCATCTAGCAGCTGCCCCAGTGTTTGTGTGCTCCCCCGCACTCCGGGGGCCTCAAAGAACACACAGGTCCGCCTGCTTGGGGGTGCTGTGGCCCAGGGTGAGGAAAGGGGAGGGGTCAAGATAGGAGTGAATACAGGAGCAAAAGCAGCAGCCAAAAGGAAAGACAAAGCATGTTTCATATCCCAGGGCCAGCATGGTAAAGCCATAGGAGGGAACAGGGTCAGCAGAGTTTTGGAACCTGATCCCCACCATGGGGACACATCTCTACCCTTCACCCTCACTCACCCACCCCACTCACCACTCTTCTAAAGGGGTGGCTGGTGCTTCAAGTGCCCCTCTCCTTCAATGGGTGAATGGAAAGACACTTACCTTGCACAGCTGCAGGAAGCAGTGCCCAAAGCCCCAGAGTACCCAGCATCATTTCGAAGGAGGCAGCAACAGGAGGAGGGAAGCATGAGCCAGCACAGCTGCCCCTGCCCAGAGCTTCCCTCAGATACAGGGCACTGTGGGGCTTCTGATCCCTCAGTCCCCAACTCCGCCCCCCTCCCTCTTCCCAGTCTCTGTGGGGGAGACGGCTGCTGTGGGGGAGAGGATGGGTGTGGGGAAAAGCAGGGAGAGAGAGGGAGTGGAGAACCAATCTCATATCCTCCTCTCTTCAGCCACCTCCTCGTTTCTCTGCAAAGTGGGAGGAGGAGGCCTTGGAGGCCCAGCTGAGAACTGAGTGATGCTTAGCTTCAAACCTCTGCCCTTTGCTGACCCTGGAAGAAAGTATTGGATCCTATAGCCAGGAAACCACAGTGAGGTGAAGTGCTCAGAGCCAGTCAGTTATGTCCAAGATCCCTTCTAACCCTTATTTTCAGGGCTCAGATCCACGGTTCCCCGGGCAGAGAGGTTTCACAGCCCATGCTAGGTTTGACCTCATTTTCCAAACTCAAACAGTAGACAGCAGTTATATAAAATTTCTCAGAGTTTAAAAAAACACATTAAAAATGGTATAATGGTAAATTTTGTTACCAAATTTTAAAAAATCACTTTGAGTCACACACTGAACAAATCACCATTATTGAGAATGTAACAAACTTTTATTGAGCGCCTATGTGTTACAGCACAGCTGGGGCTATGCATTTTACAATCATCTCATCTAATTCTCCTACTAAACTATTTATTATCTTTACCTTGTGGGTAAGAAAGCTGAGCTTAGGTATCTAGCCCAAGGTGATTTGAACCTAGGTAAGTCTGACTCCAAAGCCCTGTTCTTTGCATTATACCATGATGCCTGGAAACAAATACAAATGCAGCAATAAAAATTTCCACTTAATACAGTATTTGAATATTTGATTTGGATTGTTGAGAAAATAGGCACGTTACCTGCCAGCAGGCCACTAATTAGAAAGGGAAGGTACAGTTCAAACTATCACCACGAGAGGTCAGCAGACATAGGAGAAACGGGTGTTTAGTGAGGGGGCAGCAAGAGCCTCTTCTGATAATCTATACTACACCTCCTATATCTATTAAGCTGCAGGGACTGTAAAATGTGAAGGGAGGGCACAGGGTGTTTAGAGGGAATGTCTGCATGGAGATAGAAAGAGAGGTCTATAGTTTGTGCTGCAATAGAGGGACAAGATTCCAACACCACCAGACTCAGAAACTACAGTAATAGATCATCATTTCTGCACCTGTGAACAGCTGGTTCCCATGAAAATTAGAATCAGAGGGGACTAGTATCCTGTTTTCAGAGCCTTCTGTCCCTCTGGTGGCTGCCTGGAAATTCTTTCTGGGAATGGTCTGGCTTAGAACAGGGATGAAAGTCTGAGTATTGATTCTGGAGCCTTTCTCTTAGGGAGCCCAAATGAAAGAAGAGAGTAAAAGCTCCAGTAGTTGTGAGGCCAAAGCTATAGAAAGGATGAGGACTAGAGGCAGATAGACAGCTACCCATTGCTCTGTGGATGCTTCTGGGAGTATGCAGGACCCTGCCCATGAGATGACTGGAATGTACTTAGCTACAGCTATCATTCTCACCAGCTCCAGATCACATAAATGGTTGGGGGGAGTTAAAGGTCAAATAACTTCTTGTATCTGGAGTGTTTCAGGACTATATCTCCTCTAGAGGGAAGCAAGGTAAGGATCAGGCAGGAAGGCAAAATTTCCTCACCCAAAGGCTTGGATAATTACTCTTCTCAAAGATAGAAACATTCAGGCAGGTTTACTGGAAGTACACCTGCTCTGGGCAGTTAGAGTTGAGATGGTGATAGAAGGGGTAAAACTCTGAGAGCTAAGGGATTAGGAAGGTCCTTAGAAAGGACCTCCTCATAGGAATAAAGTCTTCCTGAATTCCACATACACAAAGATCTTCATATGAATCCCAATTAAAGTCTGCAGTGGCCCAATAATCGACCTTTGACACCACTAACCACAAGGCTAAAGTGCATTGTTTATTCATTCAACTCAAAAAAAAAATCAATTAGAGGTCCCAGTCATAAGAGCTATTTTATTAGGTGCTGGGTCTACAAGGATATGTGATTCCTCCCCTCCAGGAACTCAGTCTAGAAAGGCAATAAGATAAATCAACAAGCAATCAGAAAATTATGTATCAGACCACAGTATGAATAAGTAGCTATATAAGCAGAAAGATCAAACAAGCTAATTCTGTCCAGGGCATAAAAGAGAAGGGAAGAAAGGTACCCAGAGGGTTTCACAGAGAAAGGGCTCTTTAAATTGTCCCAAAGGTAAACATACTCAAAACAAGCAAAAGGACTGGAGCTCAATGAGACTAGAAGCAAGGATATCAGTTCCAAGACCTAAGCAGTAGCCAAGGTGAGCACTAGGAAAGTGGAAATAAAAATAAGGAAAAAAAATGAGATACATTGTATTGGTAATATTAATAGGATTGGTAATCAAATAAATGTTGGGAAATGAAAAAGAATTAAAAGATGATTCTGAGGCATCAAAAATAAATGCTCAAGTCTATGGCCATGCTATCCTGAATGTGCCTGATCTCGTCTGATCTTGGAAGCTAAGCAGGGTCGGGCCTGGTTAGTACTTGGATGAGAGACTACCTAGGAACACCGGTGCTTTAGGCATTAAAATAATAATAATAATAATAATAATAATAAGAAGAAGAAGAAGAAGAAGAAGAAGAAGAAATGCTCAAGAAATAGTAATACTGTTAAGTGACATGGGGAACACAAGGGTTATTTCTCCTTCTTACATGATGAGTTTGAGTTATCTCATCTAGTAAGCAGGCTTGAGAGAGAATTTAGGGCTTAATATCTGGGAGTCATTAACATATATTTAATAACTAAAGAGTGGAAATGACTTGTTTAAGGGGTTGAAAAGTAAAGTATGGAAAGGACACAAGACAGGGAAACATCAACATTTAAGGGACAGGAAGAAATGGCAGGAGACTAAAAAGAATAGTCAGCAAGGCTAAAAGAGAACCAGAAGAGTATCAGTTCCACACTCCATGGAAGAAAGCTCTAAGATGCACATTGTTGCAGAGATCTGAGGCTAAGGACTTAACGACCACTGGAGCTGGCAACCAAGTGGCTGATGTTAAGAAACAATTTGGTAAATGATGGGTGCTGAACAAAGTGGCCTGAGGAATGAGTAAAAGAGAAAAATTGAATGTCAACTATTTTCACTTTGGAAATGGAAACTAGATCAGCAGCTTGAAGAGGAAGCAGAGGTTTTTTCAAAATGGAGGGAAGGGATTTTAACATACTTATATTATAGGCTTACAAAAGAGAACCAGACTGAAGATAAAAGGGAGAAACATCAAAACAAAGAACAAAAAGAAATCAAAGAAAATGAGCATAAGTGGCAGGAGTGGCCTTGCAATGAAGAAATATTTTCTCCTAAGAAACTGGTGAATATATAGATATAGGGATAGGACAGGGAAGTTTGAGGAAGTTCATGCTTTCATTTTCCCCATTGAGGAAGTAGATCATCTGCTGAAAAACTGGGTCAGAATTGGGAAACTTGAAATTAGTGGTATCTGTCTCACTTGCCAGCCTGTGAAGTACTTGGTGGCAGGGCCTGCCTGTCTTATTTCATTTTTATTCTCAACCTAGTTTAGTATCCAGCACTAAATACCCAGTAAGGGCTTAAATGTTTATTCAATGAATAAATGGCACTACTATTAAACACCCATTTAAGGCTGCAAAACCAAAACCAAAAAACAAAACAAAAAAAATTCCCAAACGACTCCTCCCCAATAAAATCAAATGTTAGAATGTTATATTGCTGCCAGCTACGTAAGGAAATCAAATGGCTGAGTTTACCCATTGGTGATCAACAAAGTAGGCACAGGAAGTCAACTGAGCAAAATAATAGAGGATGTTGGTAGCCACAGTATAAACAATTAATCAAGGATCCTTATATAGGTAGGAAGGTAAGTGAAACTGTAGGGAAATTGGAAAGACTATCAGAATAACTTCAATTTCAGTTTCAGAAGGAATGTCACAATCCAGATTCCATCATGTTAGATACAGGCTGGTATTAACTGAATGTAAAATATGTCGGAGCTAGATCTTGGTTCCAATATAATTCTCCAATAAAAAGAACCAATGCTCCTTGGAGAAATGGCTGATTCTAGGGCTGGTGCAGGGAAAATACAAGATAAACCTGAAGCATATTTTTTAACAGAAAGTTTAAAAAGTGCTCAAAAAAATAAAAGAATGTAGAAATACCAAAGGGACACAGGAGCCAACCTGAAAGAGCTCGCAAAAGCCAAAAGCTGAGACAATCTGAACAATGTAGTATTGGATTATAACGAAGTATAGAATAAATATATTCAATAATTAACCCAGGTCTAAAAAAATGAGTGTATACTAATGTAAATTAATGGGGGAGAAGAGTGTTTCCTCACAGAATTCCAAATGTTCTATGTAGGTACTGTCCCCATCCCAGGAGAGTAAGCTTAATTCCCATTAAAGGTGGGCCATATTTACTGACTTGCTTCTGAAGAATAGGAAAAGAGAAACTGGAGAAACCTGGCAAACATTACCTTAACCAACTGACGGTTACCATCAGTAATGTCATGTGGCTGTATCACAGATCCCTTGATAGGATGTGATGAGGACATTTCACCTGGGTGATATTTTTTTTCACCAAATCCATAAGCTCATTCTAATGAGAAAAACATCAGACAAACTCAGATTTGGGGATATTCTACAGGACACCTGGCCAACACTTCCAAAGACTGTCAGGTCATGAAAAACAAAAAAACTGTCACAGACCAACGGAGACTGGGGAAACATATTAACTAAATGCAATGTGGCATCCTGGAATGGATCCTGGAACAGAAAGACGACATCCATGTTAAAACTGGTGAAACCCATAAAGCCTGGGGTTATGTACCAATGTCAGTTTCTTAGTTTTGACAATGTACCATAAGTTAACAATGGGGAAAATTAGGTAAGGGGTATACGGAAACTTTGTGCTAAATTTGTAACTTTCCTTTAAATTTAAAAGTATTCCAAAATAAAAGGTTATTAAAAAAAAAGTTGGGGCTGTCCCATTCTTCTTGGTCCTCCACATTTCTACGTAGTTGTGGCACACTAATCTGGTCATGACACTATCTACCTGGGAATTAAGTGTAGGGCAAACATGCTGATTAACACGTATGGTAGTACAACAGTGTATAACTGGAATCCTTTGCCGGGTTCAGTATATGAAGTTATATCCATAGTCTCCCCATTCCCAATCCTCTCAACACACCAGAGACATGCCTTTTTATTAAAAAAATTTTTTTAATTGGTTTACAAAGGAGCTACAGACTACATTGAAACTAATCTTTGTACAAAAAAGGGGGAAAAAAGCCCCAAAATACCCAGAGACAAAAGGTAGGAGACACAAGAAAGGAAGATACAAAAGAGCAGGAAGAAACTGAAAGACAAAAGATTAGCATTATACATACACAGAATTAGGGGGAAGAAAAGAATAAGAAAGATGAAAGCATTTTAAAGTATTTCCCCACACAGCCCTGGTGATAATCGGATTGGAACCAACAACAAACACAGCATGAGATTATCAAGAGGTTTAAAAAGGCAACAGTGGTATGAAGACAGATTATTGCCAGTGTTAAGAGAGAAATAAACTTGTTTTAGGCACCAGAGACTAGAGCACTGTCCCTCCCCCTAAAAGATGAGACTCTTATTTCGGGAAGAGGAAGCAGGCCCTGGGGCAGCTGCCATCGGTGTGTGTAGAAGGGGACTCCTCAAGGCAATCTCAGCATATTTTTCCCATCTTTCCCCAAAGTCTTTGTGCCCTAGATTCCAGGTGAGGGCTATGGGATGCCATTGGGAGAAAGGGGTGATCAGAAATATGAAAACCTGCCCTTGTCCGCACTATTCAAGAGCAGTTGCTGGGCAAGTAGAGGGCTGAGTAGATAGATGAAGCCAATTCCCCTGTGGAGAAGGCACAGTGTCATTCCTGAAGGTGAGAGAGGAAAACACACACCCCAGGAGAGGTATCAACAGTCCTCACTACCTTCAGCCCCAGCTTAACCTCATTTGTTTTGCTTTTTTTGATACTGAAGTGAGCTGAGGGACAAATCACCACACCTCTTCTCACTTAGCAGGGACAAGGTAGGCTGAGGTTGTTTGATAATATAGAAAGAGGGAAATGGGACAATATACTCATTTCTCTCAAGTGAACATTGTGGAGGAAATCTTTTTGGGCCTGGAAAGTCAAATTGGAGATCTATGGGAGGAATGAATCCAGGGGCTCCCTTTTTTTTCCTTTCCCAGCCTTCACTCTTAAGGCAAGAAAGCCAAATCTGGGAGAGGGAATAGGAATTTAAGCTTAAGGCTGTTTAATGTCCTCCTGGGGGCTGGTGTTTAGGGAAGGCAGACAAAGAAAAGAAACAGGTCAACCTCAAAGCTGGTCTGCTCATCCTCCTGGAAGAGGTCTGTACCCCAGGAGTAGAGCCAAAAGAGGCACCAGAGAGAGCACAGGCTCCCAAACAAAAGTAAAGCAACCTGCCCATATTTTATCAGCAGTTTTCAAAAGCAATGTTTTCCGGGGTTGGAGAAGTGCCATGTCCTCCTCCTTTCCCCAAAGCTACTGCTGCCACCTTTCATCCCTGCACATAAGTTCTGGCTCTCTTCTAAGGGAGATGAAACTCTGAGATTTCACATTTCTCCTCCCAACCTCAAGAGGCTACTCAGCTTTGAATAGGGGAAAGGAGAGCTATGCGAAGGGCCCCTCACTTGAGGCAGCAGGACTATCTTCATTTCCTTGGTACCTGGATCTCTGAAACGCGAAACTCGTTTGATCTGATCCCAAGGTCTAAAAGGCATCAGGGTACGTTTAACTGAATGAAAAACTTTAAGCAAGTAGCACCAGGGCTCCCCAAAAGCACAACAGGGGCCTGATTAATACCCCCAGAAGAACCCCTCAAAAAGTATTTAAATTTATTGCATCCTAGCAAAGATCTGCAGCTTCCAGTATTCACACAATGTGAAGATATTGACAATACAAAATATATTCTGAAAGTCAAACATCTGCAGTTCATAGTGCTTTCTCAGATTTGTTAAAAAAATACAATGCTTAGTTTCCTATATAGGATATACAAAAGCAAAAAATATATATATGTATATAGTAGAAATAAATCAATCAGCCATAGTAATTTACAGCTTTTGTCTCTAACCCTCCCCCAACCATAATCTTTACCCCACACTGCAGTCTATACTTTCTAGGATCAAGGGTTCTATTTACTCTGAACCAGGCTGAGAGATATCCATTCAATTTCATTCTGCACATCACCCACAAACAGGGTGCCAGCTGGAAAGCCCCTGAAGGAAGATGTGGGTTGTTACTGCTCAGGGTAAAGAGTGAGACAGTCAAATAATAAGTACATGAATGTGAATGGGCAATCTGAAAGGACAAGGAAATGAGTGCTTTAATATTACCGCTTCCTTGGGCATGCCCTGCTTTGCAAGTTTTGGTCATTTAAAATAATTAAATAAGAAAAGAACTCATGAAAAAAAAATTAGAATATGCCTGTCAGTTACATTAATTTTTTGCCAGCCAAAAGTTCAGGGAAAGGGATTTTCAGCAATAAGCTCCTGACTCAAGGAATGTAGGCTCCTAAGTTCCTGTGGAAAAGACTGAGTGGCTCACTGTTGCTGGGAGACAAAAGCAGAAACTGCTTCAGTTGTTGGGCCAAACGAGATACTGGATCTGGAGCATCCTTGGTAAGAAAATAGGCCAAGTGGAAAGAACTGGATATAAATTCACTCATAGTAATGCTAATGAAAGGGTCGAGGGTAAACCAGCATTCTATTCCAGAGAGAAACAATATCAAAATAACCTTCTAAAAGCTTGTAGTCTTCAGCTTCATTAAGCTAGTTTCTATCTGATCATTTCATACTGGGAAAGATTCCATTCCTTGAAATGCTCTAGCAAAATACTGCACACTTCAGTGAGTTATCCTGCCCCGTTCCTCCAAAAGATGCCTATGTACATGATTAGACATAAAATAAGAGGTTCTGAGTTCTGCCTTTCAGTGGGAATAAAGGGTGTGATAAGTGGCTGGGCATAGATGACTTTTACTTCAGTATTAACAGAATTTGATCTGGGGAAAGTTCCTTGCAATGGTTCCTGAGTGTTAAAAACAATATTAAGCCTGCAGAAAGAGGACCAAAGGGAATGAACTATTGTTTAGATTATTAAAGTTATTATATTTCAGGTTAAATAACAACACAAACTTAACCAAACCCTAATTTGGATAGATTTTTATATAAAATATATAGTAGAATCATAGCATCATCTATTTGTAGTCAAGGTAAAAAGATTATATGAAGGGAACTAGGACTCTGCCATAGACCTGAATGTTGGTTTCGCTTTCAAACACAAAAATAGTTTCTTCTTTTAAAAGTGCAGTAGAATATCCCCCATTCATAATTGTAACTAATTTAGCATAAGCAAAAAAATGACTT
This sequence comes from Eidolon dupreanum, assembly GCA_028627145.1. Taxonomy (NCBI): domain Eukaryota; kingdom Metazoa; phylum Chordata; class Mammalia; order Chiroptera; family Pteropodidae; genus Eidolon; species Eidolon dupreanum. The sequence goes on along the minus strand of CM053503.1, from coordinate 44,508,434 downwards.
CAGGAACATACCCAGGATTTAAGATAGATTTCTAGGTAATGGGCCTGAAAGGCATTTTGATCGGAAGTTGATTTATTTTCCAACAATTTTAAATATAATTTCTCATCTGTGTGTAGATATATACAGGCACAAACACACATTCACACACAGTCATACACAAACACTTAACTTTCTATCAGATCAGGGTAATTTTATTGCAGGTCTCTTTTAGTATTGGCTAACAGAAAACCTATCCCCAACCTAACAGATTACACACATACACACAGCCATTTCCATACTTCCTCACAGTGAAAAGCCCTCTGACAAGATACCAGAAGGTCAAGAGAGACGATGTTTTAATGGCTGGGCCTTGAGGACAACTCTGGTTGTATTTAAATATCAGTGCCAAATGCACTAAGGGTTCCCTGCCGCTATAATTTTTGGATCAGTCTCTTGAGGAATGAGGCCATGGAGAAAGCAGGATGGTTTCTCCCAATCTCTCCTACAAGCCACAGTGGTAAGACAAGATTTCTTTTTGTTCTTGGCTATCATTCCCATGATCGTGTGCTTCCTTTTCCCTTAGGAACCACCCAAAGAAGAGTTAAGGGAAAAGATCAAAGAACCACTGCCTTGCCACTATTACAGGAGTTCTGCAGAATGGAAACCTGGAACAGATTCATTGGCTGATGATGGTGCTTAATAACATAATAGGAAAAAAGCTACTGGGGATGTTCAAAAAAGGAGTATATTTCCTTTCAGAATGTGAACTCAGAAGCTTATGTGAAATCAAAGCTTAGAGCCACCTTGGAAGACAGCTGTAAAAAAGTCCAAATATTCCACTAACTTCTGAACTGGACTACCATGAGCCACTTCCATTTCTGGGCACATCATTTTCCTATTAAAAACTCCTACCTATTATTTGACCACCTTTTGATAGTTTATAAAAACTGATCCCAGATTATAACCTTCAAAGGATCTCTTATACAATTCCATAGAAATACTTCTGATTCTTGATGCTTAGAGCAGCTAATGAAGAGAGGTGCCTTTGACTCTCCAGCACCAAGAGGGTGCCTGCGTCAGTAGTATTTTGAACACTCTCTCCACAGCTAGCTCAAACATCAGCTTAGGCTCTAAGGTTTCTCCATTCTGCTGCTGGGACTTAAGAACTTAAAAAGATTCATAGAGGTGCCTCATCCAGGGATCACTACCAAAAACAAAACATGAAATGATCAGATGAGAAAAGGTTGAGTCAGGAAAGGAGTGCAAGAAGCTGATCCCAAATAAAAAGACAAAATTAAGGAAAGAAAAACATTATGTATGTATATATAAACTAAAAGCAGAGCATATGAATGCTTAATCTGATGGGAAGCCAAGACAACATCTATAGAAGCTTGATGTGTCACAACAAGGCTCAGCCATAAGGAAATAAGGCAATATAAAAAAATGACCAAGGTATTTTGGTCACAGAATGGTCTCCTTCCTCCTCCCAGCCAACCCCTGCAAATGCATCTCTATATATCTTTTATATATATATATATATATGTATATATATATATAATATAGAATCTGTTTTTTGTTAAAAAGTATTTCAATGATCATATATATTTATCAAGGCATGATGGCTTTAGGAAAGGGGGATCCATCATGAGGGAGCTGAGAAGGGAAACCAGGGACAGGGAGGCTGGGGTAAGAAATATAAGAAGAAACTGTTTGGGGTCAAACAAATGTTCAAAGGGTGGCACCAACAGAATTTTCACTAATGTTTCCCACTTCGAGGAGGAACTGATGATATAGGTAGGTGCCAGGACCCCATCTCTTCTTTTGTATCCCTCCCCCAATTCTTCCCACCACCATGCATTTTAATGCCTCATGGCTCTCTCTCCCACATGTCTCTTGGACCCATGCTACCTTGCAACCCAGGGTTGATGGGAATGGCCCATATGTCTCTGGCCCCAGTGCCTGATCTCAGAAGCCATTGCCACTGATATTAATGGACTGCAGATCTGCCACCTGCATAACGTTGATGCCACTGTTGGCAAGACGGGCAATACCCTCTGGACAGATGGCCTCCATAGCTACCATATTGGTAGTAATAAGAGCCGAAGAAGTGGTAGCACCACTGCCTTCTGAACCTGCCCCACTGTCCAGGGGCAAAGTGCCCACACTCAGGGCTACACCTGGGCCTCCCTTCTTATTCTGGTGGGTCTTGATATGCTTTGACAGGTGGTCACTCCTCATGAAGCGCTTGGGACATTCAGGACAGGCAAATTTCTTTTCACCTAAGTAAAAAAGAGAAAGATAAAAAACTGACTCTCAGGAAGTACAGGTATCTTGTCCAATTACTACTTTTAAACTTCTTAAGGAGAATAAGTCCAGGCTTAGAAGGTGATAAAACTAAAAAAAAAAAAAAAATCTGGTAGCTTATGCTTTTTAAGGGAAGAAAAATAGGTAAAGATTGGGGAATAGATTTTCCTGGCCATATGTCTTCATACCACAAACCCCCAAGGAGAAAGTATCTGTGGTCCTGCATTCCCAGTTTAAGTCCCAAATTTACTCTTCTTGGACAAGCTTAATTGCCCACACCTTGAACCAAAATCCTGAGGGGAAGGGATCCATAGACTGGTTTAAGCCAATTATGGCCAATTCCTGGAGCTAGGGGTAGGGTGAATCTCACCTAAACCATATAACTAAGAATAGGAACAGGGGGATCGATTTCAAAGGAAAATTGGTATTCTGGTTCCCAGGAAGAGGGGAATAAATGAAAAGGAAAAAAAAAGTTAGGGAGTATTCAGAAAGGAAAAAAAAGCAAAAAAAGTAAGGCAGGACTGAGACTAAGAAGAATAATGAGGTCTTTATTCAAAATCCCACTCAAAACCTAGCTCTTTCCTTAAAGGTTTTCCAGATTAACTCCAATTACATCTGTGATTCACACAGTCAGTTTCAAATGTAAGTTACTCAGCAATTTTAGTTATTTCATAAGTACATTTTGTGCCTTTCCATTCTGGTCTACTACTTTCTTCCCCAGGCTCCTGCTTACCTGTGTGTGTGCGTTTGTGCCTCTGTAGCTCATCAGAACGTGTGAAGCGTTTCCCACAGTATGGCCAGGTACACATAAATGGTCTCTCGCCTGTATGCCAGCGCAAATGTGCCCGTAGGTGTGAGGTCTTGCCATATACTTTGCCACAGCCTTGAATGTGGCAAATATGCTGTTTCTTTTTGCCAGGATCCCCTGAACCCCTGAAAGTGAGAACATAACTATTCATCATTTTAGAGATAAAAATTAAAGAACCACAAAGTGTCAACAGTAATTACCCAATCTACTTGAAACTAACCCCAAACTTTTATTTTTAAAAGAAAGGCTTTTCTTTAATATCAAAAGATAAATCTTTAGTCAATTCAGGTTCTTAACACCCAAAATTCAAGTTGTAATTTTCCTCTCTACTGGTTATTTGCTCTTTTCTGCTTTCTTGTTGTTTAATCAATTTTTATGTTTAATATCTGAAAAAACGATCACTCTCAGAGTGACTTGTGAAGTCTGGAGGGCACTTTCTTGTATTTTTCAGGAAGTTTAAGTCTCAATACAAACATTTTCCATAAGGACTACTGTGAATATGGTAATATTTTTGTCAAGGAACTTAATGAACAAAGTATATTTCCATTTAAACATCTGTTGGAGAACTTTAAGAAAAATATACTATTTTACAATTATCGAACTTTTTTCATAGAATATAGTCAAGAGCTCAATGGTGAAGATTAAAAGCTGAAAAGCTGGAGCAACATCAGGAACTTCAGTGGAAGAGGAAGATGGGCTGAATAAAACTCAAAAGAGGGGAATAAGAACCCTCACTAATTCATGGCATGTAAAAAAATAAATAAATAATCCCTATATGAAGCAGATCCTAAGCATCTCTCAGGTATTAGTTCTAAAATGTTTTTGCCAAACCAATTTGTTACATTAGTGGGCACTGGGGAAATTTCCAAGAGGGACTTTTCTTGGGTTTTAAGAGCACATATTAACAGAGGGAAAAAAACATGATGGAAATGAAATCACACTCAGGTGGAAATCAGAGAATTTCCTTAAAAAATTTAAATCCACTTTAAGCTTTGTTAAAGGGAAACACTATTGCACTCATTGCTCCTGATTCAGGTTTTTCCTGTAATGTAGGGTAACCTGCAAATAACAAATTATTTTTTGTTTTTATACTTTTCTTATTTTTGTGTTAATTTTTATTGGAACAAGATTTTAACAAATTTTTTTTCAAACATATTTAAACACGTGTTTTTCAAACACAAACATATATGACTTTCTATTCTCTTTCAAAAGCAGTAAATTTAAGGAAAAAAATAGAACTTGTAACTCTCCAGAAATAATATTAAATAGTAGGTACTACTAATGAGAAAATCATTAGAACTTTGTTTTTCAGAACGTGTTAGATTCCCTGATGAAAGAACTGTTTCCATGGACCAAGCATTTCTATTTTGAGGGGAAAATGAGACTCTGGAAAACTCTTTTTCTCACATAGCCACTGTAAAAATACATTACAGCAGGTACGTTTTTTTCCTTTGAAAGGCTCTTTTACAAGTAAACACCTTGTTAAAACCACTTGAAACAGACACACGGTAAACAATCATTAGACCAGCTGGCTCCATCTGATTTCCTTATCTCTAGGAAAAAGCAGGAACCTATTAAGGCCAAGGTCTTAGAGTTGATGAAAGGATCAGAGCTGGAACTAAGATCCTATAATATAACCTAATCAAATGTATTATACCTATCGCTGATTCCTCTGCAACATTGTCAACTCTTAAATGTTAAAAAATTAACGCTCTTCTCACCTCCAAATCCATTCATTTTTATTTCTTTATACTACTCTTAAGATACTGGCTAAGTCAACTTACCTTCCTTCACTGTCTTTACAGTAGGGGCAGGTGCATGCTTCCCGCCGGGTCCTCCGACCAGCTTGGGGTTGGGGATCTGGGCTGTTCTCCCCTTCCTCTCCGCCTGCTGTGTCATCATGTATTCCATCACCACCAGCTCCATGGAGGCCAAGCTGAGCTCCATGATCACCTGAAATAAAGAGTAAAAGGGTCAAGGTGGGAAGCTGCGGATGTCATCAGAGTTACAGGCAGCTCAGTGACACTTTACATGTACATTTCTTCAAAGCTTTTAAGACACATTCATTGACATCATTCCATACTTGAAATCTCAAGAACAGTCTCTGAAAATACAAAGAGCCAATAAGTATATGAAAACATGGTCGATCTCACTTAATTTTAAAAATGCAACTCTGTAATGAACTTTTGTAATTTTTCACCTATCAAATTACAGAAAGTTAAAATGCTAAAGATGCACAGCATCAGCAGGGGTATGGGGAAATAGGCATTTTTATATACAGGTGGTGATAAATTAGAACAACCTTTTTGAAGGTCAATTTGGCAATATTATTAAACATTAAATGCATATCTTCAAAGTAATTCTATTTTGAACCAGCAATGTCCTATGGATATACTCATGAATATACAAAGACATATGACAAGTGTTTTCTATAACAAAAAAAAAAATACTGGAAACAATCAAAATGTACACTATTGAGGCACTAGTGAAAAAAATTATAATAAACTTATGCAATGGACTACTATATATCCATTAAAAAGAATGATAGCAGTGTGTACTATTACAGAAAGATGACCTATAAATAAATCTCTTACTCATTCTCAGAGCTAAGGTGCTATGGAAGAAACCAAATGGAAATGACTAAAAATAAGACTTTAAGAGATTCTAAACTAGAAATCATACAAAACCTGAGAGAGGAAACTTCCTGAAATGGGCAAAAATTTGCGCTGAATATTCAACAGGAAATAATACATGTATATTATAAATTTTGACACAATAAAGAAAGAGCTAGCTATATACCCCAGAATGGTTTTGATTTGGGACGGGATGCTTTTCAGAATTTTAGAAAAAGGAATAAAATATAAAGCATATATTCTATTATGTCACTTAAAGTCATTTATTTTTAAAGTTAAAATTTGTATAAAATCACTAATTTCTGTCCTGGATAAATTAAAATAGATAAATGTTATAAAGCTTTAGTTTTTCAAACTTTTAAAACTTGCAACCCAAAGTAAAAAATATATTTGACATTATGACCTAATACAGACACATATAACTGAAACAGAAGTTTCACGAACAATGCTTTACAATAAGCAGAGTATTCTTAAAATTTCCATACTCAAAATTTTTTGTCCTTAATGTTGGTCATGACCCAGTACATTGTTTTTATGAACCACTAATGGGCTGGTTACACTTGACATTTTCAAACACTGCTCTAGGCCAGTGGAGAAAAAGAAATGTTTTAAAGGAATAGATGACATTCTTCTCAGGTTTTCAAAGCATCAATTATCAATAAGTATTCACCTATAAAAGCACCTTATAAATAAGTTAATGATTCTATCCACATTTAAGATTTCTATAAGTGGAGTTTTGAATTGACCTTTGTTTTATCTTTTATAAAGAAGGAAACTAAGTAAAAGGGATAGATCAGACTTACCAACTAAAATCTATACTCTTCATTTTACTTCTGTACTTTCTCTTTATTCTTTTCAGCTCATCAACATAATTTCAAGTTACTATGCCTAATAAGAAGCTTTCCTTGTGCTTTCCTGCTCACTCTACAACTTCAAACATCAGCCTAATTTGAATGTTTTGAGTTTCATGATATTGCCAGAGCTAACACTGGGAATTTCTAGAGTACAGGGTTAAGATAGGTTTTAAAGTAAAACAGACCTAGATATGAGTTCCTGTACCACCATCTAATTAACTTCTAATAGTAAATAATCTCATAGTTACTGTGAAAAACAAATGAAATAAAACGTTTTATTAGATAGTATTTGTCATATAGCAAACATTCAACACATTGTAGCTAATGTTATTAGGAAAACATCTTGTAGGAAAACCATAGTGAGAAATCACAGAATAAGATATACAACAATATTTTGTTTAATCAACTTGCCTTAAAAGCTATTGTGTGTCATTGAGTGGAAACTCCCCCTAGTGGGGGATGGAGAATGTATCCTTTGAAATAAGCCCAAATACTTCAGCAGACAAGGCTAGTTAGAATGCTAGTTCATGTCATCAATGGTACCTATCGAAAATTACCTTCAGAAAAGAAATTTATGAAACTGTAGATCCAGCTATCTACAACAGGTCTTTACAATCAAGATAAAACGGTGGTGCACATAAACAAATCATTTTCTGACTTATTTTCCAAGCTAACCTAACTCCATTAAAATTGTAGAGGCAATTCATTAATCCCCAAAGTTCTCCCTGTCCAAATCAACTGGAAAGAGGCAAACTTTTCTCCACACCACTGAAACATAAGAATAACATTTAGGACAGGACATAATTCAGTAAGGAGAGAAACAAAGAAATACTTAGAAACTGAGACTCTCTCAAATGATTACAAAACGGACAGTCAAAACTAATATCCCCCTGGACCCCCACTATGATTTCAAAGTACTTTTTAAAATATGAAAACTGAGAATGGGGCTAGATAAAATTAACAATTTTGAATTTCACTTAACAAAAAGGAATGGAACACCAACAAAGCATCAACACCAGACCAGAATCTCTTTCCAGCCTCTTTTAGTAACAGTTTTAGAAAAAGAACAGTTTTATCTTAATATGTACTGGGTTAAGCAATGAAATAAATTAAAGATTTTCCTTTCCACGATGAAAATAACCAGTAAACCAAAGGCACAGTTTAATGACAGTTTTGCCCAGCCCACTGGTTGCCTCTAGTATCAGTTTCTGAAATAGCTGTGGCAGTTACACACTTTTTAAGTTTCCTCAAAGTGAAGAAGTGTGCTAAGGTCATGAACTTACAAAAAGACTACCATGATAAGTCGAACACCCTATTCTTTTCTGAGAAAAATCTTGGGCAATACTAAAATAAGATGAAATATAAACCTCCTCAATAATTTTCAATAGGTTGGTTCCCATATACTTCCCTATTCATCTGCTCTCTGGAATGACTTTGGGAATATTGTGTACTTTAATTCAGTAAGTGTCAATATAGTAAAACTTAATCTTAAAACTATACCTATATTAAGCACACATTGGGTTTTCTAAACATGTTTCATTTTACACAACAGATTTAATCTGGAAAAGTATATCTCAGATCACAGTGTTTGTATGTTCTGCCATGTTGAAACAGAATACCGGTAACATCACTTAGGCATGAGGAACATCAGGTATCCAGACTATTACTCCAAATCAAGAAATAAAAACATCTCTAGTAACAGAAATAGAGAATTCATAATACATGGTGCTTTACCTTTTTAAATAATGATAATTTATTATTCTGGTTTCCCAGTCCAAAGTGAATTAGAGGTAACAAATTAGAGAAAAAGGAATAGAAGAATTGTACTTTAATGACAGAAAAACTGGTAACTAGGAGTAATAAAATGTAATACTAGAACATACAGATAGATGGCCCCCAAATTCATCCCTATACTAACTATGTGGTTCCCCTTGACATACAGTTTAATGTAGGAAAGACAGGATAAATGCTTGGCTCTGTCAATTACTGGTTTTCAAAATACTCAGTTGTTTTCCTAGAATTCTTAAAAAGTAACAATGAGTTTTCTTTTCTTAAAAATCAAGTTTATTGAGATATAATTTACAAACAATGAAAATTCAACTGGTGCCATTTTGTTCCCCAGGAGACATCTGACGATGTATGGAGACATTTTTGTCTGTCAGGTCTGGTATCCAGTACTGCTAAACACTTCTACAATGCACAGGACAGCCTGTCCCTCCCCTGGAATGAAGAATTATCCAGTTCAAAATGTCAACAGAGCCAGGATTGAGAAACACGGTTTAGAGAATTGTATACAGTAAGTAGTGTAATACGAGCAAGATACAGACTATTTCTATCACCTCAAATAGTTCCCTCACACTCCTCTGCAATAATTCTTCTTTGCATTAACATGAACTCATGCATTTAAACATATTTGATACTTCAATCAATTGCGGTGTTTATCCTCATTGATGCTCAAACTGTCCTACACTTGGCCATAAAAAAATATCAAGTCGGCTCCTGTGTCCTTTGATATTAATTTCCTGCTCTAGATCTAGAATCAGCTATTTCTTCAAATACTCCTAGTTTCTTTTAATACAAAATTAGTATTTAAGTACTGAATCTGGTTCCCTAAGTCATTTTAGTTATCTGAAGCTCTAATGGGTTCCATAAAGAGTAATCATGTGAATACTATTTCCCAAATTCTTACATGTTAGTACTAAATTGTGGTCTTTATACTTGGAGATCTATTTGTCTGGATATAAAATTCTTGGTTTATATTTTACTGCCTTGATTCTCTTAAATGTTAATCCATTATGTATTCTGACACTAAACATGCCAAAAAGTCTAGTGATAATCCATTTTCCTTCTTTTATAAATGGTTAGGTCTTTTTTTACACTAGGGTGCCCAAATGATTTTTTTCCCTTAAAAACCACCAGTTTTACTATGCTATGTCTCATTGTTGGCCATTCTGGGTCAAGTTCCCCGAGTACACTTTGGGAAAGTTATCTTTGTTCCATGGGTTTCATTGTTTCTTCCTTGAGGACTTCATTCATATAAATGTTGGTTCTTCTTTGCCTATATTATTTTTGCTCAATCCCTTGTACCTCTTTTTTGTTTCTTTTATTTTAAAAGATTCCCTTTCTACTACATATAAAAGTTAATTTTGTTTTACTTTGTCTTTATTTTATTGAGTCATTATCTGTTGTGCTTATTTATGTTCTTTTTAATTTTATATTTATTTCTAAGGCAATTTTTTATTTCCATTTTTTTTTTTAATAAAGTCTGTCACTTCTCTTTTCAAATTCTCCTTTTCTCCAATCACCTCATTTCTGAGATGTATCTAATTTGACTTTGTACTTTCATTACTGCTATTATTTCCTTAAATTCTTTTAGCTGATTACGAATTTTCACCTATTTTGTAGGCATGTCTTTCCAGGCTCCTTTCACTGTCTGAGGAAGTGTTTTTCTGCTTCTTTCTGTTGTTAGTATCTTTTGCTAGTTAGTAATAACATTATATGGATTCAAACTCATTTTTAAAGCAAAATTAGTTTTCCTAAAATTTAGGAACAAGGAGTAGGAAGTAGGATGACTTTTCCAAGCTTCATGGCTTTAGAGATTCTTTTTCTCCTATTTTTGCAAAGTGATAAAAACAAAAACAACAAACAACTCTTCATTCTTTCTGATATCTACCCCGCTGCTCTCTTGTCTTGTCCTTTTCTTTCTCCCTGTCTTGCTCAGTGTGGATTCTACTACACATTTCTCCTCAGTTCTAAACTTTCTGTTAGAACTTCAGTATGCTAATTTCAAAAGCTGTCAGACTCTATCTCCATTCCCTTGTACTCATCCTCTAAGTGAATCCTGCAGAACCCTGTTCCCAGTTCATTCGATGTTCTCCAGTGCATATCTGTTGGTGATTTAGAGGTTTTCCTGTTCTCAGGAGCATCAGAAGCCCTGTTGCATCCCTCTGCTTCCTCCCCTTCCCAAATGCCAATAATATGTAGATCTTATAGTTTGTTCCCACCAGCTGTTCATTGTAGATATAAGGTTTCCTTACAGAGTATTTGCTTTTGCTATCCTAGTTTCTCTAGCTGTTGTAATTTTTCATTTTGTTACAATTTTAGACTTATAGAAACATTACTAAGATAGAAAGTTCCTGTATATTCTTCACCTAGCTTCCCTTGGTGTTAATATCTTACATAACCAAGGTACATACTCAAAACTAATAAATTAATATTGGTACAATACTAGTAAGTAAACTATAGACTTCTTTGGATTTCACCAGTTTTTCCACCAGCGTCCTTACTTTCTTCTAGGATCCCATCCAAGCATTTAGTTGTCATGTCTCCTTAGGCTCCTCCAATCTATCTGTGTTGTAGTCATTTATGACCTTGACAGTTTTGAAGAAAACTGGTTGGTATTTTGTAGAACGTCCCTTAATTTTATTTGTTTGATGTTTTCTCATTAGACTGAAGTTATAGATTTTGGAGAAGAATTGACACAAGTGAAGTACCCTTCTCATCACATCACATTAGCAGGTACATGATATTGACATACTGTTTTTAGGAGAGAGCTCCAGAAAGATTAAAATAACTGGTTGCCACCATAATGTTCTCACAATTTTCAGTAAGTTTTAAAATATAAGTTTAAAATAAAGCTGCCATCATCTAAAAAAAATTATTTAGGTGGACTCCTCATTTATTATTTGCGGTTGTTTCAGTGGTACGTGTACATGTGGCCAGTAGGTTATGGTGCTCAAGAGCAGTTAACACTACTTGTCCCCAGTTTTCATTCTCGCCTTCTTCCTGCCTAAAAGCTGCCTGACTTTGTTCGGGGTAACAATACGCCAGGTTAAAAATATTCCCCTTCCCAGATTCCTTTCCAGATAAGGAGTAGCCAAGTGACAAGATCTTGATCAATCAGGTATAAAATGATATTTTTGGGTAAGACTTTCAGAAAAGTTCTCTAAATTTCAACAACTAAACTTGCTTCCTCTTTTATCAAACTTCATCTTTCCTTTATCCTGTCTAGAAAAAGGGAAAATGACAAAAATTAGAGTAGCTGCCTTGCAAGCATGGCAACTGTCCCATTCTAAGGCAAGAGTAAACATGATCGGGGTTCCTACTGTTATCAGGAGCTGCAACACCAACCTTGGACACACCACCTCCAGACTTCATGTTCTATGAGAACAATAAACCCCCACCTAGTTAAGCCACTGTAATAATCTTTTGGTACATACAGCTAAATGCATTCCCTAACTACACATAAAAAAAAAAAGGAAACTATGTTTTGTTAAAGTGAGTCATGACTAGTCATGTTGGGCACATCGATTTTATTGACTGTGCAGTCTACATCTCTGTATGTCCTACCAATATTTTGTGTCACTGTTTTTCATGTGTCAAATTGATAAGAGCCTTTAATTTTCTTTGTCCAATTCCCAGAACTATGCTACAAGTGAAAAAGCATCTAACAAAAAATTCTAATGATTTTATATTAAATTGGACCACACAAGAACAAAGAACAGGCACCAGAAACTTATTTCCTTCTGCTCCAGAATGCAAACCCTTGCTAATTCATTAATAACTTGTGCTCTATACAAATCCATATACCATACTTCTAAAACTTCTTTCTTCTCCATTAAAACTTTCCTGATTATAGAATTACTACAGTATATTTTATATACATACATATAAGTTATAATTTATAGGCTTTACTATATATAAACTATATAAACTTCCTTTAGGGTTTATCCCTACAGTGCCCTATATCATGTGAACTCCCTGAGGGCAAACTGTAAAAATGTTCAGTAATTATTTACTATCTATTGTTCGAGGAACATATTAAACTCTGAAGATTCAAAGAAATAGTTCTTGCTGTTGAAGAGCTTATAGTTCACTAGAGAAGAGAGAAATAGCTAATTTAAAGATAATAATATAAATATTATGGAAAAAGCCATTCAAAGGATGTTCTAGTATTGAAAAGGGTAATTACCTTAGCCTGGAATTTGAGAAGGCTTGCTTCCTAGAAGAGCTGACATTTGGGCCAAACTTTAAAGAATGTATAGAAGTTAACCAGGTGAAGAATGTTGGCAAGGAAAGGGTGTCCCAGGCAGAGGGAACACTATTAGCAGAATAAAGGAATATAGTGGAGTAAAACATGGTATGTGGAACAATGGTAGAGTAGGGGGAGAAGATAGAGTGAAGAGATGAACTTCAAAACAGATATCAGATACAAGACAGACATTTAAATGATTGATTTTTTTTTTTAAAGTGATGGTAGGCAGAGTATGGATAGAGAGACACTTTCATACAACTTATAGTAGCATGAGTGCACAAAAACATATAGCAGGGAAATAGCTTGGTGTATGTGCAGGGTATTTTGGCAATTTGACCAAGTCTTTAAAATGTGACTAATTTTTAACCCAGCATGTATACTTCTAGGAATAAGGACAGGTACCAGATACTGTATTATAGTCTGGAGATAGTTAGATATAATGGCCATGACAGAGCTTCTATCTCACTGGAAGACACAAAATCAAATCAACAATTTTTTTAAAAAAAATTTTTTTAGGGTAGAAAAGTTTTATTAGAAGGTAAATTTTGATTCCAGATGTGGAAATGGGCCTGAACAAGAGAAGCGTGGCTCAAAAAAAAGCTAAATCAAACAATTATAATATCTGCCCTATAATTTGCATAATAAAGTACGAATAAAATATTCTGATAAAAGAAGTTTAAGAGTTGGGAGGGGCAGTGTCAGAAGAAAGAAAAGTGAAATATTCTGGGCTGTTCCATTAAATAATGGTGAGAAATAATAAAGGTCTAAAGTAGGGCAGGGATTCAAGTGAAGAGAAAGGCATGGATAAAAAATATTTAGGAATAAAAAAAGGCAAGATTTAGTGGCCAAATACTTGGAATTTCAAAGTTTCTGGTATATAAGTGCAACAGCTAGACTGCTAAAGATATGAACAAAAGAGAGGCAACAAATATGTTTAAGATCTTTCAAAGATAGACTAAGGAACTCATTAAAGCTGAGTCTAATCCAGTAACTCTACTCCTAAGTATATAATCAAAACATATATAAATAAAACTATGTCCACAAAAAACAACTTATACAGAAATGTTCACAGCAGCATTATTCATAATAGCCCAAAATGAAAATAACTCAAATGTCTATCAACTAATGAATGGATAACAAAATGGGGTATATTCACACAATGAAATATTATTTGGCAATATAAAAGAATGAAATACTGATACATGCTACAACATGGATGAACCTTGAAATCATTATGCTAAGTGAAAGAAGCTAGTCACAAAAGACCACATAGTGTACAAATTCATTTCTATGAAATGACCAGAACTGGCAAATCCACTGAGGTGGCAAGGAGATTAGTGGTTGCCTTGGACTGGGGATGAGAAGTAGAAATGACAGCTAATGGGCCATGTGGTGTTTCTTCTTGGGAGTGATGAAAATGTTCTTAGATTAGACTGTGGCTGTAGCTGTACAATTCTGAATATACTAAAATCAATTGAACTACACATTTTAAATGGGTGAATTATAGGGTATATAAACTGTAGTTCAATAAAGCTGTTTTAAAAAGCAAACTATAGTTTAAAAAATTCTTTTTAAAAAAGGAAAAGGTTCAAAGTGGAAAATTGAAAATAAAAAAGAAACAACAGAAACAACCTACATTGTGAGGGGTACCATAAGAGTAGAGAAAGGGGGAGTGAACACACACACACACACACACGTGTGTGTGTGTGTGTGTGTATTTAAATTAAACATCTTTATTGTACTTTTGCTGTGTGCTACACACTAACATTAGGTGCTATAGTCACGGAGCCAAAATCTAGTGAGATAATACACAAGAGAGAAAGAGGTATCTCCAATTGCTTTTCTGTTCTAGATGTTAAGAGGCTCAAAGACAAACCTTATGTTCAAAATAACTGTAGATACCTCAGCTCTTGTCACACTTCAAAAATAATACTGGGCAGATAAAGTTCAATGTTTACAAAAATGTCTGGAAAGAAAGACTGGCAAAAAAAATAAAAAACACTAACACTGGTTTCTTTAAATAATAGGTTGCCTTCTTTATATTTTTCCAAATAAAATAAAATGAAAAATAGAGGAGAGTTAAATATATACACATGTTTAAATATGAAGAAAACAATTATCAAACTTTTAGAAGGCATGTTAAAGAAAACATACACAAAAAAATTATTTGACATATAAAAATGAAAAGTATCTGTTATTTAAAAAGGCAAGCAAGAGCTTGAGGAAGTTATTTTCAGCAAATTTTAAAAAAGAATTTCTTTGTTTAAAAAAAGAGCCCAAGCAAGTGCCTAAGAATATTATTATCATGCCAGTAAATGCATCAACCGATATAACTTGTAAACAAGCAGAAGGAAAAATATTCAACCTCACTAGTAAGCAAAAACATAAAAACCTTTAGGAAAAGGTCAGAGTCCATAAAAATGTTCATCATTGGAAAAAGTTACTTGAAAAGATATTCATGGACAAATTATTTACAACAGCAACACACGAAATAAGTTAAATGTAAATAATAAGGAAATTGTTAAATACCCCGATAGAATATAAAGCAGTCAGTAAAATTTATGGTTAAGTGAAATATAACAATTTGGAGTAAATGCTTATGCCATATCACTGAATAAACAAAGGAACAAATTACATACATACCAGAATAAAACTATGCTAAAGAAACACATACATTAAAATTTAAATAGCATAGAAGAAAACACACCAAACTGGTGACTGTGACGAGGAGTGTTATTTTATTTTTCTATTTCTCATATTTTTATAATGTAATTATATAACTTTTTATCATTAAAAATAGCTACATAGTAAAAACAAAACAAAACAAAACAAAAAATCAGCCTGTGCATCTCTCCTCTTTCTGGTATATTAAGTTTTTATAGCTTTAAAAACTAGTTCTTCATATCTCAGAAAATGGGTATTTTTCCTAAGCGCAGGGCAATTAGCACAATGATGGATGGCAAAGGCTCTCACCAGCAGGTGTCACTGTAATTAAGCGATAAATGGGTGTTCAGGCATTTTTAAAGTCAACCCTCCCAGGCAAGAGGTTTAAGAAGAAAGAGTTGGGGGAGACACAAATTTTAAATGGGAGGCCATTTGCATAAGTATAATTCGGACATCTCTTCATCAAAACAAGATTTTTTTCTAGCTTTGATAATGTTTCCTTACTAAACACTATAGTTTTCTGTCATCCATCACGAACCCAAAAGTACAGATTCCCTATTTTTCCTGTCCAAGAAAACTAAAAAAATTTAAAATTTGATCACTAGTGACATGCTGAAATTCTTCTAAATTCTAAGACTTGTACCTACTTCCCACCTCTGTCAACGTCATTCAATAGTGAAAACTGTTTTTTGAGACAGAGAAATATATTAGAATTGTCTTATCTTTTCTCCCAATTCACCGTAATGGCAATTTCCTGGGGAAAGGGACTGACTTTAACAATCTCTCCCAAACTAGCTATAATTATCTGTTATTATTCAGACTGGTATAATTTAAAACTCATTTAAATATATAATATACACCAGGGAAAGCCATGGGGAGGGGCCTAAAGGTTAAGAGAATACAGTCGTTTGGTTTAGTAAGAGCAGGAAAGTGATGAAATAAATAGAATGATAAAATTAACTTTGGAGTTATTTCATGTCTCCAGTAATTTCCCTAATTACTGAAGAGAGGAACACAATTAATCTCCCTCATTAGGTTTTAAATCAGGTTATTCTGACTGATTTTTGGACTATTCGTACCCATAAACTGACATTTTAAATTACTAGAGAGCCCCTGATGATTAAAATTAGTAGAGTTCACTGTAATGAACTCTAACAGTACAGCTGAACAACCTCTTGGTTTGAATCCTGGTTTTACCACTTACTAGCTGTATTACTTCTCTGAATCTTACCTTTCTCATCAGCAAAAAACATACAGTTATATGGGACTAAGTAATAAATGAATATAAAGCATACTTAGCATTTTCTGGCACATAGGAGATACTCAATAAATCACTGTATTTTAGGAAAATAAAAGGAGGGTTAACAAATCACTTTAAATGTTTCTTTTCTCAACTATACATGCACCCTTACTACAATATGTCATTTTGAATTTATGTAAGAGAGTTATAACATCAAATTCAATCATTAATATCTCTAAAATAGCAGCAATAAAAGAATACTATAAAAGAAACAAAAAATAAAATTTACAGCCATCTAATATTTTGTTTCTAACCACGGGATTTACCATTGAAAAAGGATAATCCTATTGGAACCTTCAAATCATATATAATTCCCATTAAAAATTGCTTGGGTTTGATTAATAATACAGAAATAACCATTCTGAAAGTACAGTGTTGTCTTCAAAGGAGAAACAGCATGGATTAAATTTTATGTTTTCAGAAAATTTTCTGGATAAAATTTTCTGGATAAAAATGAGATGTTGTGTGATGATAAAAGAATAAAAGAATGCTGAAGCAAAGTAGAGATGTACACAAAGAAGGTAAGTACCTAAAACTCAAGTATTGAAGAAACTGCTCCCACTATTAAGACCAAATTAATTCTCTAGTTGGGCCTGAAGAAAAATGAATAATAGTATCCGTCTATCATGTTCTGTGAATTAGATTTCAAAAAAACATTTATAGTACTATTAACAGTAATGGAAACCAAAAAGGGGGTGAAAACATTCAAAATCCTAGTATTCCAACAAATTAACTTCAATTACTATTCATATGCACAAATAAATTTTACCTATTTGTAATCGTGATACAGTTACATTATGGGTAAAAATGTGAATTAATATTAAAGAAGTAACTCTTCAGATCCACACCATCCTAGGATTCCTGAAGTGATCATGTAAACAGGCATTTACACATTCAGTATCTTATTTTTCTTTTCCTATTTTTTTAAAATTAAATTTATTGGGGTGATACTGGTTAATAAAATTATATAGGTTTCAAGCACACAATTCAATACATCATCTGTAAATTGCATCATTGTGTGTTCACCACCCAAAGTTAAATCTCCTTCCATTACCATATATTTGACCCCCTTCAGATCATATATTCTGCAGCCATATGTTTATGGTACCAAACATACTCTGTATAAAGAAAAACAAGAGGTGGTTCCTGCCCTACAGACATTTAAGATCTAAAAACTGACATACTTAAAAGTGTACAAAGGGTAGTTAAACAAATGTCTTAAATATTATGTGTATATATTTGAATCTACACCACCACAAAGAATTGAGCAGGTATAATCATCCCCATTCTGTGGATCAAGGGAAGTCAAGAAATTCTAAAAATTAAAAATCACCATACAGGCAGTTCAGACCTAACCAGATTCTACTTTCATTTTGCAATAGAAGATTAAAGCAAGCAAGTATATACATACAATCAAAACAATCATTACTTAATAAAACCACATTGTTCAGTAGCAATGTTAAAAAGTCTTAGGAAAAGCAGACTTATTTTGTGAGCTTTAATATTTGTAATCGTATTGTTTAGTGAACTGGGATGTGAGTAAGACTATCCTATCCCCTATATTATTCTTTATAACTGCCTAGATGTATTAAATTATCTAATAATCATTTTGAAGTGTTGAGTTTTTTGGGGAGTGGGTGATAGGTGAGAGGAATTAGCCAAGAGCAGAAAAGGAAGTTAAGCAGTACTTTAGTAAAACCAAGCTCTAGAAACGTAAAAAGAAAAAATATTTTTAATTTACAGAAAACAAAACAACTCTTAATAGGGACAGAACAATAATTCATTGAAATAGAAAATAGAGTAACAATTATCATTAGATGGGGTGCCAACAACGGGTTCATCAAGGAGAATGCTTTTCTAGCAAACAGTCTATAGAGAAAACATAGGTATATGTTCTGCACCAAGTTCATAACCTAGCCAATGAGCAATAAATAAAATCCACAGATAATTCTAAAACCTATTCTACTGTCAACTGCCATTTTTTATCAGAATGGCTTATTAAAGAACAAAACATACTGCTTTGGAATTTATTTCCTTTCGTAGTTGTGGTGGTTTACTGACTACACCGATGGACAAGGAATATAATGTGGAAGAAAGAATGTAAAGGCTTGGACATTTCAACACCTTGGAAGAACCGTCTTGAACTATGTGATTAAAATCCTACTTTTAATTGGATGGGAAGACTACACAGGATGGAACTTTTATTGAGAGATGGGCACTAATGCGTTGAACACCTCTATATGCTTTCCAATGGTATCTATCCTATTTAATTCTAATGATCCCATGGGGGTAAATATTAATACTAGCCTTCTTTTACAGATAAAGACATCTCATCTCAAAGAGGATAAAGACCCTCCAAGTCACATAGCTCGTAAGAAGAAAAGTTATGATTTGGACCCTAGCGTGTCTGTCTACAAATCCCATGCTGTCACTCTCCTTTTCATACTAAATCTCTTATTCAGGACAAGCTTTCTTTTTTCTTTCACAAAGGATTTTCAATCAATTATTGCTAGTTTCACAGCTGGAGTAACTTCACCCATCAGATGAAATAAGGAGTATACTCATAGCTAAATCATGCAACCTGTATTACACAGGATGTGAAACGTTCATCTGCAAAAACAAAACAAAACAAACAGTACATAAAAAAAGAAAAAGAAAAACAGTATTTTGGGTTTAAGTTCCAACTTACAGTCAGTCATCTGTAACTTCCCATGCAACAGAGTACTAACCAAGCGGGAAAACTCAATCCAAACAATTTCCCAACAATTTTGTGGATTTTTATATTGTACTTTCAGAGTCATTTCATTTCCTCTCATAACAACAACATAACAAATGGGTAGAAAAACAGTACACTTTAGCAAACTCCTGAGATTGTTCATAGTACCAAAGTCTCATGGGAGTTTGGGAAAAGAAACGGGGTAATGTGAAGGGGGGAGGTATAGGAAAACAGGCAACGTGACACAATATGACTCATTTATAAATAGAACCATTCATGTGCAGTAGTAGGTTTCATTATCAGTCTCCATTTCAGCAGCCTGATGGTGGTTTTGAACCAGAACTAGAAAAGCCTCTGAAACTTAACTTCTTAACTGCACAGAAAGCTTGTGTTTTCCAAGTGTAAACTTTATATTTTTGTTTCAGCTCGGTATAATCTTGTAGAGCATGCAGAGCACAATGGCAGGTTATCTCCAAACAGTCCTCTACTGGGGTCCTGAGAGACTCTGCTTTGTATGAGGACGGGTCTTCAGTAACATTCTAATTAAGGAAATCATTCCGGATAATTCTATCTGTAGGAATGAGGCTTTAAGGAAGCTAAACAAAATGAAAAGTTTGTTGTAAGTCTGATGCTTGGCATTTTGGAAAAGGACAACTTTCTTGGCTGGTAACAATTTTAAACAGCATCAAATTCCTTTGCCAGCAAAGAAAGTCCACGGAGTAAATATTTTCAATACCAAAAAAGAAGTGTAGGAAATGAAGATACCTATTTAATGTAACCCCTATTACATGTGAATATTTCTTAAGTTTAGATGTCTGTTTCTTAAATTTTTATGGTAAGGCAAATCTAGATTATGTGATATGATGATAATAGTTTATAATGTCTCCATTTTGTTTATTGCAATAAAAATTTTAAGACTTAAGCCAATTAGTTGTCAGAATGTTTCAGGAATAAATCAAGAACCATTAGTAATCTAAGTCTAGATGCATCTGAATTTGCTTCATATTTCAGTTAAAAGTAATACAATGTGATGATATGTTAGTGCCTTTATTGAGATAGCTCTGATCAGGCATTTGAATAAAAGATTAATTACCACTACACAAAGCTTGGCCATGCTGCAGTTTCCTAAGCATCTATATATAAGCTAAAGATGAGAATATCCATTGTCTGAGATGACAGAACAATTGTCATTTTGTGGGGCTCAGGAGGGGGTCATTTAATTAATTCCAAAAAGGGAAATGCTTGCCAGCAACAAGCCATCTTTGCTTTCTGTGGTCTTTTGTATAAACAATTAAAACAAAGAGGTAAGTGATTACAGTCACTAAGAATGATGTACCTTTAAAAGCATGTTCAAACACACTGTATATCATGACAATTCTTCTCGTGCAATCCTAAGCAGCAATTCCTGTTTCGAGTCTCAACCCTTGAGCTCTATTTTCAGCATCTACTTTACAAATATCTAAGATTTAAGTAATATAAAAGCAGCTGGATATCAGCTACGATGTATTAATGATCTTGCTCCACTATGTTTGGAAACATAAATTATTTCTTATAAGAAATAATCTTATAAGAAAACTGTTTCACATAGAAAAGCATAACATATAGTTCTGATTAAAACATAGTATAAAAATATATTTAAAAAAAAATGTTTATAAAAGCTAAAAGCAAAGTTACAAAAAAAGTATTATACTTCCTCAAAAATTTAAAGATAGAATTACCATATGATCTGGCATATTTATGGGTATATATCCAAGAAAATTGAAAGCAGAATCTCAAAGAGGTATTTTCAGACCCAAATTCACAGCAGCACTATTCATGATAACCAAGGGGCACAAGTAGCCAAAATATTCAGCACAGATGAATGGGCAAAGAAAATGTGATAAACACATAGAATGGAATATTATTCAGCCTTAAAAAGGAAATCCTGTCACATGCTACAATACAGATGTACTTTGAAGACATTATAGTAAGTTAAATAAGCCAGTCACAAAAAAAGACAAATACTTGATGTTTCGACTTATATGACATATCTAAAGTAGTCAACTTCATAGAGACAGAAAGTAGAATAAGGCTGCAAGAGGCTCAGGGAAGGGGAAATGAGTTCAATGGGTACAGCATTTGTTTTGTAAGATGAAAAAGTTCTGGAGATCTGTTGCATAACAACGTGAATATACTTAACACTACTAAACTACACACTTAAAAATGGTAAAGGCGGTAAATTTTGCTATGTGTTTTTAACACAATTAAAGATAATTATTTAAAAAATAACTTATTTTTCATACTGTTTCTTTTTAAACAATTTTTCCGTAAAAATATGTAAGTGCTATAGATTTAACAGGGAACAAAAATAACATTAAGTAAATTACATTAATGCAATTCTCTTCTCTCTTTTCCATGCATTTGCTTTTACTACCTTGAGTCAAAATAAGTAAAAGAATAGAGTTAATAAAATATTAAAGGATATGACAGCATTTTAAATGAAAAATAAATAAATGACCTGACAATCAATAACACAGTAACAGGAGACTATAAAAGAAATTCAAAATACTTATGGCTCTATTATTTCATATATTTTGCTGCAACTGTCAGGATTAGCTGTGTGAAAACTGGTCCCCTCTGAAATATACCAAGGTAGGTAACTATAGCACAACAGCAACTGGCGCTCTGTGAAGTCAGGGACCAAAGAATTCTGAGAGCCTAGCACCTTTGTCACACAACAAATGCTCAATAAATTTTGCTAAATTTATCTATGAATGAAGCATCAACAACTCGAACCCATTTTGACTGTTACACTTTGTATCTAGTTCCTAAGCCTGCTGGGGGCAATTACATTACTAAGTATAATGGTGTTCAGTAAATACCTTTGAAAGTTAACTGAACCACAAGAATTATTGAATTTAACAGAATTGAAGGTTAAAGAAGGCCACTCAAAACGTCGTAATTCCAACAGCTATTCTTTGAAAGGAACACCAAACCAAAGAAATTTCTTGATAATATGAAAAATTTCCAAATACAGTTTTCAGGGCTATGGACCTTTTACCTTCTTTAAGACAAATGGTCTGTATAAAATTAAAATAACTTTTTTTATGAGTGAAAGAAACTGCCAAAGATTTCTAAGCAGAGTACTTTCAGATATACCGCCACCATTAACCACATAGGGCCTGGACAAAATTGGGCTTTAAATCAGAAATAAAGGGGGTAAGGAAAGGCAGGCCCTAAAAGGGAAGTTCCAGAATAACATGAAAAACAATAGTCTATGGTCATGCCTCCTTGAACAAGCCCAATCCCATCTGATCTCTGAAGCTAAGCAGGGTTGGGTACTTGGATGGGAGACCACCTAGAAAGACCAGATGCTGTAGGTGTAAGAAATAAAAATAAAAAATAAGGGATTGTAAGCTGACAAAGTCCTTGCAATCTATGAAGTCAACCAAGGGTTGTCTTGCCTTAAAAAAAAAAAAAGTTAAAAAAATAATAATAAATAAAATAAAAAGAAAATCAATAAATGGAGAGGAATAAGGAAATAAAGTCTGCTAAAATGTCTCAAGCATATGAGAAAAAAATAATAAGTCAGGAAAACAAGCCACATCTTACTAATTGTAAAAAAAAAAAAAAAAAAAAAAGGAGGTTAACACCCCCACACACATACACCCCTGAATACAACACAGCTGACCTTCACATGTTCAAAGACTAATTATGTTTCGGTTTCTCTTTTGCCATCTTGCTCTTCCCTTCCTACTTTTCTCATTATTATTATTGATTATTTATACTTCATTTATTTATAGATTAAATAAATCCAAATTAATTAATCTGGTTACAACAAATTCTGATTTATAACAAAGTTATAAAGAAGTTGTTGATTAACCATGCCTTTTGCTTCTTTTTTCCTGTTACCTGTCTTAGTCTACAAATGTTAGTAACACCTCAGAACAATTGAACTGGGTAAAAAAAAATCCATTCTTCTACTTGAGAGAAGTCATAGCAAAAAATGAGGAAGTAGTGGAGAGAAAAGGATATTGATCTGAAGTCAAAAGCTCCCTGTCACTGTAAATTTTGTCAGTGACATTTGGCAAGTCATTGCTTCTTTCTACACATTAGGATGTCAGAATGAGGGTACTGGAGGGGATGAAAGTTTCCAGCTCTAGCAACCTTCAATTTAATTGCTATTACAGTCTAGTTTAACTCTTTATATTTGTAAAGAGCTGTAACTTTTAAGCCATCAAAACGGTCAATTCAACAAATAACATTAAATAATTTTACAAGATCCACCTCAATAGCATTTAACTTTAGATTAGCAAAAACCATTTGCTTGCCTATGGAAACCATGTTTTAAAATTTTTTAAAGAAATTTTTTTCAAAGATATGTAGACTTTTAATGTAGTTCTTTCATCTCTTAAAGGTCAAGTCTTTGGTCTTGACCTAGATATTTTATATTTTAACTCCTTCCCTGAAATTGTTAAATTACTGTTCATTTTGTATATATAGATACAGAATGAGAAAGAAGATTCAGAGTAAATTAGATAGGCACATCTAAACTTGTCAAACAAGTAATACTGCCCAGTTTCCATAAACCATTCAGAATTTAAAAACATTGGAGCAAAAGTACAAATTCAAATCATAGTCCATATTTGCAACCAACTATGAAAAATACTCTTCCTACAGAAACCTTTCCAGAGTCCTCTATGCAGAACAATTTCTAAAACATTGTATAGTATGGGCAAATAAATTTTAAAATAATCATATATAACAGGGCCTATATAATGTTGAGTGTTAGAGAAAGGGATAGTAATATTGTGACACACCTTTTGTAAGACATGTGTAAAAACAATGTGCTTGCTTTTCGATTAAATAGCAAAGTGAAAATTTTCAACTAATTATTGTCTATTGTTTACAGATATGCAATAAGTAACTTATGAAGCATTATGCATATAAAGTCTTTCTATAGATGTTCATCTTACATTGTAAAATATTTTCAAGGAAAAAAGAACAATTAGAAGCAAGGAAAGGAATGAGAAGAACTAAATCATTAGTGCCAACATTTACATGCTACTTTACAGAATGGAACAATTAAAGGAAAAGGAGATAGGACAACAGAACAGATATTAAACTTTTCTGAAACATAGGCACCCTGTGCTCTTGGTATTTAATTAAAAACTAAAAATGCCCCATTACACAATGTAATGTGATTTAACAATGACGTCATTTACCAAAGTCACAGGAATGAATAGGAGCATTGAAAAGGTCTGAAAGACAAATGTCTAGGATTTCACTTATATATGGAATCTAAAGAAAAAAATAAAGGAACAAATAAAACAAAAACAAACACATAGATACACAGAAAATTTTGATGGTTGCCAGGTGGGAGGGGGTCGGAGGGATGGGGTGAAAAAAGGAAAAGAATTAAGAAGTAAAAATTGCTAGTTACAAAATAGTCATGGGGATGTAAAGCACAGCATAAGGAACACAATCAATAATATTGTAATAACTATCTATAGTGTCAGATGGGTACTAGATTTACCAGGGTGATCACTTCATAAGGTATATAAATGTCTAATAACTATGTTGTACACCTGAAACTAACATAATATTATATGTCAACTGTAACTGGAAAAAAAATTTTTCAAAAAGGTCTGAAGGCTCCTCAGTCCCTTTAGATTAATTAAGGTATCCAGATTTTAAAGGAGACCTTTTCTATTTAAAGTAAAATCATTTAAAAAACATTAAAATCACCCTAAGAAGTATAGTAATTGACAAAGGCAGATGATGCAGAAACATTTGACATTATATTTGATAAAGTATATTATTTGAAAATAGAAAATTCTCTTGTATGATCTTTTGCACTAGAATAATTTTAAAACATTGAAATCTAAACCTTTATCACTAATGTTTAAATGCACTCGTGCAAAACACAACTTTTTAACAAATTAGGTCTCAGCAATCTGACCCCAAGTTTAGAGACACTGTTGGCAAACCCAACTCTGGTATCACGTTCAACTTCTAAGAGAAGACATTTTCCTGACCCCGATAAAACTGAACAGATGTGAAATTTTTATTTTTAGTGCCTGAAATTTGTTTCTTGAGTGAATTATAGCCATCAAGGAATTATATTCTATTCTCCTGCCAAAGCCCTCCCCTGTACTCTTTATTAAGGCAGAACTCCCACGAAGTCATCCAAACTCAAATCTTCCTAAGCCTGCACCCCTTAACCTTTAACGGGTAAGAATTTTCAGGACTCAGCAGTTGCTGAGAAAAAAACCTGAAGCTTTAAACTGAAAAAAAATATTTTAAAATTCTAAGATCTATGAGAGTATGGCTACAAAATGAGAAGAGTGCTGATAAAGGGGAAAGGGTGTTGATTTAAAAAAAGAAAAAGCTGCTGCTAACTTTAAAAACAAAAACTAAGAGCCCATAGATCATTTCACTCTCTAGAAACTAAACTTAGTTTACTGGGTGGTCCCTCCCTCACTATCAACCCACCAGGGGCAGAGCCATGAAAAATACAGGAATACAGAGGCGGCTGGTTTATTTTGTTTCTAAGATTATGCCTTTGCCTGTGTATTCAACAAACAGAAGTAAACAAGAGTGCAAATCAACAAGAGATCTTAGAAGATTTTTAAAAGACGATTTGAAAAAATAATAAACGTAAACAGACTAAGCGAACAACATGGAAGCTGCATTCTTTCACAAGAATGTCTCACTTTGTAGAGTGCTACCTACCTACCTAAACTATATCTTACAACATAATTTTACATCCAATGCTCTTTCTACTATATCATACTGCCGAGAGGTTGAATTTTTCCAGTTAAATAATTACATATCAGAAAAGGGGATAAAATGAGACACTTTGTAGCAGCCAGGCAATAGCTGAAGAGAACTAAGCTTCAGGAAATAATTTCATTATCTTTCATTAAGGATGAAGTCAGATTAATAAAAGGGAAAAAAAGATGTTGCACAAGTATGACTAACTAGAAAGGAGGAAACTTCTGTCTTCAGAAACCACTATTAATGAAACAAACGATCTCAACTCTCACAAAATGGCCTTTTAGTGCCTCATTCTCATTAGTGAGTGTCAAGCTGCTGCTACCTTACAGAAAGGCGTGTATTTTCTTGAACTCAAGAGACCATCAATAACAGCTAGGTAGCCGTATCCTATGACATATTAAGTGGCAGACTTCCCCAGAGCATGATTTAGCAATGAGAGTAACTCATAACTGTTCTCTAGAGCTTAGGTTATAAACCTTTTAGAAAATCCAAGGATCCAAATTATTACTAATAGGAACAATCCCACAGCTTTGCTTTCCTTTGAAGAAAAGCAAAACTGCCAGATACAACCTCAGAGCAAAGAGAAACAAACATGCTAATGTAGATTACCCAGAAAGTGTCTAATTTTCCAGGCTAAGTTATTTTTATTAAATTTTTCTCAATTCTACTCCCATAATTTTTTAGTCTATAAAACACTTGCCAGCTCTAGAACGTTTAACTTCAAAGAAGCAAAGATACACATTTTTAACAGTCTGAAGGATTTCTCACGTCCAGAGCTAAAATAGGTAAATGAAATGTGGAAAACCAACCACAAGCACCAGAGCTCTAGCTGTAGTCTGATCACTTAAGTGCTCTTTCAGTATCTCAACGTCCTCATCTAGAAAATGAAGCAATTATGCTGGATGACTTCTTAGGTCCCTTCCAGTTCTAACTTTCTGTTCCAAGATCGCCAATTCACCAAAAAAATTACTGTCTTGTTAAAGCTCAAAATGTAGTCATTTTAAACACACCACAAAAATTTTAAAAAGTTAGGGAACTTGAGCACACACCTCCCCCAACCCCGATTTTCCAAAACTGCATAAGGTTTGGAAATTCCTATTTGTTATCCTCACTTACATAAGTACCAGTCTAAATGGAATGAAAACTCTATAATAAAAGTAAACAATTCATAAGACCTCATATATTCCAATAGGACTAAGAAGTTCGGTAGTATTAAATGACTTCTCATCATAATTTTTATATATCATGCCAGAATATAAAAACGTATATAGGTATCTTTTACCATGTCTTATTAAAGATTAGCTCCATCATGATGAAATTTAAAATAAATTCTAAATAGACAAACCTTCACCTTTTTAAATGGATATGACTTAAATTTCAAATTAACCAAAAAATATAGTTCAAAATGAATGACTGAATATTGGGATCAACTGATTCAACACACATTCACACACACACACCCCTCTTCCCTGAGACTTTCTCTTCAATGCTCTCCTTATTCTTAATTCCTCTCAACAACTCCACCTCCCCATTCCATTTCAAGCCCCACACTCCCTTTCTCTCCCCTTGCTTCTCAAACACTACACTACTTTCAAAGCAGTCTAGGAAGTGGCTCTCTTATCTAGGAAGTATCAGAATCATCTAGGAAGCTTATTAACAATATACATTAATGTAAGGGAAAGTGAATGGATTCTACTTTTAAGTTAAATAGGAGTTAAAAAAAATTAAACCCTGATTAACCAGCTTGCTCAGAAGGGAGGATATTCTGGTTAACTAAAGATTAATCAGAGAAATTATTTTGTTGAAAAATCCTTCTGGAATCTTCCCTTTGCTTAGGAGTTACAGTTCTTCATGAGAAATATCTGATGACTTAATAACTATCCTACAAATAGGACAAGTTTATAATCAATTCTTATCCTACACAGGGGTGGGCCCTGCAGGCCAAATAAAGCTGTTAAGCTAAAAATTGTTTTATCTCTTTAAAGAGCTGTAAAAAAACAAACAAAAAAGAATGTGTGACTGAAACCCTATGTGGTCCACAAGGCCTAAAATATATATATACCATCTGGCCCTTTACAGAAAAAGTTTGCAGAACCTTGTTCTGTAGCACTAAAGGCACTGAAAGTACAGAGACTCAAGGGACATTACCCAGAAGCGCTCCTTTCTCATCAAATTAACTGACAATAAAAGTTTCCATTAAATCAGTTCCAAATTACTTAAATAGAATCACTGCTATTTCTCTAATTGACTTGCCTAAATGACTAGCCTTCAAGAAAGCTTTTACCCGCCTCCCCCCCCCCCCAAAAGGCTCTATACCCCTCTTTAGACGCAACAGTTTCAGCTGCGGGTACTAGTTAGCTAT
This sequence comes from Eidolon dupreanum, assembly GCA_028627145.1. Classification (NCBI taxonomy): domain Eukaryota; kingdom Metazoa; phylum Chordata; class Mammalia; order Chiroptera; family Pteropodidae; genus Eidolon; species Eidolon dupreanum. Next base: position 44,480,021 of record CM053503.1, on the reverse strand, counting down.
GGAAATAGATTTAAAAAATTGGAAGCCTTACCTGGGGCATTTGCTATAGCCAACGGCAGGCTTGGAAGCTGGTGCACCTGGATTCCTGAAGCACCCAATGCACTGAGGTTTATGGTCTGGAGGCCAGGCATGGAGGAGAGCTGAGCAGCATTCACAGTGACTGTGCCAGCGGGGATAGAGGCAGCTGAGGCAATGGGTGTAAGGGTGGTATTACTGCTGCTGGTCTGCCCCAGGGAAACACCCTGCATTGGGGCCAAGGTGATTGTCTGGGCCTGTGGATTCTGAACTTGGAGGTTTTGCAGCTGAAGAGTCTGCCAACTGACCTGTCCATTGGGCCCCACTGTTGGTGTCCGGATGATGATGGGACCAGAGTTTGGAACAGCCTGAAGCTGGAGGTTCTGGAGGGTTTCCTGGGAGATAGCTTGAGTTGTAAAGGTCTGCCCTGACAATGGTGCTGCCTGCAGGGCCTGGAGGGTCTGTCCCCCTTGAACTAACTGAGGCTGGATAAGAATTTGTTGTTGCTGTGACTGTTGGTTTTGCTCTCCCTCTTTTTGCTGACTTGCTTGCAGTGAGCCTCCAGATGTCTGGTTCTGCTGTATGTTCAGAGCATCAGACCCCTGTAGCCCACTGACCCTCTGGGGTGTCTGGCCTTGAGAGTTGGTCCCTGCTGATCCGCTGGTGGTAAAGTTCATAATTCCCATGTTGCTGGTGGTAGTAGTTGTTGAATAGCTATTGGCATTGGTGAAAAAGGAGCTGGAACTGGCTTGTGATGATACTAAACTGGCAGAACTGATGGCAGTCCCTGAGGTGACAGGCTGTGAGCTGCTCTCCTGGGACCCAGAGCTGCTGATCGTGACTGCCTGAGAGCTAGGAGTCAAGGTAGCTGCAGAAACGCTGTTAACAGGTAGCAAGGTGATATTCCCATTCAGGGCCACTGGTACATTGGTCACATACTGAGTCTGTCCTGAGAGTACATTATTAGCCAGGCCTTGGAGGGGGACAGCTTGCTGGAGTAGATTTGGCATAGCAGCAATGATGTTGCCTCCACTTCCTCGATTTGTGATGATCTGTTGGTTTGCACCTGGTATGATCTGTATTTGACCAGAACCATCCTGCTGCACTTGGGCCCCAGTGGCAGCAAATTGCAGCTGTTGCCCATCAACAGTCTGGAACTGTGGGATTACTTGATACTGAATATTAGGCATCACTCCAGGTAGTCCTGTCAGAACTTGCTGGTTCTGTAAGTTGGAGGTGGCAGCCACAACGTACTGCCCACCAGAGACCGTGCGATTCTTGGAAGGCTCACTGCCATTGCTGCCATTGGTACTGCTTCCACTCTGTTCCTTTGAGGTAGGGGTAGCCCCAGAGGAGGAAGAGATGATCTGCCAGCCATTGGCACCCTGTGAGAGTTGTGTGGCTGTGAGGTCAAGCTCACCGGTGCCCCCTGACTGGCTTGGGCCCTGGGAGTTGTTGCTGTTTTCATTAGGTGATTCAATTCTGCTGCAAGTTGCTGCCAGCAGAGCCAAAGGGGATGGCTGGGATTCCTGGCCAAATAATAAGGGAGAGAGAAAGTAGTTTAGAGACACCCAGCTGCCAGCCCAGGGGGCAGTATACAACAAATAAATGGAAAAATAGTACAGAAAAATGAAGAGGGGAAAAAAAGGACCAGAAACAAAAAGTTGACCTGCCTACAATGCTGAAAGTCTCATCTTTAGGAAATTTCCAAGTCATTCTCTGTACTTACTTCCTAGTCTGTAAACTAGTTAGCCCCTTCCTAAAATTTATTCTGTGAAAAATCATCTAAGAATATGTACATCTTTTCAACACCTCCCCCACTGTCCTGATCACCACTTACCTGTCCTCCTCCTCCTCCTCCACTGCTGCTGCTGCTGCCTGTGCTGCTGCTTCGAGCCTGGGAAAAGGCACCACCACCATTACCATTGCCCCCATTACTACCACCAACTCCTTTTTCAATCTTCACCACGGCTGTCATTTCATCCATGGAGTGATCTTGGTCTAAAAATAATTGAAAAATAAACAACTTAAAGTTGGAGGAAGGAAAAGAGTAAGGTGAGGAAGAATACAAGAGGCTAGGATGAAACAGACATGACTAACAGGAAGGTGAAAGGCGCCAGTGTAAAAAAAAAAAATGGATTGGAGAAGGGATAGTTGTGGGACGAGGACATAAACTAGGTTCAATGGTGCCAAACTTGGGGTTCAACTCCCCTTTGCACAAAATTAAACTCAGAAAACATTGAAAAGGTTCTTTTTGTATAAGAAATGCAAAGGACAATGGGCATGCTGAAAGAGTTTCAAAATAAAAAGTATCCTGGGGAAAAAAAAGATAGGTAACGCTAAGAAACAACATGTGGGTGGACGGAAAGCTTGCTAAAATTAGGGTCAAAGGAGATGGAGAAAGAGAAAAATTCAAGTGTAAAAAGTAACAAGAAAAGAGGAAGGGAAAGAAGAAAAGAAATAAGTACTGTGAGTGGGAGAACATTTGTCAATACTGGTAAGGGACTAAAGGGGTTCAAGGATTAGAAATTAGGTTTCCGGGCGGACAGAGGGCGGACCCTAGAGGGAAAGGGCGGTTTCGGGGTGAGGGGCGTGGAAAGGGCGGGACGGTGGGGGGAGGGGAAATCTACGGAAGGTGGGGAGGGCCCTGGGGCAGGCGGCGATGAGAGGGCGGACCAGGGAGGCGGTTGGCCCGGGCGGGGCCTGCACAGCTCGGGCCGCCCCCGCGGCTCCAGCCCCCGGCGGGAGGAGCCTCAGGCGGGTGGCCGACTAGTGGGGGGTAAGGCCCGTCCCCCCGTGGCCGGGGCGGGCAGGGGGCGGGCGAGGCCACTCTGCCCCCTCCCCCGGGGCGGGCGGCCCATCCCCCTCCTCCTCGGAGGCTCCGCCACTGCCCCTTCTCCCTCCCTTCCCTCCGCCCCGGGCGGGACCAAGGCCTCCGCCGCCGCCTCCCGCCCGCCCCCCCTCACGGCGGGGACCGCCCGGTCGGCCCTCGCGCGCGCCCCCTCATTTCCCTACCACCCCTAAGCTTGGAGTGGACTCATCCTTACCGCTCATGGTGGCAGCTGAGGGACGAGCTCAAGGGGGTCCTGTCCGGGGGGGTTGGGGGGGGCCAGGAAAAACGCGGACGCTGACGAGGCAAGCGAACCCGGACCGGACAGGGAGGGGGGGGTGAGGAGGAGGGAGCAGCGCGCCACAAGCCCGGCCTAGGCCCCGCCCCTCCACTGCTGCCCCGCCCAATGAGGGAGGGAGAAAGGAGGGACTTGTAGAAGAAAGGCGGGCAGGTTATCCAATGGCAAGACTCACTTGCTCTCTAAGGCGTGTAAGACAAAGTTGCGTGCTGGGAGTCCTCCCTAAAAGACCGCCTTCTCGGTTTTAAAGACCAATGAAAAACGCAGGAAGTGACGATGGGCGGGACCTAGAAATGATAGGCTTGGAGAGAAACCAGTTAACCGCCAGGCGGGCTCTCTGAGAGGTAGGAATAGGGAGAACTTTGATTAGAATGACAGAACAACGACCAACCAGAACCCGGGACGTACCTGAGCGAAGTCCTCGTGGGAGGAGAAGTAAGAAGTAGGCAGGAATGGGATAGGATGAAGCTGATCAAAACCAATCAGAAATCACGCGGGCAGCCAGGAAAGTTGTGATTGGATTAACACTGAAAAGAGACGCAAATTGACGGGAACAAAAAGCCAATTAAACGCCGAATGAACTCTGAGGGCGGGAACTTGGGGTAAGCAGAGGAGAATTGGCGTCACACTCAGTCACTCAGTCCAATGAGGTGGCGGAAGAAGCCAGGCACCGCCTCCATCTTAGGCAATGGGCGTTACTAGGGCCGCCTGTCATTGAGGGAACAGGGTTGTGCCTAGAGGAGGCCGTCGCCATATTGGCTCTCCTGAGGGGATGTCTTTGCAGTGATGCACTTTGCAGTGAGTGGTGCACTTCAGCGGTTCCCTCCAGCTCAAGTGTCTGGGCCAAGAAACTTGGCGAGCCTTTTGTCTCGCCACCAGGGCTCATTTGTGTCTTCATTTAACGTCTCTTAAAAAGTACCTTTCAAGCCTCACTCCTCCCGGGCAGGGCGGACAAGCAGGCGGATGCCTCTGAACGTGGGTGTAAATCCTGGAGTGCAAGCGTGATGAGATTTGGCGACGGTGCTCACATCATTGGTCAATACCGAGCTGACCAATTTGCAAGGTCTTTTGTGAGACTCCAGCAAACACCATTTTATTAAATTTCCCCAAGGTGCTGACCACTTAATTTAAGGCGGGTTAACTTCTCCAAAGCTTGTCTTTGAGTGTAAAGTGCATTGAAGAACCTCCAGAAGTCAAGGTCCTATAAGCCACTTACTCCGCCCCCACACTCAAATTCTTAATTGCAAACATTGTCTAAGCATAAAACAACATAGTTAGAGTTCCTGTTTTTTGTAACTACAAAGGTTTATCCCGAGGCACCTGAATTTCCGGCCTCATCCTGACTCTTATCCCATTTGTAGTAGAGGCAGCCTGTGTGGCTTGTCAATGACATGAAAAGGTCATTCTCTTCAGCACTTGCATGTTACATGTTATCACTTCACTACCTATGATTTCACCACTTCTTGATGTTTTGTCATGTTTTAAAGTCTGGATTCCACTAAAACAGACCTGCTGCTTTGGGCAGGGCCTGAAGAAGGTGAAGTGACTTGAATGTGTTAGGCGCCTAGGTCAGTTAGGTGTTTCGCATTCCTCATGTCATCCTCATAACGAAGATATCAGTATTAAGAGATATTACACATTTTATAAGTGAAAAAATTAAGGTGGGGAAGTAACTTGCCCAAGGTCACAAAGCTAATTGAGTTGTAGTTCCAGATTCCAATCCAGAATAGTCCCACAAAATGTCTTTTATAAATTCTTTACTGAATAAAGCAATGCCTTGTATAACCATTTATGAAAATGGACTTAATAAAAAAATTCTTTTTATTTTACCTTTTTTTTTTTTCCTTTCCTCCCCCATCTTTCTCTCCTTGGGCTTTTTCCTCCCCAAAGGAAAAAGGGCCAGCTCCCAGAAGGGGTTTGAGCCTTTATTAATTTTTAAAAATGCTTTTTGGGTCTATGGCCATGCCATCCTGAACAAGCCTGATCACGTCTGATCTCAGAAACTAAGCAGAGTCAGGCCTGGTTAGTACTTGGATGGGAGACCACCTAGAAAGACCAGGTGCTGTAGGCATTTAAAAAAAAAAAAAAAACGCTTTTGGAGGGAGGGGGGAGGTAGCAGACGGAGGGGATTAATCATTTCTTCAATTAAAAATAATTTTAAAAAATTAAAAAAAAAATAAAAATTCTTTTTTATTGTTACCTTCTAGCTCCTGAAAAAAATCCTGCCCATACTTCCAGGTTAGTTCAAATGACATTGTCCTCTCATGTATCTGTATTATAAAACATCACATTACAATATAATTAACAGCATCTCTCCCTAGATCAAAACTTCTCAAAATATGTCAGTCTCTATTAGAATCCTGTGCGCTGCTTTTCTAAAGGTAGATTCCTAGACCCCAACTCAGACCCAATAAATCTGATTCTCTGGGGTGGGTCTTGAGAGTATGCATTTTTCAGTAGCCCTTTCAAGTGATTAGTCCTTAAACCAGTTTTAAGAAACACTAAGGGAAGAAATTAGAGCGAAGACATTTCCAGAAGAGAAGAAACTTCCCAGAGGGAAAAAACTGCATTACTCATCTTTGTAAACCAAGCTCTTGAGATTCTAACAGCTGTTCAGTGCATTCAGCAGCAAAAGACCACACCTAAACTTGCAAGATGGAGGGGCCTGTGGAGTAGTCCTCTAAACATTTCACATATATTGTCTAACTTAATCCTTTCAATCAATTTAAGAAACTGTCATCTCTTTTTACAGATGAGAAAATTGAGGCTCTGATACTTTGGTTAAATTATGACTGTTGTGTTTAGTTCCAAACTTTGATTTTTGTTTTTTTCCCCATAGTTCTAAGTCAACACCTAAAATGGGAATTAGGGTTTAATTTTATCTCAGGTACTGAGAAAAAGGCTTAGATTTAGTCTCAGAAATTCAAGAGCCATCATCCTTTTCCCAATACTCTCTCTTTGCTTCTCCAGGATAACAGAATTCAGAACCTGGCCAGTGACGATGTCCTCAATATATGGTTGCTTATTGATGGTCCCTGAGAGCAAACAGACATGAGCCGTCTTGTCCAATTCACCTCTGAAAACCTGAACAAATTTTCTTTAAACACAAAAAACAAAAATTAATAAACTTGTTTCAAGCCTTCTCAAATCACTTAACTCGTAACAACTATTTAAAAAGCAATGTAGATAGATCATTTGAGAGTTTCACTACAAAACCACTCATAAGAACATGAATTATGTTTGCCTGTATAATATGTAAGCTTCGCATGTACCAAGTAGTAATGTTCCAGCACAGCAGTCAAGGCTCTTAGTGGTCTGCCCTGTACTTATTTGGGCTCATATTCCATTTGTATCCACTGTACTCTCTTATTCTTTACTTTGTTCTTTGTTGAAGTTTTCCCTCAAAGCATGCTTTCTTGGATCTCCAAAGTCCAGAAACAGTTTACTCAGCTTGTCCTTCTTCTGGGCTACCAATTCTTACTCTCATCTTTGGCAAGAACAACTTCTATTAAGTCTTTTCTACCTCCCACAAGTATTGAATACTCTGTCCACTGTGTTCTGTTTACATACCTCCATTAGAGGTATCTAAATATCTGATCTCCAACTACACAGCAATCTGATGGGCCAGATGATGCCTTTTCACTTTATATCCTCAGGGCCCAGCATATAGTTGACACCAGTAAATACTTGTTAAATGGAAGGGGAAGCATAGTTCATTGTTCCTGAACATCTTAAATAGGTTTCCAGATATTACACTAAGGACTGATTCTCAGCATTCAGTTCTTTGTCCTTACAAGTTAAATAATTCTTCCTGATTATGAAGCCACTATTTAGCTTTCATCAATTTCCCACTTTGCAATCCGGTAACTGGAAACATTTTACAAATTTAAATACACAGATGATTTAAAACCCTCTTTTACACCATCACTGTAACCTTCCCTCTCAGTAAGCTTTCAACTACAGCTAAGTAGAAAACAGACTAACATTTCTTTTACCTGCCTACTGTAGGATAAAGGAGCCCAGAGAGTCCCTGACAACTTAAGTCTCAACAGTTAGGTAATGTTCTAAACCTTTAATTCCAGCTCTCTGAACAAGAAAAGCCTAGGTTTTTCACATCATGCAGTCTAAGGTCATTTTCAGTGCAATGGTGACTGTAGAAGCTGAATGGATCATCAAACAAATCCCTCATTCTTTTTAGGACCCTAGACAGGCAAGAAACTAAGAGAAGAACTGTACTTGGGAGACCACCTAGGAATACCAGGTGCTGTAGGTACAAAAAAATAAAAATAAAAATAAAAAAAGAAAACAAGAACTGTACCAAGTTGAGTTTTTGTTTGGGAAACCCAGAACCTGTTGATGAGAAATCCAGGACTGGCTGCAGATATTCTTATTCTTCTTATTATCATTATTTAAAATGCCTCATTCTGTATCTTTACTATATCTTTGTTTCCTTATCTGAGAAGCACTGTGGCTGATCCCTGCCTAGACTGTACCTTTTACTAGGAAGGCCTTTGTTCAGTGTGGCAACCAGTGGGTGGCTCTGGTGGTCTTAAAGGCCCTGAAGAAGGAAAGAAAGGCTGGGCGGGGGGGGGATTTTTGTTCAAGATTTGAGAAGCATGGCCAAGAACACTAATTAGTTGTTGGAGCTAAACTCTGGTCCAACCTGTATGTAAACCCAGCTGGTCTCTGGAGCTTGAAGACTCTTTGATATAGAAAAGCAGAGGTGATTTGAGGTATGGTGGAGAAGAGGAAGAGAAAATGCTGAGAGACTAAATTCCACAATCCCTCTGCACTCTTGAGAGCTAGAGAAGTACGCTCCTTACCCAGGGATCTCAGAGAGGAACTCAGAGAGGAACCAAGACCCCAAACTGAGCAAGAAGAGATCTTTTCTGAACATTTAAATTTGACCTTTAGGGACTCCAGCTGTAAACAAAGGCATAATCAAAACATTTCCCTCCCCCAAACTATCCAAACCCTCACACTCCTCAAGGATCCATAGCTAATTAGATCTGTCAGGAAGTTGGTGCTTAATGCCAATTTACCATCATCAGTCCCCCTACCCCAGACCTCTGCACGCCAAGGATGACTGGGGTCCTGCCTGGTAGTAAAGCATTAAAAAGTTTCTCTTTTAACCAAAAATGTAGCAGTTTCCTTTTCTATTTCCTCTTCTGGGACAAGTAGCCCTGAGTCCCCTCCAGAGTCCAGAGTTGAGGAGAGAGTTACGCCACCCCCAGCTTCCCATTCCCAGAAAAGAGCATGACCCCCGACAGGCTCAACAGGTCTGGAAAAAGTACCTGCCCTCCCCGGTATCCACAGGACAGGCTGGAGGAAGGAAGGGGAGGGAAAAGAAGGGGGGCCGGGCAGGGGCTGGCCCGGTTTCCCCCTCCCACAGAACCGGGGCCACCCTGGAGGCGGGCGTTGGGCTGGGCTGGGGGAGGAGGGAGCTGGATTCATAAACAAACCCTCCTGAGCCACGAGGTGCCCAGAGGAACGGGGTGGGGTTTGTCGGCCTCTCAGATTCAGCCTAAGCTGGATGACTGGTGTGGGCTGGGCCGGGGCCACTCCACCCCCAATTTCCGTCTAGAGGTGGACCATCTGGCTCTCCCCAACCACAAACCCCTCCTTCCTGTTTTGCCCTCCCTCCCTCGAGCCGAGAAGCCAGCCTAGGTTCGTTGAGACTTGACACCTGACTTCTCTTCTTCCGCAAGTTTTCACTATCCCCAGGGTGAGTAGGTGGTTCTTGTCCGGGAAAGGCCCTGGAACACCACGTTAATTCCTTCCTGGGGTGACCCGAGACATGATGAAGAGGGAAAAGTGGGAGAGGACAGGAGCTTCGCAGACTTATGCTTCAAGAGGGGTTTTCCCACAGCTTCTCTACTGCTAATGCCCAGTTTAGGGATAATCTTTACCATGGCCTTCCTTCTCTCTGTTCTCCCTTCCCCTACCACTTGCAAGTGATAAGAGGTGCCTGCACAAAGGTCCCTGGGAGTCTTCCAGGAAGAACTTGCCTTCCTCACTCACAAGACTAGTAACTAACACCTGTAGATATTATAGTATTTACTCTTTACTGATTTAGAAAGGAAGTTTAGCACTTGAGAAATGTGCCCAACCAAGTTCTCAAGGCAGACTTAATGGAACTCCCTGACACCAATTCTACTCCATCATTTCCCAAAATGTGAGGCACTTACTGCCGGTGGATTTTGAACATTTCTGTATGTGTCCTTTTAATGAATTTTCAAAGGAATTTGAACTACATGTCAAACCTATCATTTCACAAATGTTATTGTCAGGATAAAAAAAAATTATGGAATAATGTAGAACAGGGAAACCTGATAACGGTTAAAATTATGAAGGTGAAGTGTGAATGATTGAAGTCTGGAGAAATACACTGTACCATTCTGGTTTCTCCATCTTACATGCAGCTCTTTCTAAGGAAGAATGAGGGAGAATGCGAGTTCTTCAGTGAGGGGGCTAGTCTAGATGATCCACAAAGTTCCTTTCAGCACTGATATTCTAAAGTTTAAAAGCAATCAGAAACTATTTTAAACCAGGAACTGGAAGCCTGAGAACAAGAAAAACTGAGCTAGTAAAAGCAGGAGTTTTCTCTGAGCCACGTCACCCCAGGCCCATCACCAAAAGGCCCTGAGCTGAAGAGGCCATCCTGCTTTCCACAAGGGGAAAATGCAGGACAGGATGAACAGGTCCTGGAATGGTTCCACCCCCAACCCTAGGGAATTTTAGTCTCTTCATTATTGCAAGGAGCACACAGAAAGGTTGAAGGGAGCCACCACTGCCTGTGTCGTATGGTGCCTACGTGGTATTTGTGTCTCAAGACCTTTTGCTCAGTCCTGCCCAAGGACTGAGCCAGTCCAAACTGCCAACATTAAGCTGATCCTTCTCTGAGTGTCTCCTCCCTGACCTCAATCCACTCTGTGCCTGTGCAGACCAACAGCCACGATGGTTGAGGCCCAGTCGGAGCACAGCTTCAAGGTCCAGAGGTGGGTGGCTGTCTAGGGACCCTCAAGTTTAGCCTCCTCCAGCAACTTCAAAAACAGTGAATCAACCACTGGCCATGTCCATTATGTGGCCCTGTTGTAATATAATATGAAGAACTCCTAACAAATACTCTTCTAAAGTACTGAACCTCAATATTTTAGGAAGTTTTAGATCTAATTTCCAGTTTGCAGAAAATATGAGGTCTAGAGGAGCAAGGTAAGTGAAAACAAAAACAAATATGAAAGATCCAAAAAGTAGGACATTCTACAGGACAACTGACTGTTCCTTCAACAAATCAAAAACAGAGGGGGGAAGGGCTTAAAAAAAGACTTAAGAGACAAAATGGTCACATGTCACAAACCAACTGTAAAGAGACATTTTGGGACAGTTGGGAAAATTTGAATATGGACCAGGTATTAAATGGTATCAAGGAATGATTGTTAATTGTGGTGATGTGATAATACTGTTGGGATTAAATAAGAACGTGTTTGATGTTTAAAAATTTATTTTTCAATTGCACTAGACATACAATATTATGTTAGTTTCAAGTGTACAACATAGTGATTAGACATTTGTATACCTTACAAAGTGATCACCTCAATAAGTCTAGTACCCATCTGACACCATACATAGTGTGGACAAAAAAGGAGTACTATGGAAAGTAATCTGACAGGGCGATCTGATCATAAATTCCTAACTGGACATGTCATGGTAAGTAGTCACACCCCAGGCATGTAACTTTAGTAAAAGGTTTATCTTTCCCTTAAGCAAGCCCTGTTGTTTCTTTCTGTGTACCTGGATTAACACATTTTGAAATACTTCTTTTCAGACCCCTCAAGAAAAACTACCCTCAAGAGAACACATAATCTTGTTTACTATCCCATAATCCAATACCTCCTTGCTTTCTCCCACCTTCTGTAATCTTTCTTAGGTTCCCTGTTCCCTCCTTAATTTCAAATGCATAAAAGAAACTGCAAAACTATTATTCTCCAGAACATTTAAGATCTTGCTTCCCGGCATTGTCAGTTTGGCTCAAATGAACTCATAAAAATTCTCTACAGGCTCAGATGTTTCTTACTTAGACAATAGTTATTACGATATTATTGACTCTATACCTTGTGTACGAATGTGTTTTTATTAGCAGTGCATATTGAAATATTTAAGAGTTTAATGTCATAATGTCTAAATTATCTTAAAATACTTTCCCCCAAACTGACCTAAATATGGCAAATATGAATAATTGTTAAGTCCAGATAAAAGTCAGATTCATTTTCTTCTCTATTTTGATTTAAATGATTTCTTAATAATACAAGTAGTTAAAATATTTTAATTCAATAATAATTAAACTGCCCACTGATTTTTTTCTCCTTTCACATCCCCAGTCTCAGGTCCTTGGCCTCCTTTCCTGTCTGCTGAGGTTCACACCTTCCTGGCTGCTCTCCCTGTTTTCCCTTGCCACATCAGCCTATGTCATCCTGCCAAAGACATGCCACCTCTTGCCATACATCTTAAGGTTTGGTGGTTTAGAGTAGGAAAGTAAAAGTCTGAGGCTTCTCTTACAGTGCCTTTTTAGTATCAGTTTCTGGGTAGTGGTAACAGAATTTGGGGGAAACATTCACCTCTGCTGAAGCTACCCATGTCTCAGCCAGTCAACACTATCACACTGTGTGGCTAACCCAAAGAAGGAAGACTGACAGAAAATTGAGCAATCTCCCCTTGGGGCAAGCTTCTGACTAAGGTTGAGGAGGGAGGCAGTAGGCTGGAGAACTTCCTGCCTTTCAACCTTTGTGATTATTTATCCCCCACCATTCCCTGCTCCCCTATGCATTCCAGACCCACTCTCTCTGCTGTGCTTTTTCATTCAGTGTTAACGCGGTCTGTGCAAGATAGGTCACTAGGCACTGGGGCAAATTAGATAAACAAGTCATGGCTTAGTAGGACTCATACACAGCCTCATACACAGCTAATTATAATAAATTGTAATATGCTGTCCTACATGCAATGAAGGAGATACACAGTGATCCCTTTTTAAGGGACCTCATGGTCAGTTTCTCCCCAAAAAACTTCTTTCCCTTTTCAGACTCCCACAATCCTCCCTCACAGTAGTAATCAGTCATCAAGTCTTATCAACCTTATTCCACAAATATCTTTCAGATTTATCCCTTCCTCTCTCTCCATATCCCTTGTTGCTGCCTTAGTTCAGCATAGCCATCATTGTTTACTTGGTGGTATTACTATATAGAATGAATTCCTTGTCTCCAGCTTGATTCTCTTCAAAATAGGCTCCATGTTTTGGCCCCAGGGAGTCTTATCTTACTGAACACAGATCTCATTATTTGGCACAAATCAAATCTTTGCAGGCCCTATCTTTCACCTAGAAATGTTAAAGTAAAGCTCCAGCCATAGCCACTCACTTATTTATTATCAGTAAAATAGGCCAAGTGGTTTCCTCTGTGACATCCACTGATAATACACATAAGTGTGTGCCTGGAATGCCCCTCCTCTGTAGAAGTTCAACAGCTCAGCTTTTGGAAGCTTTGTGTACTGTTGATGGGAATGGAAAGTGGTGCGGCCACTATGGAAAACAGCATGGCGGTTCCATGAAAAACTAAAAATACCATATGATCCAGCAATTCCACTTCTGGATATATATCTCAAGAAAATGAAAACACTAACTCAAAAAGATACATGCACCCCCACGTTCATTGCAGCATTGTTTACAATAGCCAAGATATGAAAACAACTTACGTGTCCATCGATAGATGAATAGATAAAATATCTATATACAGTGAAATATTATTCAGCAATAAAAAAACAATGAAATCTTGCCATTTGCAACAACATGGATGGACCTTGAGGACATTATGTTAAGTGAAATAAATCAGACAAAAAGACAAATATCATATGATCTCACATGTGGAATCAAAAAACAAAACAAAAAAAAAACAAGCTTATAGATACAGAAAACAGATTGGTGGTTGCCAGAAGCTGAAGAGGGGGGCAAAATAGGTGAAAAGAGCCAAAAGGTACAGTTATGAAAGAAATGAGTCCCACAGCTGTAATGTATAGCATGGTCGCTACAGTTAATGATACTATATTGCATGTTTCAAAGTTGCTGAGAGTAAATCTTTAAGTTCTCATCACAAGAAAAAAAATTCTGTATATAAGATGATGGATGTTAACTAGAACTATTGTGGTAATCATTTCACAATATATACAAATATTGAATTATTATGTTGTATACCTGAAACTAATATATGTCAATTATACCTCAATTAAAAAAAATTTTAATAATAATAAAGATACCAAAGGGGGCAGGGGAGGAACTCACCTTTCGAGTCTTAGATCAAGCTTCATTTCTGGAGTCATTTCCAGAAATATTCCTTCTCTCTGTAGAATTTGCCACACTTTTCTACGTGTCCCTACTGCTACTTCTGCTGTCATCTACCTTGCAGCCTTCAACTCTTTGTTGCACTTAACTTGTCTATACATTTATAAACACAATGGAGTGAAGTGAACCTGAGTCTTGGAGCCACAAAGTTCACATCCAGGCTTATAACAATTTGCAGCAATTTATTTAACCTGTCTGAGCCTTAGTTGCCTCATATATAAAATGAAGATATTACTTACTTGAAAGGATTGTAGAGATAGTAAATGAAAATGTGGTCAGTCATTTTTGCTTTTATTATGGGTTCTTAAAAATCTGTTTTTTGTTTTTACTACCAAAGTACCACATGAACATCATTTTTGTATACAAAGATTGAAAGTCAAAAGTGTAGTGTACACGTGTACATCTTCTTTCACTAACCTATCCTGTACACAACATTCTCTCTTCTCCCAAAGTAGGGGACCACCTTCACCACTTAACATCTTGGTTGCAGCTTTTCAGTCCCCTTTCTATGTATTTACATGTATTTATATACATTCAACAGATATTTACTCAATGCCTACTAAGTGCCAGGCAATGTTCTGGTGTGGCAATGAAGAATCAACAGTGAACAAAATAGAGGAAAAATAAAAACTCTGCTCTTTTGACCTTACTTGCTGTGTTCATATTATCTCTTTGTTGTTGGTATTTTTTATGTAAATAGGGATTATAAGTATTCTAGAGCTTACTATTTTTTTAACTTACCAAAATATATTAACAATCTTTTTGTGTTAGTTTATTTAATTCTTTATTAGTATTTCAAACCCTGCTGCAGCAAACACCTTTATATATATATATATTTATATATCTATCTATCTATCTATCTATATATATCTATATCATATATCATATATCATATATATATATATATATCATACACACACACACACACACACACACACACACACATTAGTTTGTAGGTATGGCATTTAAGAGAGAGTGGAGACCTGTATAGCAGAGATGTTAAGAGGACAGATTCTGAAGACAGACCATAGGTGTGAATTCTGGCTGTCCTTACTAGCTATATGACCTTAGGCAACTCAACCTCCATGACTCACTTATCTCATCTGTAAAATGAGGAAATATTTACTCCATAGAACAGATTGAAGTATGGTTAGAATCTCTGCACATAGTAAGCAGTCCATACATATCAGTATTATCTGTATAGATTTCTAGAAGTAGAATTGCTGAGTCAAGATTATGAGCATTTAAAATTTTGATACACTGCCAAATTATCTTCTAAAAAATATTGCCAGTTACACTCATACCCACACTGTGACAATGATAGTTTCCCTAAATTCTCACCAATTTTTAAAACTATCATCGATCTGATAGTTCCATTATTGAAGTTTGTTTCTTTCCTGATTTATCAAGATTTATAAGGACAAGTGTCTTTTCTGTGTTATTGTCCATATGTATTTTGTCCTGTGTGTATTGTCCTTTCATGTCTTTTGTCCATTTTCCTAATGACTTGTTTGACTTAGCCCTTTATGTGTATTAGATATTCTTTGTTAAAATTTGTCAAATATTTTCTCCCTGTCAATTGTCTTTTTGTTTTGTTTTTGAAATTTTAAAAAAATCAACTTTAGTGAATTATAATTTTTACACTGTAAAATGTACTCATTTTAAATATATTACATTTAAGTAAATTTAGACAAAAATATGTACCTGTGTAACCACAAAAATCAAGATATGAAACATTACTCTAAAAAGTTCTCTGTGCATTCTCTCAGACAATCCTTGTCAACCCCTCCCTCACCTCAGCACCCAGGTAGCCACTGACTCACTTTCTGATTAGATTTTATTCTAGATTTGAGTCTAGGAAAGAATTAGATTTATGTTTTGTAGAGTTTCAAAGAACTAGAATCAGAAAGTATATACTTAAAAAAATTCTTTTTTTGTTCTAACTTCTTTCACTCAACATAATGGTTTTCAGATTCTTGCTTGCTGTTGGGTATATCGGTAGCTTATTCCCTATTATTACTTAGTAGCATTCCATTGTATGAATATACCACGATTTGTTCATCCATTTGCATTTTGATGGACATTTAGGTGTTTCCACTATTTTGATTATTATGAATAAAGCTGCTATGAATCCCATATAAGTCTGTGTGGGGATATGTTTTTATTTCTCTTGGGTAAATACCTAGGAGTAGAATGGCTGGGTCTTACGGTAAATGTATGTTTAACTTTATAAAAAAATGGCCAAACTGTTTTCCAAAATTGCTGTACTATTTTACATTTTTAAATGTACATGAATACTAGATACATATCCTTTTTAAAAAATATTTTCTTCCTGTCAGTCACCTTTTAACTTTGTTATTATCTATGTAATAGAACTTATTTTTTACAGATCAAATCTGTTTTCTTTTTGTACCTTGAGTTGGGTCTCATTTATCTTCACATCCCCATCACCTGGACCTGTGCCTGGCACAGAGTAGCCCCTCCAATAAATGTGTAGTGAATGGGCCAACAACAGTGAAGAATTCCACAGCTATGCCTAGAAGCTTGTAAAAAGGATCACATTCTGATCACTTAGCTAACACAAGCAAGTTACAAGAAGTGAATTTAACCACTAGTAAAATGCTCCAAAATATTATCTACTAAGGAGAGGAGAGACTAATGAGATTTGGGAACACCCCAATGCAACTTAAGTTCCACAACACACTTGTGTCCTGATTTAAAACGCTTATCTGATTCTATCACACTCCCCCACTTAAATCTTTTCGAAACTTTCTGGCACCCTTGGGATAAAGTCCCCAAACTTAATTTGGTCTATAAAACTGTGAATCATCCTGTCTTCAGGTTTGTCCACCGTTTCTTCCTCCCCATTCGTACATGTTTTAGGTTCTTCCAATGTGCCATGATTATCCTCAAGCTGGGGCCCTTGCTGGTGCTGTTCCTTTTCCCTGGAACACTCCTTTCTCCTTCCACCTCCACTCTCTTCCTTCTCATCCTCCTCCTCCCCCCTTTTATTTTTTTATTTGTATTAGTTTCAAGTACCATTTAGCTTCTAAGTGGCCTTTCTGGACTCAGTTTAACTCTCATCTCCTCAGGGAAGTCTTCCTTCCCCAACTCCTGAAACAGGCTTAGGTCCCATATAACCCTGCAATTACTCATTCAACTTTTATTTTCCCAAAAATATTTTAAGCTCCAAGATCCTGCTGTTCTTGTTTGTCTTTTTTGTCCCCATTGTCTACTAGAGTGCCTGGCTCATAAAAGACACTTGATAAAGGTTGAATAGATGAATGAATTAAAGGTAAGACAGGACCAAGAGGAATTATAGGATTCATTAAGTAGTCTAATTTTATCCTGGGGGTAAGGGAAGCCACTGGAAAATTTGAAGCAGAAGAGTAATATGCAAATATCTCAATCCTATTAGACTAAGATGAACTGTTTGGATAAATTGACAGTAGAAATTGCACATTGATAGAATGAACACATAGGGAGACCTTTATCCAGCCTAGAAACACCTAAATTGAAGGGAAAATCATGAATCAACCTACTTGAGGATCTTTTAAAAAACACCTGTATATGGCCCCACTCCAATCCAATTAATTAGTACCTAGGGTGTTGAGGCTCAGACATCTATGTATTTTAAAAGCTCATAAAGTCATTCCAATGTACAGCCAGAGTTGAAAACCATTGAATTAGATTCCAGGGAGCAAAGGCAAAGCAGCTAAATATTGTTGAACATAGAGTTCTAGACACAAAGAGCTTTGGACTTTATCTTCTAGATTATAGAGAACCTTGAAGGATTTTCCTCCTACTTTTATTGAGAAATAATTGACATACATCACTGAATAAGTTTAAAGGGTACAGCATGATGGTTTGATTTATTTATATTGTGAAATGATTACAATAGGTTCAGTTAACATCATCTCATATAAATACAATAAAAATAGAGGAAAAAATTTTTCCTTGTGATGAGAACTATTAAAATTTATTCTCTAAACAACTTTCCTCTATGTCATGCAACAGGGTTAGCTATAGTCATCATGTTGTACGTTATGTCCCTAGCACTTATTTTTATCAAAATTAAAAGTTTGTAACTTTTGACTACTTTCCTCCAGTTCCTCCTCCCCTATCTTCCACCTCTGGTAACCACAAGTCTGATCTCTTTTTCTGTGAGTTTGGTTTTTGTTTTGTTTTTAGATTCCACATATAAGTGAGATTGTATAGTATGTGTCTTTCTTGGTCTGACTTATTTCACTTAGCATAATGCCCTCAAGGTTCATCCATGTTGTTGCAAATGGTAGAATTTTCTCATTTTTTATGGTTAAGTAATATTTAATTGTATATATATACCACAATTTCTTTATCCATTCATCTATCGATAGACAGATTGTTTCCATGTCTTGGTTATTGTAAATATTGCTGCTATGAACAGGGGGTGCAGATATCTTTTAAGTTAGTATTTTTGTTCCCATTAGATATATTCCTAAAAGTGGAATTGCTGGGTTTCATGGTAGTTCTATTTCTAACTTTTTGACAATCCCCCATACTGTTTTCCATAGTGGCTACACCAACATATACTCCCACCAACAATGCACAAGGGTTCCCTTTTCTCCACATCCTCTCCAGCATTTGTTATTTGTCTTTTTGGTGATGTTCGATGGATTTTAAATGGGAAAATGAGAGTCTGGTATATGGATTTTTTTTTTCAATCTAGGTGCAAAGAATCAATGAATTAATCATATTCTTTGGTTCATAGTACACTATCATCATTTGAAATCATACAAGACCTCTCTCTAGTTTATCCCCCCCTTAATTTCTACACTGTTCCCTTCCTCCCTATAAGCACCATCTAATGTGTTCATTTGTCCCTGAATATATATGTATCTTTGTTTTATGGATATGTTTAATTTGCATGTAGAATTTAATCATGCTATAAGTCTAATTGTTTTACTTTGGACAAACACAATACTCTTAAAGATTTATTCATGTTGTTATAGATATATCTAGTTCATCACTTCTATTGCACAGTATTCCCCTAGAGATGGAGAATCAGTTTCTTTATACCATGAAGCTGTCATGAATATCCTCATACATGTTCTCTTATAATTCTATGCAATATTTTCTTGTGGTGATGATTCTAAAATAAAGATATGGCCATTTTACCGCTCTGCTCTACATCCTTCAATTACTTCCATTTCCTTTAGAGTAAAGCACAAACTTCTGAGGATGACAAAGGAATCAAGTCATTTTACATCTCTAAACTTCTCATTCCTTCCTAAGAAGACCTAACAATACTTGCCTAGTTGATAAGGCACTTGTGAAGATCAAATGAGTTGCTTCAGGGGAAATGCCACTATAGTCAGCAAAGAACTATTAAAATGTTGATTTTATTAATAGAGTGTATTTTAATACATTTTTTTTTCCTTTCAAGGTGGGCTTCATGTTTACTTTAGCCAGATCTGAGTTGTATAAAAATGTGTGTGGCAAGGAATAGGCAGCGTACTCATTGGACATTCTTGGTAGCACCCAGCCTAAGTGTTAATTAGGTAGATAATTAGGGAGAGTGAGAATGAGAAGGCAGGAGGTGAGTAGATCCCGCTTAGAGCAGGTTTGAGCCCCTGCCGTTTTTTCTTCCCAATTTTTATAAGGCTTCCTAAGAACAAAGACCAAGCCTTTATTTTTTTCATTTATCTTCATTATCTCTTTTAACCTTTGAGAGAGGCTCATAGAAGGTGCTTACTAAATGCATGTTGATTTGTGGAGAAAATCCAGACCATGCATGCCAGCCTCAAATCTGGGAAGCCATCCTTGTTTTTGTCTCCATTGCTGGCGAACCAGGGGATGTGCATCTATGCTCCCCAGAGTTTGTCAGTCTACTTCTTTCCTGCCCTCCTCCCTCCACTCCTTACCTTTTCTCCCCGCTTCCTTTATATGTCTTCTACTCATCCTTCAGGTTTCTAGAAAAGTGGTCACCATCTCTGGGAAGGCTCCTCAAGTCTGAATGGTGTTGCTTCCCTAGCATTCAGCACTTATAATAATAGCTATATGGCAGGCAGTGAACTCTATTTTTAAAAACTTTTAGGCAGTGATTTTTTTATATACAATTTTATGAGTTTTCTACGAGGGTCATTTGCCCACATTTTACAGATATGGAGACTGAGGCTCACAGAGATTGCCCAGCTAGTAAGTGGTGGAGCTTGAATTTACACGCTAGTCTATCTGACTTCCAAGACAGTGCTTTAACCACCACCTTAAACTGCCTCCCATTATCATAGAAACACAGCTGTTTACCAGGTTATCTTCCACTAGATTGCACACTTCTTGTTAAATGCTATATTGCATACTTCCAGCACACATCTAGCACACAGTAGATACTCAGGAAATGTCTGTGAAAGGAAAGCAGACAGGTAGGTGGAACAGGAAATAGATCCTTGCTTGCTGAATTATGGCCTGGGAGTCAGGAAGCCTTTGGAACTTTGACAAGTAGCTCGCCCTTTCTGAGCCAAGGCTGGGGAAGGGTTAGAATCAGACTTCTTCCCACCCTACCCCTTGCCTGAGAGCTGCATTGCCTGCCCTGTCCACCCCATCCCCACCCCTGCAAAAACTTGGCAATCCTCTGACCCCAAGAACAAGCCCGAGAATGGTGATAGGTGGAGTCGTTAAGCAGCTCACTCCTGCCACCTGGTGGTGCTAGTTGGCGTTGTTCAATCTGCTTTCTCCAGAGCCGCAGATCTAGGATGGTCGACTCTGAAAAAGTCTAGTTTATTTGCACATTGCTCTTCCTTCCAAGGGTTTTTCTTTCTCTGGAATGCCTTCCCATTCGCAGCACGCATCGACAGTCCTGCTATTCCAACGCAACAAGATGAATTGAATGGAGTTAAGTCCCTTAAAGGTTTGAAGTTCTAAGCTCTGAAAAGGTTGTGATGCACACTTCCACCACAAGGGCTTCCAGACAGAAACAATACTAAAAGTTAAAATAAGCCCAAATAAGGATATGCCACAAAAATCTGATTTCTTTTACAATGACTACTTTAATGCTTTTATTTTCTTATTTGAAAATAATTTAAAAATTATAAATTATTTCCTAATTTCCATTTGTTTCAT
>CM053503.1:43829387-43858893 GCA_028627145.1 Eidolon dupreanum | reverse complement strand
GAGAACTTGAAAAAATACTGATATCTGAGCCCCTACCCCAAACCAACTAGGGCAGGCTGCTGGGGTGGGTCCAAGCATTCACTGGTGTCTTTGGAAACTTAGCATAAGGGTTCTAGTGAGCTATGGCTGAGAACCACTGATCTAGAGTTTGGTCTTGAGGATCCTGTGGTTGTGTCCATATCCAGAGGAGGGGAATGGCATGATCAGTTAGCAACACCTGCAATGGCCACAGTGGAGAAAGTGGTGACACACATTGCCTCTCTTATTGGTGCCTACCTGTGCTTTACAGCTTACCAGGTAGCTTCACACCTATTGCCTGAGCACAGCACTGGGAGTGAAAGAACAGTGCCATTGCCATTTCACAGATGAAAACACTGAGGATCAGACTCCCTGACTCCCTACAACCATCCTGGGCTGGAGAAGATCCCAAAGGTACTCAGTCCATAGCCTGCCTTTTAGAGGGCTGGGTGAAGAGTGGGTACAGGGCTCTGATTCAACTCATGAGTCTGGACAGAAGTTTGTCTTTGGCAGTGCTGCCACCTGCCTGCTCCTCACAGCTGGCAGCTTCCAGGAGGAGAGCAACTGCAAGGTAAATGTGGAGGAGGGCTTAGTGCTGCCTTCACTCCTGGCATGGCCCGGATGTCCTGATGTGGGGACCTCTGTACTGCACAGCAGGAACTGCCCTATTTATTTCACTAGTGAAGGAACAAAGAGCCTGTCAGGGGCAGAGGGCTCACCTAAGGTCACCTGGGTTGTCAGGGGCAGAGCCAGGCTTGGATCCCAAAGCTCTGAGCTCTTTCCAGCACACTCGTGGTAGGATGGCACTGATCTCCAACAAGAGTGAGGAGGTGGTATCCCTAAGGTGGGCAGGTTACGGACCTGAGTAGCCTCAGGAGCAGAGGAGATTCTGGACAACAATACGATTCAACAATTTCAGAGTGTTCAATGGTACTCAGTGGGGTGGAAGAGGGAGTGCAGGTGGGGCTTGATGTGAGTCAGGGAGGCTGGAAGAGAATGCGGCTTGAGAAGGGTGGCAGGGCAGAGGCTGTCTGGGGAAGCCAGGGGGTGCATCATGTTCAGCTAGTCGGCTCTTTCCTGGCTCTCTGAAGCCCAGGAGGAGAAGAGGGAAGGAACAGGTTCTCCAGAAACATCAGAGACAGAGGAAAAGGGTTAGGGAAGAGGCCTATGGCCTTTCTTCCTCCTCAGGGTGTGAGGGGGCCTTCGGTACGAGGGCAGAGCTGGAAGCCCAGATGGAGGCACCATACAAGACACCAGCTTCCCTGGAGTGTCGCTGGGGCTACCCTGGGATTAAGAGTTAAGGCTGAGCCAGTCCTGGTCTCTTCCTGAATGACATAGGCCTTTGGGTGTCCTTTGAGTTATGCACAACCTGGCTTTCCTCTGCTGTTCAGTGGCTACCATCTCCCCCGGCCCCCAGGACCACATACAGGGGCTGGACAGCTTATGCCCAATTCCCACTCACCTATGCTGAAACTGAGCCTGAGAAAGGCCCAGGCCTCTGATTCCAAATCCATTGTTCCTTGCGTGTTACTACCTGTCAAAACAACTCCTGCCGGATCCTCATACTCAGCTAGCATGAAGACCAAAAGGGCAAAGGTCTGCTCACACACATCCTGAAGCAGGAAGGGCCACCTTAAGTCAGGGAGCTCCTCATGCTGCTGTGGCAGGAAAGATGGCTTGTTGGCCTGGGGCTGAGCTCCCCATCATCTTGCAGGAGGGGACGGACTGCAGGCCCAGGCCTCGGGCATGTTCATGCTCCTGTCCATGGGCAACAAGCAGCTCCTGGACCTGGCTGCATCATCTCGGGGGGCAATCTCAAGAGAACATGGCTCAGAGGCGGGAGGCCCAGGACCAGGTCCTGGAAGACCAGGGATTCTGCAATGCTCCCTGACTGGGCTCCCTCTGCCCTCTGACAGCCCAGCATGAAAGTTTGCAGCATTGAAATCTAGGCTTAAGAGACACTAGGTAGGAACATTAAAAAAAACTGGGCAGGAAAATTCACTGAAATAGAATCTCCTTTGGCTTCTGAGTGAGTTTCTATGGGATTTGAGGTTGGGGTACATTCCTGTGACGCTAGCTGTAGATACTGAAGCCATTGTTGAGTGGAAGTAAAAGATAGAAATTGGGAAAGCTAAGGACAAAGGTGAAGTGGGGAGACCTTGCACTGAGGGATTGGAGTAAACCAAACTCAAGATGGAATGGACTGATTTAAGAGATAAGGTGCTCGCTGTTATTGAAGGTGTCTAAGAGTTCAGCAACTCTTGATGGGTATCGTAGGGACTCAAAAGTTGCACAGATGGTTTGACTAGATCAATGCTTCTTACATTTCAATTTGCATATCATTTTTCTGGGGATCTTATTATAGTGCATCTTATGCTTCAGTAGGTCCACACTGCACTTGGGGCTCCCATCAAGGAGCTGAAGCCTCCTGGTCTTGACTACAGCTCAGCTGTTTTTCTTCATCTGTGAAGCCTCCTCTCCATGACCCTCTCCTACACTCAAGCCTAAATACCATATGGGGGTCTGAAGAGAGGAAATGGAAACTGATGTTTATGGAGCACCTACTGTGGGCTGGAATATCCCTGGACTTGGCACATCACCTGCATGACCTCTCTGAGGTGGGTGTTGTTATTCCTAAGACAGAAACTTGCTAAATCCAGAGCCACAGTCAGTACATGGAGCCAGGATTCCGTGAGGTCTTTCTCTCCAGAGCCCCCACTCTTTCTACATTGCCACCCTGCTTCCCAGTATAGGAATCATCTGCCTTTGCCCACCCAACTGATGTCCATTTCCACCTTGCTCTGACATCCTGTGGGTTCTGCCCTGACATCCTGTGGGTTATCTGCTTATTATCTGCTAGAACTTCTATCCATCATATGCTGTCATCTGAAGCCTGACATCTCTGAGTCCTAGGCACTGGGCTGGTTTCCCTTTTCCTCTACTGGTTGCCATGGAATCCATCTAAGGTTTTCTTACTGCTGGCTACCTGTAGAGGTTATGGCCCCATTGTCACCTGTTAGTCACAGAAGCCAATCCTCTCAATGATGAGAGCATTAGGGCAGCATTTAGATTAAGCTCTCCTTGAGGCCCTTGTCTCCTGTGCCAGAGGCAGCCAGGGAAATGGATAGTGTTGACCCTAGAGCAAGACCAGGAGGGGATAAAGAGGGAGGCTGTGAGGTGAAGGTGGAGGTGGGCTGGAGAATGGAACCATTGTGGGGTTTGAGCCTATTTTGGAGGAAATGAGGCAGAAGCAGAGCAGGGTTGTGGGGGTGGACAGTTTATCCTGAGAAGCTGGCTGGGCTATGGGAGCAGAGCCATCAAAATAAAATTCTAGACTAGCAAGAATTTGGAGAAGAATGAAGGAGATGGCCTCAGCCATGAAAATGGGCTCTCTGGGTGCCGGCTTTTCTCTAGACGTAGGTGTAGTGGCCAGTCCAGCCACCTCTGCAGCCACCCCTGGAGGGGTCTCTGGTTTTTGAGAGTACCTTCTGAGGAGACTCCAGAGTCCTCACATCTCATAACCGGGCCTTAGATGTCTGATTGCCACCCCTCCAGTTACATGGGACATTGACTTCCTATCAAGCTTACGTTACCTTACCTAGCAATGAAGACTGTTTCTTATCTGCTTCACTCACCTACTGGTCTTCTCAAGAATGAAGGTTCTCAGGTCATGTAGCCTGATCCCAATTCTCTAATATTCCCTCATTCAACTGTGGCCTTATCACAGCATCAGCTTGAGGCAAGAAGATGTTTTGTAAGTTCAAGTCTCTTCCCTTCTCTGCCTTAGCTATTTCTCATTCCCACTATTCTAGTCTGGAATATAATCACTGTCTATAGCAATGCTAATGGAAGAGGGAGAAAATCCCATCCAAAAATGAAGGCAAGGCCATGAAACAGATTGTTCAGAAGCATAGATGATCCAAGGATTATTTTTATTTACAAGAAGTAGAAAATATTTTTCTTCTAGGAGCTAGCTCTCCTCACTTGGTCCTGATTTTTTTCTGGTTTGAATAGATCTTTGATGTTCTGGAATCCAGACAAATCAGTAGAGAGGGCCCTTTAGGTTGCCATGGAAAAATCCTAAAAACAAATAAAAGGTGGATGAATCATGGCTTTGACTGCTTGAGTAATGGATGGGACAGGTGGGTTGTGGGAAGATACTTGTTAATTTCTTCCCCAATCAAGCAAGTGGGGCATCAGAGGAAGGGGTCCCATGCAGGCTGAGGCAGGTTTGAAATAGAGGTTTGGTGGGGACAGCACACTCTCTGAAGCCAAAAAGATGGGAGTATCCCCTATGCAAGTCCTCAGCGGGCAGGTCAGCCCAGGTCCAGGGTTCTCTGAGACTCCTTCATCCATGGTCAGGGGTAATGGAAGACATCTTTTCCAATTCAGTGGAAAGCAAGTTGGCACCATCCTTAGAGCATTCTTCTTATTTCTCATTCGCTTCGGTCCTCCGAGGCCGGAGGTGTGTGGTGAGTGTTGAGCAAGCCCCTGTGCCCCAGGCTAACAGGGTGGGATTCTGAGAGTCAACAATCAACTAAGATTTCAGGTCAGATGCTAGAGCTGCCAGCCTTTCATTTTGCTAAAACGCAACATTAAAAAAACAACAATTACCATTTACTGCCTTTACCAATTCATAAGAAAGGGACAATTTAACAGCAGGAAGAACACCCTCTAAAAACAAGTTCAGTCCCTTAGGTTAAATAAAATTAACCACACTTATTTTTCTCCATTAGTTCCAGATTAATGAAAACTGCTTTAGCATGGTCCTTGTCTCAGCATTTCATTTATTGTGCAACCTCTTTGTATCTCAGTGTTTTTATCTAAACAATGAGAATAAAACCACTCGGTCAACTACTCATTGTTTATAAAATCATCAAAAGGGACAATAAAGGAAAGTCTGTAGAAAAATAGCATGAGCTATGAAATGAAGGAGTGATTTTGATCCTGCAGAACCAATGCCATGTGGGGCGAAGGGCGAGGGCTCTTTTCCCAGACTCCACCCGGAAGGGCTGTGCCTTGTAGCAAGTTCATGATCCTCTTTGTGTCTGTTTCCTCTTCTGAAAAAATGGGAATAATAGTGATAATAACAGCAACTGTTTCTTAGCATTGTTGTGGTTCAGACATAAAATGCCAGGTGCATAATAAAATTTTATTGCTATTATTATTATTACTGTTATTAGAGACAATGAGAACTACTTAGGAAACCACAGGTAATTTTTAGGGGTTCACTGGAGACTCTGATCCAAATTTGATTTTTTAGAAGCAAGAGTGCTTGTCACCTTTTTCCTTCATCTTGTTCTTCAGACTAATGTATTCGAGCCTAGATTTCTGAAACTTTTCCACCTCCAGGAAGCTAACACAGATCTTCAGAGCCCGCGGCTTCCTTCTCAGTCTCTCCCCACCATAATGAAGCTTTTGCCCCTGTACTTTCTCCTGAACCAAACCCCTGGAATCTCCTCCTAAAACCATGTCTTGCTCCTGACATATGTAGATTGCCAAGTTTGTGGTTTACTTTAAACAGGTTTGCTAGTTTCTCTCCAAGTGCCCCCTGCCTCTCATTAGTCTTGGTCCATGTTTCGTTTCCTCTGGGAGTCCCTGGTGGGCAGAGCCAGGGAGGTACAATGTTTTCATGTATGGTGTTCAGCATAGAACTGCCACAAGGTGACTTGGTGGGTACAAGAAGTCAACAGAGCTCTGAACACCACTCAACTGTACCACACCCCTCTCTGTGGCTCAGTCACCTCTTTGTCCCCATTCAGACCTATCTTTGATGAGGCTGGAAATGGCCACCTGACAACCCCAAGGGCCAGGTGTGCCAGTAGTCATATCAAAGCTGACTTCTAGCTGCAAGGGTCCCAGGGCAAGAGCAGGTAGGCAGGGCTCTGGTTCAGTCCTAAGGCCAGGAATGGAATTTCTGTGGCACCATGATTAACGTTTTAGTGCTACTGTCTGGAAACTGAAATGTGAGCCCAGACAGTTGAGAGGTGAATAGACTAAAAAAATGGCGACCTGAGAAGAACAAAGGGAGGAGGCAGAGGGGCCTCTAGTCACATGTCTGAGGCTCTGCAGATCTGGAAAGTAAAAGACCGGGAAGGACAGACTGCTAGTGCCACAAAGGCCAGGGCCTGGGAAATGGGCTGGGGTAGCAAGAAGGTTGGAAGACAGTGGTATGATGGTAAATGCTTAGCAATCAGCTCTCTGAAAAAAAATGTGTTTAAACAGTATAAATACACACACATACCTATATATACACATGTATAGATGTACATATGTATACACACATTTGTATGTATGTACATGTTTATTATGTTTTACTGATATATGACATATATCACACAATTTACAAATAATAATAAAATATACACTACTCTTTATTGTAAACTCTGTAAAGCCAACTGAGTCTCATAAAATACTTTTGACTGATTTTGGTAAGCTCTTATATCCACAGCTAGCCTGTGGTTACAACTGGCAAACAGGTATAGCTCCAGCATGAACATTTGTTCACATTTCATCCTAATATTTAAGAAGAAAGCGAAACAGTCCTCTGAAAGACCAGAGCCCTTGCCCTTCATCCCACCTGGCATTGCCTCTGCAGAATGTCATCACCCCTTCATCCCATTAATATTAACACAAAAGTGAAGATGAGGGTTGGAACCTCACTCATTTCTCAGTGATGTGAATGACTTCTTTGCTAAATCAGATAATAATTTTTAAATACTGGAAGATTATTTGTCAGTTTTTTGGCTGTTCACAATGTAATGGTTATAGACACAATACACTTTTAAGTTTAATTTGCATAATATTTTTTCTATCACTTAATTAAATTCAGCCTAAATCTGTCCAACAGAGGTTTAACATGAGCCATACATAGAATTTTTAATTTTCTAGTAGCCACATGAAAAAAACAGATGAAATTAATTCTAATAATATATTATACTTAAGCCATATATACAAATATTATCATTTCAACATGTAATCAATATAAAAACTATTAACAATATATTTTGCATTCTTTTTCATATTAAGTCTTTGAAATCCAGTGTGCATTTTACATTTACAAAATATCTAAATTTGGACTATCCACATTTTAAGTGCTCAGTAGCCACATGGGGCTATTGGCAACCATGATTGACAGTGTAATCTAGACTGTTAATAAAACAATAAATTAAGATCAAATTTGAAGTCTTTGGTGATTTCTTTGGTGTAAATACTTCCAAATGGTGATTTCAAACTACTAACATGATGTCATTGATCACAAGAATTACAAAGAGAGGTGCAATGGTATATGATTGTATAGTAGTTACATTATATAGATTCAATAGATGTAAATAACCTCAAGAGCTTAGATAATAGTAAAATAAGTAGGTTGGAACAGAGTAGGAACTAAGCAGGGAATTCTGGGGTCTTAGTTATCTTAGCTGGTCTAGAAGGGGAGTGTGGATCCAGATGTGCTTGTCCCTGTGGCCCTGCAGACTCCTTGCTCTCTGGGGGGAGAACAGCTGGAAGGAACCAGAGTGGAGCTTGTTAAAGTGGAGTCCAGGACAGTGGCCCTTGTGACTAAACAGAAAGATGCTCCTAGATACAGGACCCATACTTGGGATACTGACTGGAGCAGAGCTAGGCACCTGACCAAACTCTGAGTGTTAAAGGACAGAAGGATGGAGTAGGCAAAGGGGCAGTGCTGAGCTCGTCAAGGTGATGGGAAATAAGTACAGAAAGAAGCTTGGAAAGTAAGAATAATGATAATAGCTATTGCCTATTGAGGACATCCTGTGTGCCAGAACATGGCCTAGATTAATTTTTTAATTTTATATTTCCTTATTAAATCTTTATCAACAACTTTAGTAGCAACTCCATTCTACATAAATGAGGAAACTTAGGGCCAGAGAGACTATGAAACATGCTTAGGGTCACCAGCCAGAAGTCTGGTGGGGGTCAACATCCTCCACACTCTCTCCTACTCACACGGTGTACCGTGTGCTGGAGGAGGAGAAAAAAGGTCACTGTGCTCTCGTGTGTCTGTTTCAGCGCTTGGCTCTGTCTGGAAGAGCCAGATCTGAGATGTCGGTGTTAGGGACTCTGTGTGGGAACAACGATAGGGTCTGGGAAGACAAAGTGTGAACTGGCAGGACCACTAGATAAGGTCGAGGCCACCCAAAGGCCCTAATGCCTACATGGTTAGGGCTGTCCTTAAAGGGTGGCCAATGTGGACATGATCATGAGCCTTGTGCACTGGGGAGGGTCAAATGCCTCAAGGTGTGAAACATTTCAGGAGTTTCTCCTGTGTCCTGCCTGAGGTCAGTGAGACCTCTCTCAGCAACTCTAGGAAGGTGCTACCTATCATAGTGGGGGTGGGGTTGGCACCTCAGCCCTTCTCCTGCCCTGACACACACCTGGGCAGAACCGCCACAGTCCTGGTTGTTTTGACGACTTGGTCAGAATCAGCCACTTACTACACTCACCCTCTCACCCTCTAAGGACTATAATTTGGTGTTCTAAGAGCTCATTTGTGGTTTCCAGACACTCGATGGTATAATTACAGAAATGGACTCACCACCTCCCTGACTCTGGGTCAGGTGTACTTGTTGGTCCAGGTGCACAGCTGTATGTTGCGAGGTATTGCCCAGGGATTGCCCCTGGTCCTTGCCCCTTGTCCCTACCCACTCCTAAGTGTCGCAGATGGGGCTCTATTTGGTGGGAGATGAGGCCTGAGAACAGAGAGTAAGGCCTGGCCTTCCAGGTGGAGAATGGACTCAGGGAGTCAGAAAACAAGGGAGTCTCTATTCTTATTCACCCAGGGCCCTGGAAGGAGGAAATCAGAGGTATGTGAGGAAGGAGTCTGGGGCAGAGGCTTGAGGAAAGGGACAAGTGAGCAAGGAGGGACCCTGGAACACAGCTCACTCCCTGCAGACATATTAAAGCTACTCTTCCCAAAGCAGAGACAACTAGCACTGTTGGCACATGAAATCATTTCAGGCTGTGTCACAGCTTGTTTTATAGTCCTGGTGTTATATTGATGTGTATTAGATGTCATTCAGTAGTTAACAAAGCTGCCTTACAAAATAAATATATTAGGTAAACTCACAAGTCAATTTAAAGAAAAAATATTAAAGAAAATAACAATACAGGTGGTTTGTGGACATGGGCAAAATCATGATGGTGGCCCTTGAATGACTGTAGTTTGAGAAATATTTAAGGAGCCGTATACATTTTAGAGAAGGGCAAAGAGGCACTGGCTGGAGAGGGCAGAATCCCAGGTGGGGTTGGGTTGCCTGCAACCAGCTCTGGAGGGCTGTGAGAAGTGCAAGGTGGGACAAGTTGCTGCAGTGTAGATAGCTTGGTATATACACATATTATTCTCCCTGGGAGTCAGTGTCCTCTGAGTCAGAGAAGGGTCAGGACTAAGAAATGTCCTCAAACACATAAAAATTTGCCAAGGGGAAAGAGGAATAGATTCTCTTCTGAGTAACTTCATAGAGCAGAATCATGACAGAGAAGTGAATGTTGAAGGGAGGCCAATTTCAACTCACAATGAAAAAGGATTTTCTTCTAATGAAAAATCTCTGAAAATGGGTTTGTGAATCTGAAGAGAGGAGAGCTCTCCTCACTGACTTCTGGTAGAAATGGGGAAGAGATCCCCCTCTGGTTCCTCCCAGCAAGTGCAGCATGGCCCTCCAATGAAAGAAGGCAGAAGGGAGACAACCATTGTGTTCTCAGAGGCAGGCTGAGTCCAGGTGGCTGGTGGTCCATGCCCCCAGGGCCCAGCCACATGCCCAAGGGGAAATGCTTCACAGTCCAGTTGAAGGCCAATTCTGGTTGCTGGGAATGGGATGAATGAGAACAGGAAGAACAAGACTCTGAAACCTGAGAGAAGGTGCTCCTTCCCTCAGCCCTCATGATTTATGGACGCAGATCGTGCCATAGGCATCTGAGGGTTCTTGTCCATGGAAAACCACCACAGCCTGGATCTGAGTGATAAAGAACGTGCAATCTGCTCCCCAGCTTGAGGCTCAACTCAAACCCTGGTACCAGACTGAGGCAGGTAATCAACAGTGCTGAAGGTCTTTGAAGGTGCCTGCCCAACTGACTCACAAGGTGGGGCCCAGAAGGTTAATCCAAACCTGATGTTTGGGTATTAGAACATCCATGCTGGATTGGTTTCCTCAGGGAGCAAACTCAAGGTATTATTTCTCTGCTCCTTCCACTTCCCTCAGGGGCTGTCCACCACCAGCTGGAGAGCTGTTACCCATGCTCATTTCTTGGGAGGGATGTGGAGAGGTCACAGATAGTGGGAATCCTCACTAGGGCATAGAGTGAAGCAGAGGGCAGAATTCCCTAGCAGGCCAGAGCTATTTTCAGGTGATGAACTATCTTTAGCTTGTGTGCCCAGATGAGATCATTATGAGATGACCTTATTAGGCATGTCCCTGTTCTCCTCAAGGAGTAGAACCTCCATCAATCTAACACAAAGGGTTCTGTGCTTGCCAACCAAGAAGGCTATAGGGCTTTGGGAAGATGGACAGAGCCTATTTGATTTGGGGTAAGCTCTCTGGGGGCTGTCTGCAAAATGGGTGGAGGTGGTTTCCACTGCCTCCCTCACAAGGAACTAGACCACTGGGAAATGATAGCATTTGTCCACTAGGCAACAGTCTTCAAGGAGACACTGATGGTGATGTCATATTTCAGGACAGACACATTCTTCACCAGCCCGCAGAGACTCTTCCTTACAAACTGCCATCTTGCCTTTCTTGGCCTTGGCAACGTGAAGACTTATAGCTGGCATCAGGTGATGGGGGCTTACCCAAGGTGGACAAAGGAAGCAATGAAAAATGTCAGCTGGCCAGGAAATGAGACCACCGAGCTGCTGAGAGACCAACCCCCTCAAACAAACAGGACAAAGCCTAGCAAGGCAGGGTGCTTTTCATCAAGCAACCTGGGCCACCCCAAGAGTCTAGACCCCAGGATGGAGCAGGCATGAGCTTGATGGCTCACTCTTACCAAATGGAATTTGAGAGATGGGTCTGATTCCAGGCTGAGTTCTTCCTGCCCTCAGCCAACAAGTGAGCACCTGCACCTGTCAGCTTATAATAGACAAACGCCTGCTGAGCCTTGGGGCAAGGAAACGTGGAGGTGTCAGGAGGGGAAAAAAGTGGACTCAGGAACCCAATCTGGAGTCAACACTGTCCACTGAGACCAGTGGACAAAAATGCAGAATGCATATAGACCTCGCGGCATGAAAACACGCATCTGGCAGAGGGTCCCCAGTAGATGGTGAATGTAGCCCGTTTGCTGCTGTTCTATGGACCTAGTCCAGGGACTGGTGGTACAACATGTGAAATGGGCTCATCAATGAGAAAAAAGGTGAGCAGCTTTAGGGCAGTGTTAGGAGGGGAGTTGTGAGGAGCAGAATTCGGGAAGAAGGGGCCGACAGGGCTGGGTGAAGGTGGCAGGAAAGAAATCTTGAAGTTGGGAGAGTGTAACCTGGGTGTGGAGGATACAGAGTAGAATCCCTGGGCCAAAGCAGACTCTGGAGAGAGGTGGTATATTTATTTCCTGTTGCTGCTGTAACAAATGACCAAAAACACAAATTTACTATTTCAGAGACATGGAGATCAGAGTTTTAAATAAATATCACTGGGCTAAAATAAAGGCATTGGCAAGGCTGTATTTCTTCTGGAAGCTCTAGGGGCAATCCGTTTCTTTGCCTTTTTCAGCCTCTAAAGGCTGCCCACATTCTTTGGCTTATGGCACCTTTCCTTCCTTCTTTGAAGTCGGCAACAATGGTCAAGTTCTTTTCACGTGGCATCACTCTGACCTTCTCTTCTGCCACCCACTTCACATTTAAAGATCCTTGGAATTACATTGGACCTACCTAGATCATCTAGGATAATTTCCCTGTTTTAAGGTCAACTGATAAGCATCTTAATTCCTTTTGCAGCCTTAATTTCCCTTTGCTATGTAGAAAACATATTCATAGGTTCTGGGAATTAGGGTGTGGACATCTTTGGGGGCCATTATTCTGCTACCATAGATGGTAGGAGGGAAGGGGGACCCAGAGAAGTGAGGAGGTGAGTATAAGACTAATAGGTAGCAACTATGTGTTCTTGAGCAAAGGAGAACCATGTTTCACCAAGGGACTGGAGATAACCTCGCTTCTCAGGGTTAGTATGAGATCATTTTTCAGACTCAGAACAATGGAGCCATGTTATGTCTGAGGTCTTGCAGACCATAATGTGTTATTGTTCTCTGCTGCAGTGTGCCAACCTGCGGGAGACCATGGCTGGTGCCAGACTGAGGGAGCCAAACCATCAGAGATACCCAGGTCATCTGGTGGCTGGAGACTGACCAAGAGCCTGGGTAGGTCATGATATCCTGGCTGCGAGGCATAGATAGCCACAGAGTGTCTCCCTAGCCCTGGATGGTCATACTGCTCTTTCCTGGGAGGTATGGAGGGTGAAGAGGCTGATAGATGGGACAAACCCTAGGGGCAGACTCAGAACCGGTTGGGAGTCCTGGGCTGCCAAGGAGGGAAGCGGGGCATGGTGGGGGTACGAGGAGGGTCATTGTGAATGGAGCTTTTGTTCACACCTTGGCACATACCCTGCCTAGGAAGGCTGATGGCTAAGTGTAAATCACTCTGGCCTCAGAGATCCTGAGAGTTGTGAAGTTCCAGCTTATGGGAACATCATGGTATTGATGGCCCTAGTGGTACCTCCAGAATTTCTTCATGGGTAGTGCTTGAGAAACTAGTTAGAAGTGATGGAATGGGAGACTTTTCTCAAAGCTGGTTTGCAGAGGAGCACATCATTTAGGGGGTCTGTTTAGTTGAGGAGGCTTTGGTATATGGACTGCTAATGGAGATTATCAGGGTACTAGGCTCCTCAGAGTCCCCTGGTCACTAGCATTTGAGTGCTGGTTGAGACCACTAGCTCTAGGAACAACCAGATCTTGGGTCAAATCTCAAGTTCAACGCTTATTAGCTGTGTGACCTTAGATGAGACACACTTGCTTTCTGAGCTTCAGAAAACAGGGATAATAATAGTGCATTATGAGCACTGGATTATGTAAGTAGTAAATAAGATGATGCATGTTAAATCTTAGCACAATGCCTGGCACACAGTAAGCATTCCAATAGCCATCCATTCTAAAGAGGGCTGGAGGATACCAGGCCCAATGTCACCAAAAGAAATGAGGCTTCATGTCTTAATGAAAGGGGTTAATGTGCCATGCAAGGAGTTGGTCTAATACCTAAGAGGCCACTGGCTCGCTTGGTCCATACCGAAGGATCAAAAGTGCCAAATAAACCTCAGGCTGGGTCATCCCATTTCATCCCCTTCTGTTTGTGGCCTCTGCTTATCCAGAGCAAAGTTCTGTGGGACTCCGTCTGAATGTCTTGGCCATAGGGAGTTTCTGGGTTAAGAGAGATGGAAACTAGCGGAAAAAGCTGAAGGCTGAACCAAGACTTGGGAACACACATGAGGTGTTAATGCAGGGGTTGCTAGGCACTACTTGGCCATCTGGAAGACACCACCCCAGAAGCATCTGGTGACAGGGAAGTAGGGAGAGGAGTGGCAGTAGGTGATCCCCAAACTTTACCCCAGGGACATTGTAGAGGATGACCCAATCCACTGGAGTCTTTGTTCCAGAGCCCATGGGTTCTTACAGTCCAAGGAGGAGAGGAGTCTCCCCCAAATCCATCCCCTTATCTCTACTCGAGGATAGAACCTCTTAGCCTCTGGGCTGCTGGAAGATGCTAAGACACACTGATTGCCAAGTGGCATCTGAGGCCCTCCATGTTTTCTGTCCTCACAGGGTGGCTGGAGATCAGAGCCATGGCTGAAGTCTTTCTCTTCAGGGTCAAATAAGGGTCATGGGTCAACAACTTGAGTGTCAACAAAGGTAAAAACAAGGGTTTTTAGAGCCACACTAGCCTGGGTTCATTTAGGCTTCTGTCACTTACTAGGTTTTTAAACTCTCTGGGCCTCAGTTTCCTTGTCTATAAAATAGGGATAATAATACACCCACCTCATGAAATTGTGAGGATTAAATGAGTTAATACATCCAGATCCATTGGATGTATTAACTCACATAGCACTGGCACATTGTCAGTCCTATGTGAGTGTGGCTATTGTTATTGTCTTCTATAATGCCACAGAGCACATCCTGGGCACTGACCTGCGCCATGTTTTGAGCTGTTTTGGGATTATGGAAAGTCTAGAGTTTCAGAAAGGTGCTCTGCCTGTCCAGCAATTGTCAGATGTGTCTCATCCATTTGGAAGAGACTGCCTGAGAATGCACCTTGGTTTTTGCCTCATGTTTTGTGGCAGGGGAGCCAAGACAGAGAGACAGAGAGAATGAGAGAAAGAGAGATAGAGACAGAAATGGAGACAGACAGAGACAGAGCCAGCGCTCAGAGTCACCAGGCAGAATGTGTGGGTCACTGTCCTGGGCCTGGCAAGGAGATCGGGGAGGAGGCCCAGCCTTGTGCTCAGATCCTTCATCACCCAC
Source organism: Eidolon dupreanum (assembly GCA_028627145.1). NCBI lineage: Eukaryota > Metazoa > Chordata > Mammalia > Chiroptera > Pteropodidae > Eidolon > Eidolon dupreanum. The sequence continues at coordinate 43,844,364 of CM053503.1, read as the reverse complement.
AAAGGTTTACCCCATTCACTGCTGTACCCCCAATGTGGAGGCCCAATGCATGGCCCCCCACAATTGCTCAAAATACACATGTCGAATGAAGCAATGATGAAATAGTTGGTAAAAGTGTTTCCGTGCTCTCTCTTTTTTCAGTTGCTTTTGATGCCGTGTCTTTCTTGGGAAAAGCTAACCTGTTTTCACAAGGTCTCAACAGTGACTGCTGGTCCCAGTAGAAAATTTGCAAGGCCAGCAGTCTATGTGCCTATGAGGTGTGAAGACGGGGAGGGTGAGGCCAGACTGGGAAGGTGTCCGTTTGCCTCCAGGACCATCCTAACTCCAAATGTGTTTCCTAAGACTGGCCCTGGGAGCGGTACTTTTCCCGCCTCAGCACTGTCGGCTCTTTCTTTCCCTATCATATCATCACTGCACTGACTCACCTCATTTGGTTGGAGCTCACCCAAAGCCGAAGGAAAAGCCAGACAGAAACCAGACTCTGTCCCCTGCACCTTGCCCTGGCTCCTCAGGACCAGGATGCTGCACGCCAAGCAGAGGCTCCGAGAGCGAGCGCAGCTCCAGTCCCTGCCCCCCATCCCGTCCCTAGCTGTAGCTCCTGCAGTGGGAGGAGAAAGGGAGGAAAGGAATCTGGGGAGGTTAAGAGGATAAACATGCTCGCTTGCATGTTTCTGACCCCATAAGGATAGGAGCCTGGTATAGATGAACCGTGTCCCTGCCTCTCCACTGTAGGGAAAGGCTGCAAATTCCAAGAGCACCAGGTACATACACACCCATATGTAAGGACCAAAGCAAATGCCGGAAAAAAAAAAAAAAGTAAAAGTTGTTTTTTGCTTATTTGCCATTTTAGATGTATAAGATTCAGAGTTTGTAGGACAGAGCCTGGAGTGTGGTAAGCCCTACATGTTTATTTAAAAAATAAAACCACCCTCCATGAGAAAGCAAAGCACAGAGGTTTTTGCTGTATATCCTTTTTTTAGTCCCTCTGACTAAAGTATTTGTTGACTTCCAGCCCATAGTTTCAATCAACCTAGGGGGATTTTCAAAGGCTTTGGTATGCCATTGGCAAAACAGTTTCAAATGAGGGAAGAACATTTCCCAGACTTGCAGGGACCTGTTGGAGGGAGGCTGAGAACTTTCTTCTGCAGTCTTGTCTCACAAGTGCCAATCGCCTGCTAAATCTGAGGGGTGGGGGCCAAAGCTGCTCCCCACAGCCCCCTGCATGTCTGCCCCACCCTTCCTGCCTAACACTAGCCAACTCCAAATTAAAATTCCAGCTCGCATGGCCTCCTCTGATGAGCCCAGGCCCCTTTCCTTCTGCATGTGCAGACTACCTATCACCCAGCACGAGGGCGTGGAAACTGTAGTGAGAGGCTGGGCTATGCATCCAGGGTCCCCACAGTTTGAGAGCTGGATTAGGACTAAGACATGGCCCAGAGCTTGGTCCTATGTACCAATGCTGTGACCCATAATTTGTGTGAGGCCCTTGCATAGGAAAACGCAACTGCAGGGACCCACCATCCCCACGACACAGATAATGGTGCCACCTTCAAAGCCCAGGGCAGAGAAGTTGCTTTACTGTGGACATTTGTGTCTCTATGTCTCTAGGTCTGAAAGTCCTAGAGAGGCTAGTGGGGTTCCCAGCATTACTAGACAGCCTTGGCTTCATGAGGGAGAGGTGGGTATCAAGCTTCCCAGTCCACAGAGGGGCCGGTCTCCTCTAAGTCCTACCATCTTGAGAATCCAACTGAGTTCAAAGTTGGGACCCAGAGCTGGGGTGTGGGCAGAATTCCCGTTGGCTTTGTTGGAGGCAGAAGAATTCTTCCCTCAACTCCTCCCTGAGGCGAGAACTTTGTGAAGAGTTGCCGGGGCTCGTGCTGCTCCAGCTGCCCTACCCGATCCTGCTGAATCTGGCTTCCAGCTCACAGGTAGGGCTGCCAACCATTGCCCAGTCAATAGGTGACTCACGCCTCAGCTATTGCTACCCACTTTTTGTGCTGAACATACATGGGATAGAAGGTTTGCAAAGATGAAGACACTGTGACTTTCTTTCTCTCCTGGAGGGGGATATGGTGCCTGGGCCAGGGCATGGGGGTTACTTGTGGGTTCAAGTGTAGAGTGCTCTCAGGAAAGGGGTTTGGGGAGAGGAATGGGGGAAAGTCCAAGAAATAAAGAGTCGTGAACTCTGTCCTCAGAAGGTGCCCATTCTGAAGGGGACAAGAGACCTGCCCTCTGAACATGGACCCAGGGACAGAAGCAGGCAGACAGCATTGGGCTGGGGAGGGCCCCACACAACAATCTGGGGAAGGAATAAGAGAAATGACCTTGTTTCTGTCAATTCAATTCAGTGTTCACAGAGCACCTCCAGCGTGCAAAGCTAGGCTGAGTGTATGATGATGTGAAAATAGGCCAGATGTGTTTCCTAACTTTGGAGAGTACACCATCTGGTAAGACCTAGAGGACATGTGCAAAACCTTTTTCTATTAAAAATGTGTGTTATTGAATATGTTCAATTCCACATCTCTTCTATTAAAGACATACAGATTGTGTTGGGGTTCTGAGGAGGGAGCCCTGGGCTGGTACTGCAGATTTGCCTAATCTTTGCCCTATGGACGGACACCTGGCCCAGTCCGCTCCCATATTCTCTGTCCTTGCACACCTCTGTGAGGGAGGCCAGACCAGTCACCCTTGTCCCCCCTCTGCCAGAGAGACCAGCAGGGCGGGCACTATAGCTCACTTAACCTTGCACTTGTCTTATGCTGATGGGAAAAAAGATGCCCGGTGAAGCTAAGTAACGTGTCCTGCCAAGTCCTGGTAACTCCCTTAGTGGATACTCGACAGAAAAGCTCGATGAGCTCCATGTAATCCCTCCCTTCCTGTCACAATAAAATTCCAGGCTGGGGTGGGACTCTCCCACACAGCAGTGGTGCTGGTGCCTGGCTCCCCCAGGCGAGCATCTCCATTGTTTATAGCTGTCCAGGTCTGGCACTGCAGGAGGGGATGCCCTGTCTGCTGGGGGGAGGATTCCTAAAAAGCCAGACATAAAGTGCAGCTTCCCCTCATGTCAAGCATCCAAACACTCCCTGCCACAGTTACTTGCCTACTCACACACCCTTGGTCCCTTGCATCTGGATCTGAGCTTGGCACACTCTAGCGATTCTCAGACTGGCCAGAACACATTCCTGTTCCACCAAGTCCTTCCTCTTCCACAGCATAGCTGGGGGGAGGAGGAATGGAGAGAAGAGAATGTCCCAGTGTCTCAGGAGGGGTGGAGTTTCCCCACAGGCAGTGGGGACTATAATACCCAGGACCTCTGTTGTGGTGGGGACATACCTGATGGCAAACTTCCAGTGGAAAGAGAACTTGTGCTAGGAGTCCCCAGACACCTCCTTCAAGCTCAGATCTGTTCTATCAGCGGCTAAAAGGCCCCCAATATGTCTCAGGGCCCCTGAGACACTCATACTTGTTCCCTGAGAGGCAACAGAGTGTGAAATTGGTGAACTCAGTAAAATTAATCTGAGTCTCAGGAATTCTCCAGGCAGGGAGGCAACCCAAACCTCATTGCCTAAGACCTGTAAGGCCAGCTCTGGCCATTGATCTGTCTGTCTGGATTTACCTGTCCACTGCTTTCACATCATAGCCTCTAGTGAGCAATCATATTTCAGCTGATCCTCAGCAGCTCGAAGTCATTTTCCCACAGCCATGGTTTCCTTGTGGCTAAGGACAAGCCCTGACTAGAGATCCTGGAACTCAGGTTGGATCCTCACTCTTTTACTCTTGAAAACATAGCCTCTCAGCCCTGAGGCTTCAAAGCCATCCCCCTCAACCTCTACCTCCAGCCCTAGCCCAGGGATGCCTCCCTTATAGCTCTTTCTGGCCCAAGCACTACCTGAGAGTCCTGCTTCTGTTTGGGGGAGGCAGAGAGGTGGCCCCATTCAGGTCTGCAGCCCAAAAGAGGGAGTGTGGTTTAAGATAGACACTTGCCAAAGCCTAACCAGATTCCCTCTCCTCTGCCTGGTGCCACAGCCTACCTGGACAAGCTTTACAGAGTCTCTTATAGAGGTCCTCCCTAAAGCAACTGGGACAGATTGTTATGCCAGCTTCCTGGTCTTCCAAACCGGCTCTGTCTAGTCTCGCTGGAAAGGCAATTCATAGACTTAGAATTTTGTTTTCCATTCTCCTGGCCCTGAAGGAGACTTTGGGCCAGAGCCCACAGAAAGCACAGCAGTTCCCGCTGCTCAGAGCGGTCGGTTCCCCGTTATAACAGGCAGGCAGATTCTCAACACGTTTCTGATGAGATTAGAAGCTCCTGCAGGTATGTGTTTGTGGCGGCCCTCAGCCTGTATCAACAGATACAATGACTCATTTCTTGCTTAGTGGAATAACTGAGAGCTTGCTGGAACACACCTGGGGGGCCAGGGAGTGGGCAGAGCAGCTCCCCCTGAAGAGAGACGTGACTGCCAGGCCGAGTATCAGGACTTCTACGGGGGATCCCAGGGGTTTCTTGGGTTTGCTCAGCCCCACAGGGTCCTGTACAGGCTGAAGTGCAAGGCAAAAGGTTAAATACCATAGAAAATGCTGAATTAGGAAGAGCTGTGGAGGGAGAGGACTGCCTCTGCAGAAAGCAAAGTGATGTACACCAGAGGCTGAGGGTGTCCCCACTTCCACTGTGTCTGGAACTTGGGGCTTGGTGGCCTTTCTGGTGCAAACTTTGCAGAAGAAACTTTCTCTGGACTCTGGAATAACTGCCTCCCCCAAGAAAGGAAATTCTGCAGTAAAGGATGGGTCTATTCCTCCCCCTGGCACATAGCTGAGGTATCAAGCTACGATTGCCTTCCAAGTGCTGAAACTTCTTGCAGCAACCTGTCTAGAAGAGTCACAAGGGCAGATTACCACCAGTGGGGACTTGCATTGTCTCCCACTCATGGACAGTGTACACCATGCTAGGATGGTTGACCGTATCACTGGTCCTGTAAGGATCCCTCAAGACCCTGGCCAAATGCCTCTTTGCTTCCTGGCATCTTTCTTGAGCCGTTCACAGCCCTGAGCCCCCATGGGGAAGTGAAACTTGCTGGCAGTGTCACTAACTTGCTGCCAAGACATCAGCGCTGCAAGGCAAGGTTATTCCTAACTAAGCAGAGCCTGCCAGGAAGAAAGCGTTTGCACCCCACACCACCGTGCAGGTGTGCCGGTGAGCTCACAGCTGCCCCCCAGGCGTGCCCAGCCCACTTAATCATTCACAGCTCGACAACTCTCCCGCCCAACCCCAATCTAGAAGATAAAAGAGAGGATTGTGGTCCCAGGGTAACAGAGCCACCTGCTTCTTCCTGCTGAGCTCTGTTCTTTCTAGCACCTCCCAACCCCTAGTGCCTAGTACTCTTGCTCCACAAGGATCAAGCCATCATGTCTCGCCAGTCGAGTGTGTCTTTCCGGAGTGGGGGCAGCCGTAGCTTCAGCGCCGCCTCTGCAATTACTCCGTCTGTTTCCCGCACCAGTTTCACCTCTGTGTCCCGGTCCGGGGGTGGTGGTGGTGGCGGCTTTGGCAGGATCAGCCTTGGGGGTGCTTGTGGAGCAGGTGGCTATGGCAGTCGGAGCCTCTACAACCTGGGGGGCTCCAAGAGGATCTCCATCAGTACTGGTGGTGGTGGCTTTAGGAACCGATTTGGTGCCGTTGCTGGAGGTGGCTATGGAGCTGGAGGTGGCTATGGCTTTGGAGGTGGAGCCGGGAGTGGATTTGGTTTGGGTGGTGGAGCTGGTGGTGGCTTTGGGCTTGGTGGTGGTGCTGGCTTTGGTCTCGGTGGTGGAGCTGGCTTTGGTGGCCCCGGCTTCCCTGTCTGTCCCCCTGGAGGCATCCAAGAGGTCACAGTCAACCAGAATCTTCTGACTCCCCTCAACCTGCAAATTGACCCCACCATCCAGCGGGTGCGGACTGAGGAGCGGGAGCAGATCAAGACCCTCAACAACAAGTTTGCCTCCTTCATCGACAAGGTGAGACACGATCTTTTGTGAAAAACCACTGTGAGTATAGAATAAATGCCAAACAGAGTAGGAAGAGGGAGAATTTATGAAGGTATGAAATCCTTCATAGTTTACAGTTATGTGTTTCTATTTGTTTCTGTGTTCTGGATTTGTGGCCCATTTTCTTAATTAGACTTGGAAGAGACAGTCTTAGTTCTTCCCTTTCAGAGAGTACCCCAAAGCGCTTCTGGAGTACTGTTGGGCAAAGAGGTGAATTCTGTACTTTGTGTAATGGGGCTGATTACAGAGAAAGGTAGAAGAGTTCATTGGGCAGTAGCAGTCTGAGTGCCTTTGCAGCCACTATTGCACTGGACCTCACTCTGCCCAGCCGTACCCAGCATTATCTGTGCCCTAGATAAGGGCCTTCCTTGTCTCTCCAGAAGTGAGATTAGGTACTTCACTCTGGATCTCCCAGAGCCCAGGGACAGGCATTGCATATGGGAAAGGTTTAGGGGGACAGCATGAGGTGGGAAAAAAACCTGATAATTAATCAATGAAACATGAAATCTGGTTTCTCCATCTTCAAACTCTGTTTCCTCCAGGTGCGGTTCCTGGAGCAGCAGAACAAGGTCCTGGACACAAAGTGGACCCTGCTGCAGGAGCAGGGCACCAAGACCGTGAGGCAGAACCTGGAGCCTTTGTTTGAGCAGTACATCAACAACCTCAGGAGACAGCTGGACGGTGTCCTTGGGGAGAGAGGCCGCCTGGACTCAGAGCTGAGAAACATGCAGGACCTAGTGGAGGACTTCAAGAACAAGTGAGTTGTGGTGGAGTGGACAGGGGAGAGTGATGGCCTCTTAATACCAGATGTACTTCATAACCAGACTACTGCTTATGCCTTTCTCACAGGCTAGATGCATATGCCTTCTATAAACACCCAAAGTACTAAAATCCATTTCTATGTTTAGGAAGTTCCAGCCCCAAGCTCAGCTCCTCTACAAGGTACTTAGCCACTGGCCAGAGCAACAAGCTCTATGCCCTTGGTACCAGCTGGTGAAAAAGCAGCAATGTAATCCTTGCTCTTTTGGGCTTTCCTCCCGAGTACCCTCAAAATACAGAGCATGGGCTTTTGATGGATTCCCCACAAAGCGGGAATTGATGACATAACCCAGCTTCATGGCTCAAATAATTTCTTTAGTCCTTATGAACCAGGGATGCTAGTTTTGAAATTTTTTTTTAAGGCTGTGAAAGCTGAAAAAAGCACCAGTGAAAGTGATTAGGTTTGGAGATGGAGAGAAATAGTACAGCTTTTCTACAGGAATATTCTTGGAGCAACTGAATTATAGCAATTAAAGAATGATTACCTGGTGGTCCATTAAATAAAAAGCAATATCCTAATGGGTAAGGACCTTGTCCAGAGGCTCACACTCCCACTGCCCCCTCTCTGCCTATATGATGTGAGAAGCCCCTTCCCAGTGGGAAAGCAGGCTGACTTTATGCAATTGACTAAGACCCTAGGCCTCACCTGTCCCTCATCTTCTGCTAAGCACTTCCCATCCCTTTTGCTCCCAGGTATGAAGATGAAATCAACAAGCGTACCACTGCTGAGAATGAGTTTGTGATGCTGAAGAAGGTGCGTGGGTAGAAGAGAACCTGTTGCCTGTGGCTGTGCTCTCTTATGGTGTCAGTTCATTTAAGTCAGGGTGGAAACCATCCTGCAGTGCCAACCATCCCTGTTTCTCTAGGATGTGGATGCTGCCTACATGAACAAGGTGGAGCTGGAGGCCAAGGTCGATGCACTGATGGATGAGATCAACTTCCTGAAGATGTTCTTTGAGGCGGTAAGAGATGCCCTTATTCAGGACCCAGTGAGACGGTCACTGGGACACCACCAGGGATTAGGGTCTCCAGGATTAAGTGACTTCCAGTGGCTTCTAAGCTATGGGCACGTCTCTGCCTTTCCTATCCGTTTAGGACTATTCACACTTTATTACTTATAAAGCCAATTCCTTAAAAAAAAAAAAAAGGCCAAATTTAAAGCAAAATACCTTTTCGACAATCATTTTGCAGAGTGAGGTTTAGAGTGAGTAATTAGAGGTACAAGTATACCTTTCCTGGACCTCCCCTCTCTGTTTTCTCTTAGCATGGCAAGACTAGACTAGATTCTTTTGAAATAAGTTATGACCCAAGGAGATTCACATCTGATCGATTACATAGTATATTTCCTGGAGGTTGATAGTTGTTAAAAAAAAAATTTAAATAGATTTAATATGGTTTGGGTTACTTATTAACTTATCTAAATGTTTGATGTAGGTAGCTATTGTTTTTTTTTTATTTTTTCTCAAGCTGACATACCAGAATGAGTGAAATATTTGAATGGACCTGACATAAAATAACGCAGACTCAGATGACTGACTTCAAATCTCCTTGCAGGAGCTGTCCCAGATGCAAACGCATGTCTCAGACACGTCTGTGGTCCTCTCCATGGACAACAACCGCTCCCTGGACCTGGACAGCATCATCGCTGAGGTCAAGGCCCAATATGAGGATATCGCCAACCGCAGCCGGACGGAAGCCGAGTCCTGGTACCAGACCAAGGTTGGTGCCCTGGTGAATGTGTCCTGAGTGAGGGGATGGACATGTGTCTAGGATTTTAGGCCATGACAAAATGTTAAGGATGGGGCTCCTAAAATCTGTGGAGGCCTTTTGGGTTGAGTTATGGGGATAGTCATGCAGGCCTTTGCCACATAAACTCAAGAACCTTAAGGAGAATCTCACTTTGAATTTCACACCAGTGTCTTCAGGAAAGCAAAGCACTAAAAAGGAAATTATCTAAGACCAGATTCACCTTGACAAAGCTAATACCAGCCTCAGGCCCCAGATAACTTGACCACTTGCCACCTCCTGGTATCTCCTGCCTATGAATGTTGGCAAAGTGTTTCCACCCTCATATAAATGGAATCTTTCCTCTTTTCTGGTGGCACCAGTATGAGGAGCTGCAGCAGACAGCTGGCAGACACGGCGATGATCTCCGCAGCACCAAGCATGAGATCTCTGAGATGAACCGGATGATCCAGAGGCTGAGAGCCGAGATCGACAATGTCAAGAAGCAGGTAGGGAGAGGCTGAAAGAAAGCAAGACGGGGCCTGAGCTCTGAAAGAGAGACCTGTTTCGTTTTGTTTTACTTTTTCTAAACACACACACACATGCATATACACCCAGAGCTGGAACAAGTACCAGAATTTCAATGTTCCCACATCCACAATGACCAGGACAACTCTGGAATCTCAGAAAGAGATAGCTCATACCCAGCTCACTACTAAAGTGTTCCCACTCTTTTCTTTTCCTTCTAGTGTGCCAACCTGCAGAACGCCATCGCTGATGCCGAGCAGCGTGGGGAGCTGGCCATCAAGGACGCCAGGAACAAGCTGGCCGAGCTAGAGGACGCCCTGCAGAAGGCCAAGCAAGACATGGCCCGGCTGCTGAGGGAGTACCAGGAGCTCATGAACACCAAGCTGGCTCTGGACGTGGAGATCGCCACCTACAGGAAGCTGCTGGAGGGCGAGGAATGCAGGTGGGTTACGTAGGGCTGACACCACAAGCCAGAGATGGCCTCACATTTGATAACTAGAGCTTCTTCTCCACAACAGGATGTAAACATACACACACACACACACACACACACACACACACACACTATTGTGTGCATGATAATTATCCATTATTAATCTGGTTTCAATCTGACACCTAGGCATACAGCTCACTCACACAGTGTGGTCCCAACTCACTTTTCTGACCAGTATTCCTGGATGCTGCCTCTCCTTCAAATAACTAAGCAATTCAAAAGATGTCTTCCCCATTCTTCAAGTACCTTTCCTGCAGAAAGCTTTTCATGATTACTCCAGCTGAGTTAAATTCACCTGCTTTTGGATTCTCAAATACTCCATTTTCTTCAGTCTTCTGACATGCCCACTGCCTTCTTTCTGTCAGAAGTATTTCTGTCATGCCAAGTCCCTTCACAGAATGTAAGCTCCCACAAGGCAAAAACTGCTTCATACTTGTTCATAGTTCCCGCAGCCTCTTACTCATGCTTTCCATATAATGGGTGGAGGAGTATATGAATCATAATCTTCCTCTGATATTTGTTTCTAGGCCAGGTCTTTGTTGAGAAAGAGAGCTATCTCTCTAATTTAAGCAGTTTTTTAGGGTACACAGGCTCCTTGCTTATAGATCAAGCTCTAAATGTGACTCCAGGAGTTATCTACATGGACTCGTGCTATCTTTTGGGGAGTTTTTATCTCTTATTTAAATTTTCTTCTTTCAGATTGAGTGGAGAAGGAGTTGGACCAGTCAACATCTGTAAGTAACTTTAAACAGACATTAACAATGACAATGATAATATGTGGTATTTGGTACCAATTCAGAATCTCTGCTGTTTCTAGATTCCAGACATTCCCACCCCTATATATGGTTCTTTAATACACTTAGTGAGAAGCAGGTGGTGGAGGGGAGGGGACACAGATTGCGACATGAAGCAGTGTGACTCATGTTTTATATCGTACCTGTCTCCCTGCCTTGCCCTATCCCCCAAGGATTTAGTACCATCCCTTATCTACTATGTTCACCAACTTTCTGTCAGGAACCTTTACTAAATGACTTAGTTTTTCTGGGCCTCATTTACTCTGCAAAAGGGGTCAGATATAGTATTATCACTAGAAAAATCAAATAAATGGGATGGTAGAATCAATCTGACAGACTGGTCTCACCAAGTTCTCCCTCCTTTTTCTGCAGCAGTCGTCACAAGCAACGTCTCCTCTGCCTACGGTGGTGGCGGTGGCTTTGGCGGCGGCCTCGGTGGAGGTCTTGGCGGCGGCCTCGGTGGAGGTCTTGGCGGCGGCCTCGGTGGAGGTCTTGGCGGCGGCCTCGGTGGAGGTCTTGGCGGTGGTCTTGGTGGAGGTAGCGGCAGCAGCAGCTACTACTCCAGCAGCAGTGGGGGCGTCGGTCTAGGCAGTGGGCTCAGTGTGGGGGGGGGCTCCGGCTTCAGTTCAAGCAGTGGCCGAGGCCTGGGAGGTGGTTTTGGCACTGGCGGCGGGGGCAGCAGCTCCAGCGTCAAATTTGTCTCCACCACCTCCTCTTCCCGGAAGAGCTTCAAAAGCTAAGGGCTTGCTGCAAGTCACTGCCTCCCAAAGGCAGCAACCCGGCCCCTGGTGACTGCCTTTCTAGGTGGGTGCCAAGCCAAGTTTTCTCTTTTACTGGAGTGTAGTCTAGACCAAGCTTATTGCAGAACCACAGTCTTTGGTTTCCAGAAAAGCCCAATCCCCAGTCTCTAGTCTCTTAAGCCGCGATTCTATGTTCTGCTTCAAATCAGCCTTTAAGTTTCTACAGCATGGTCCTTGATGAAAGAAAAATCCAAAGTATTTCAGTATCTAAACCATCAAACAGAGTTCCCACCCCAATCCCAAATTTTGTTCTGGTTCTGACTACCTTCAGAGTGTGTTCAATAAAATGCTTTTATAATATAAGCTGTTGTGCAGAATTCTTTTTTCAAAGCCTACAACCAGCCTAGAGACCTCTTGAGGTTCAATGTGTCCAGATGTAATTGGTTTCTTTAATGATTTACAGGGAAAATGGAATGACCTTGAAGGGAGAGTGGCCATTCAAGGTGGTCAGGACAGAGACCCCAGGAGGCTGAGTGAAGTTTGCTAAAGCCTGTAAAATAAAGGAATCTCTAGAGGGCATAAATGGGAGTGTCCATTGTATTGCAATTAGGACAAGATTGTAGAGCATTTTGTTGGAGAAAGTCCCCATTCAAGTGGGCCAATTTGCAAGTAACAGCATCAATTAGCTTAAGTAAAATTTATAAATAAGGGATATGTTGCCTTCAGAACCCAAAAAGTCCTAAAAGATGTTGGGCCTGTTCTAGTATTGCGGGTAATGAGAGGGTCAATAGCTATTTCTGAACAGTGTCAGGGATGGAGTGACCTTTGGATTACCAAATAATTTCAGGACCTTAACTGAGGTGAACTCCTTTGTGAATATTTGTATGTCCTGTATGAGTGTGTCCAGTGAATCTCTTTGGAGGAGGAATCATCAATGTAATGTCATACCTGTGCTCCTGAGGAAAGTCAGATGCATTTAAGATCTTGCCTGCAAAGACTATGTAACGGCAGGTCTATTGAAGTACTCCGTGAGTGTCTGGGTAAAGATGTATTGTGCTCTTTCAGAAGGCAAAATATGACTGAGAGCCTATCGAAATGGCTCTCAGTCCTCACTCATAAAAGCCAAATATTTACCAGTTACTGATTAGATAGGGTCAGCAATTTCAATAATATTGGGTAGTGTACCTTAACGGGTGTGACCATGGCATTAGGGTTGTGGTAATCCACTGTGAGCTATGTTTATTCTTTCCAGCTTTAAAAACAGGCCAAATTAGGTTGTTGAATGGAGAAACAGTGTGTATATTATCTTTTCTCTCAATGTATCCCCTATAATGAGTTTCTCTCTTTGAAGGGCCTATTTTAATTTATATTGGGCATATTAACTATTTTAATTGGGGGAAGGTCCATAGAATCCCATTTTGTCAAACTAATTTGTAAGTGTCAGCAACTTAATTTTAATTTGTTTCTCATTGGGTCAGAGTGTCCATGACCACCGTAAGATATTTCAGGGGCAATTGATGGCATGATCATGTGAAATTTAAGTAAGTCAATAGTTCTGACAATTAAGGTGAGGCACACTCATTTGTTTCTATTTTGTATTGTATAACTTCCCCAAGATTACAGGGTACTTCGATTAAATTTAGTGACATACTCAGGCATAAGTATAATTTGAGCTCCAACATGGATTAAGGCCATGAAGATTTATCATTTGGTATATTTCATCAGATGTTAAAGTTTATTTGTAGTCTGTGTGATAGAGCCAATCCACAGCCCTTTTCATTTTTTTGATGTATAAATTCTCTTGGTAAATTTTGGATTTTCAAATTCATGAAATTGTGTTTCAGTTTTTTGTAACCCTCATGCCCATTTCCAAGTTTCTTTCCTTTCTTTCTCTTTCTTCCATTTCCTTCCTTCCTTCCTTCCTTCCTCCCTCCCTCCCTCCTTTCCTTCCTTCCTTCCTTCCTTCCTTCCTTCCTTCCTTCCTTCCTTCCTCGCTCTTTCCCTCCCTCCCCTCCCCCCACAACCCATTTCCTTTCTATGGTTACTGGATATACTTGTGGGAGAGAGGGATTCCCTCTACCCTGCTCATATCTATAAATTTCTTCCTCCAGAGAATATTGAATCAATATCATCAGAGTTTGGGGCCTCCTCCATGTAAATAGTTGAATTAACCCCTTAGCTGTGTTACAAAGGTGTCATATAAGTTTTACCCTATGGCCCTGAGGATGAGGATCTTTTTTCTTTTTTTCTTTTTCCGACAGAGGCATGGGCAGCAGCAGCAACAGCTAAGGCATTTTGTAGGGTCGTAGTAAACCATCTGCCCTTAAGAGTGTAGCCTCAGTATGCCACTAGTAACTGCTCTTCCTCCACATGAACAATTGCCTAATAAGACTATGTATTGCACAGGTTATCAATCTTTCCCCTGAGTACTTCATAGAATAAAGTTAAACACCTGCTTGAGATACACATCAGTGTTCACAGGGTAAGAGTCATTCTCTTCTGCTTAGTGTCAGTCATTATTTACAGATGAATTGAGACATACAATTCAATATGAGACACACAGATAGGTCTGGACTGAGACACGTGACCCACTGCCACTTTGAGGAGGCCCTAGTCCTGTACTCCTGACCCTTAATGACAGTTATTGAAACTTCCGATATAGATTAGTTAGATCTCTAACAAAAGGCTTGGTAGAACTCAGTAATGTAGCACAAAGCAGAACATCTCAAAGGGCAAACTTGAGAGCAGGCAGCAACACAACTCAAATAGCCCACTAGCCAGAAAGTATACACTCCCAAGCAGACAGCAGAGCCAGGTTGCAAACCAAAGCAAGCAAAAAAGACACTAGTAGTAGGCAGTCATCATCTAGACATCCTGATGACAGCACCAATTATTGTGACCACCCTACAGAGGCAGGATGAATCGCCATTCAAAATTTGGTTTAGGATCACACAATGTAAATATATATACGTCTTACTGCTAAAATGTACAACTGAAACTTACCAGATTTCATTAACTAAGGTCACCATAAATTAAAAAAAATTTTTTTTTTTAAATTTGGTTTAGCTATTGGAACTAATGATGCCACACACACTAAGATAGTATGGAAATGTGTATTATTCACATAATAAGTCTTTCTAAAAAGAGTAGGACAGGCTTCTCAAGCTGGCCCAAATATGGCTTGAAAAAAACAGGGAAAAGAGACTAAAGTGGAATTTTTATGGTAGTTGGGGTGAGTCCAGGCTAAGGATTCCTGCACATGGTTTGAAGTTTCCACCAGTCACAAAGAAAGAATTACTCAGGCTTTCTTATTAGTTTCCTCAGATGTGGGTAGAAGGAAGAGAGGGAAGTGTTGGGCTTAAAAGTCTTCAACTGTCAAACATCATTACAGTAAAGTTTGTTTAACATTAAAAAAAATCAATCATATAATACACAGCTTCAACAGAATAAAATAATAAGAACAAAATGGTCATATGCTCCCCCAAACTAGACAGCATTTATTATTTTTAATAATGAATAATCAAAATTTTCTCATTGAGATAAGGAAGGAAGCAAGGATAACTCTAATAACCACAATTATTCAGCATTTTACTGGAGAGTATAGCCAGTGCAATAAGACAAGATGAAGAAATAAACATTTAAATAGTTAGAAAAAATGAAAGTAAACTATAGTTACTCACATATGACATGATTATGTACATAGAAAATCAAAAGATTCTTCAAAGTATTAGAATTAGTAAGTGAATTTATCAAGGTCACTAGAAAATCAATATAAGAATCAATTGTATTTCTACATACTAGCAAGAAATGATTAGAAAATGAAATTTAAAAAATGCCATTCCAGTAGCATCAAAAAAAAA
>CM053503.1:43751680-43828887 GCA_028627145.1 Eidolon dupreanum | reverse complement strand
ACACACACACACACACACACACACACACACACACACACACACCAAAAGGCAAGGGTAATGTGTGCAAAGTATGAAAGTAAGTGAACAATGGCAAGTCCAACTTCAGAGAGGCTAAGTGGGTATCACTTCTTTCAAGGGGAAATTTTGAAAGAAGTAGGGAAAACATATTTTAGAACTAAATCCATAAAATACCAGAATGTCTAAACAACCGTACCAAAATAGAGAGTATAGGTGTTTATCTCTTAGAGATATTAAATGCTTGCTCCAGGAAAACAAAACAAATTAAAACAAACAAAAGAATTCCATTTATTGCACAATCATACCCTCTAAATCATTCCAGAGAGAATCTACAGAAATCTCACAACTTCTCTGGAGAGAGAATGTCCCCGTTTACCATTAGACTATAGAAGCCCTTTGATACTGAATTGAATTCTTCTTGCTAAAGTTTAAGTGTACTCTTTGGTTGCTATAACAACAACAACAACAACAACAACAAAAACAGATTAGCCTCCTATTGTAAGGCCTTTTCCCTTTCTTCATATGTCCTATTTCCCAATTCATTCGTCATTTTCATTAGTCTCTGGGCTTACTCCAGATTGGCCAACTATTGCTTAATAAACCAGTTGCTTGGGGCGAATGAAAAGCACTTTGAAGCATTCCTTTAAAAGGAATTAGTGTCTCTCATTAGCCTGATGGGAGCATATCCAGAATATCCACTAGGAGGGAATTACCCAGAGGGCGTTGGGGCAACCTTTCCTGTGGGGTCATATATCATTTTAGCCCATTCCAGAAAGGGAGGTGAGAGCAGTGTCTTGGTGATTCAGATGTAACCTACATCATAGACATGGTGCTAGTCTGTTCAGTAGAAATTATTTCGTCCCACCAGATTACAGAAATATATCTGGTTTTGTCCCTGGAAGCCTCCTGCAAAGCTGTACATCAATCAATTGTGTTTTAAGTGCATTCAGAGAGAGCTGGTTAATTGAAAGAGTACTGTGCTGGATCCTTCTTCAAAGATACAAATTATTTTATAATAACATCATGGGCTCTAATTTTTCATTCCTCTATATCTGGGCTTTTGAATGTTTACCCCTCTAAAATCAGAGCACAGAGACATACCCATTCTCCAGTGACCTTGAGTCAATCACTGCCAGCTTAATGACTCTCAGTTTCCCAGTATCATTGTCACTGTCACCATCCTCATCATCACTGTGTACTCACTTGGTGCCTGCAGGTCAGCTGGGCATCAGGCAATCCAGAATGAGGCAAGGACTCCTAGGCCAAGGCTGGATGCCCTACAGACCCAGCCCTCCAAAGGATGGTGGAAAACACAACCCCCCATCCAGAAGCTTCTGCCTGTGAAAACATCCAGGTAAATGATGCATCACCAAGATGTTTCAGACAGAAACATAACTTGACAGACAAAGTAGGTGTGCATTCAGCAGATAAACACAATCCCGTCTTGCATATTCATGAATGGCTTCACTCTGTGACTTATCCATGAGAAATGTTAAACCAAGCCAGCTATCCAGCCTCTCCTCCCATGCTCATGAGGCTACATCCTCTTGTGTATGCCTGAAATGTGGCCCTTGGAGCCAACAGGGAGAGCAAAGCTCATCCAAAGCCCTCAACTTCCATCCTATGATCAATCACATCCTCACTGCCAGGGACAGCTGCAGGAGTACCCCATTTCATTTCCACTTTCCTCCCCCAGCAGTGTCCCTGTGTAGCTGCTCCTTAGACACTCGGTGAAATGCCCTAACCCTGGGAGCAAACAAGGTCATTAAAGTCAGAGATGAATAGCCAAAATGCACCCAGAATCTTCTTGTCTGAATCCCCTCAGTCGCTTTCTGTGAGGGTGCACTGTGAGGGCCCTTGAGACACTCGCATTGCACTCATCTCCTTCCAGGAGGGGCCCCAACTCTGCTTCCTAGGCAATGTGGCAGGTGTGGTGGGGCCGTGCTTTTATCACTAAGCTCTATGATATGAGGGAGGCTTTGGGTAAATGTGGGCATCAGAAGAATCAGGATCTTTTCCTTGGCCACCAAATGGCTATAAGGACTTCAACAATTCTTGTCCTTGGTGTCCCCATCTCCAAAGGCTCTGTCAGCCCCTAGAAAACTGACTGCACTCTTTCACTTCACTCCTCTGTCCTAAATGCACCCAGGTAGCACCACGTTCATGTGTGGATTGTTCTGTGAATGTTCCTAAGACATACATGATTGTACTTCTGTGCTTTGCATGTGCATATCTGTTGGGTGTGTCTAAAGGACTTGACCCTGGAGGGAAGGGGCTGCTTTATCTTGTTTCTCTTAAGCACAAGTTTGAATGAAAACTTTTGTTGCTAAAATCAACTGAAGGGGACTTGAGGGTTGCCTGACCACTTGCACAAAACTCTGTACCAGCCCATCAAATTTGGACCTGAGTGAAATGCCTGGTTATGTCAGTGGTAAAAGAGAACAGATGAGGTAAGGTCTGACCATGTGCCAGTACATCCCGAATCCTGAATCTTTGTAGTTTCCTGAAATCAACTAGCACGTTTAGACCCTATGGGGAGCAATTCTTGCCACTGAGTTCAGAAGCAAAGGGAGCCATGAGATGGAGGATCTGACTCCCATAGAGGCAGGCTAAGTGGCACCTTAGTGATCTCAAATATTGAGGAATTCTTCTGCCTTGGCATGAATAGTCAGGTTGAAAGTGTTTCTGGTTGGGAGTCTCAGGTATCACCACCACAGAAGTATCTTCTCTACAGTAATCCCCTAGGAATTGCAAATTGGGAGACCCGGGTGTGACTGCACCTACAAATAGCCTCAGCTCCTCTTTTTCTTTCAGTGTGAGCTCTAGGAGGGAAGGGGCTATCTGCTTTGTTAACTGCTCTATCTCCTGTGCCTAGTACAGTGAATACCTGACACACAGTAGGTATTAACAAATAATTATTTGTTAATTATTATTTAACAGGACTCCCTGAGATAGGAGGGGGCTGTCTGGGAGGATTCTAGCTTTTGAGGAGCTACGAGTAAGTAGCTGGTGACTGGGTTCTCAGACACTGTGCCCAGGAACCCTCTGTGCATTAGGCCAGACTGCTCTAGAAAACCTAATCCCTTCTGTCCCCCACTCAGCCTGCCCTCTTCTGGCACTGGCCTAGTTAGAAGTCAAGCTCCTTGGTGAGTCCCCCTCCTGCCCCCCACCATTCCCTCAGCCTTGGGAGGTGTTTCTCCATGCCTTCCTCTTCTCCTCCACTGACCTCCACAGTCCTGGTTGCCATCTGGCCCAGTCTTCTTAAAATATACCACAGCAAGGACCTCAGTGTCCTTCTGAGATTGAGAGAGACCACTCTGAGCAGGAAGAGCAGGGAACAAGAAACCAAAGAGTTTGGCACTTCCAGCCTTGGGCACCAGAGCACATACCATAACGCTTGAATCCACTGCTCCCCAAAACCTCAAGAAAACTCCTCCCAGACAGATCCAACAATACAGTTGGAGAGACTCAAGAAATTTGGAGAACAGAAAGGAATATATAACTCTTATTTAACTTAGATAGCCTGTGTCAGGTAAACTTCTGCCACAATTCTCTCTGTGAAACACACCTGATCCTCAGAGGTAAACCAACAACCAGCACACCAGGAAACCAAAGCAGGTGAAAAAATACACTGATGTGCAAGCCACAGGCATTCTCAGGGAACAAGTGAAAGGGTTAGTGCTTGGGCACAATTTACCTGAGAAGGCTTCTTGGGAGTGAGTTCTAAGTGAAATTATAAAGGATGTTAAAAACGAAACTAAGAACTTGACCTGGCAAGAAGGAAAGAAAGTGTTCATAGTCTCTAAGTTTTGAGGTCTTAAAGGGGATGGTGACACAGGCTCTCAGGGAGGCCAGGGTGTCAGGCATTCATGTAGACATCTTCCACCAAGGTTAAGGTCAGAGTGAAGGTCAAGTTCACAGAAGAGGGAGTGAATGAGGAAGAGAGATAAAAGACAGCTGTTTCCATCTATCTCACCAAGGTCAGTGAGTAAGACAATCTAGCTTTGGAAACAACAGTCCAGGTGGAAAAACTAGAGAGAAGAGGCAGAAAAAAAGTAAGTGGACAACTTCAGACAAGAGGTGATGAGCGAGAGAAACAAGAATGGAAAAAGACGAGATGGCAATGCTGAGGAGTAGGGTCCCCAGGAGAAGGTACAGGAAAGAAAGGAATGGCCCAGGAAAGGCAGACTAGAACAAGCTTCCACATGGGAAGCTTGATGAGAGAAAGCTGTGGCAGCCCCCATTTCCATGCCAGCAAAGGCACTCCTCAGGCCTTGACCTTCTGCTGGCCTTTGTTCCATGGGAAGTTCTGAAGGGTTTAGTCAGTATGGCTCAGAAAACAAGTGTCCCTTCTTCTGGGAGAAAGATTATCATGCAAGGAGTATAGAAAACAAAGACAATTATTTTTCCACCCCAGACACATGCACCACCCCAGTTAGGACCTGGACTCACTGGCCACCAGGTGAGAGAATTCTTGTTCTTCTCTCGGCTTGTATCAACAAAAGCTATGATTCACAGGTTCCCTGTGGAAACTGAGACTCTCAAACAATCTCTCAATGGAGGAGAGGCCCACCCCTGGCCTCTGCCCCAGGGAGGAAATAGCTCAAGCAACAGAGAACCGCCACTCCAAGCGCCAAGCTGTCATTCCAGGCAGGGGAGCGTCTGCCACCCCACTGGTTAACCGTGTGCATCTGAAAGGACACCTGTGTGGAGAGACCATGGGATTTGGCTCTGTTTTTCACTAGCTAGGCAATGTCGATCTCCTTAATTTACTATTCAGGGACTTAGTTTCCTCATCCACAAAAGGAAGACTAAATACGTTTCAGTTCCTCTCTCACTCTGCCATCCTTCAAAACCAATGCAAGAAGCAAGAAGTCAGTAAGATCAAAGAGTATTTCACAATTTTTCCATCTGATTCACCTCCGTAGAGACAGGGAGATGAGATGCAGATAAAAGGGGGATGAGAAGCTTTGAAAACCTGTTCTCAGTTTGAGACTGATGGGGGAAGTAGGGCACAGTCAACAAGACTAACAGGGGAAAAAAGAAAAAATCCTCTACTCAGTGTAACCACAGGAGGTTTTTTGACCAAAGATTAAAGGGTGGAGACCCTAGACTGCAGCAAAAGCAGCCAGCCTGGGAGATTTCAGGAATGAGACAACCTCAAATAGAGCTGGGAGGCAGTGTTTTAGTGTCTACCACCTTTTCATCAATTACCTAATGGGATTCAGTGTTGTCTTCCCAATAAGACCACGAGTCCATTGTTAAAGACGCATTATGCTTCTTTTGAACTTGCCACAGAATGAACACACCGCCGGCACTTCATTCCTACTCGCTTGATAGTGTCAGAAGGAGAAAATATCTAACAAACATTTACTTAGCACTTACATGGCTGAGGCATTGCAAAAGTCATTTTCACACATGAATTCTCATTACAAACCCCATTTTACAGACACTCAAACTGAGTCTCAGACATTTCATGACTGGCCCAAGATCTCATGAGTATGTGGCAAGGCTGGGATTCAAAGCCGTCTCTCCACTCTCACAGTTTCTCTCCACAGCAGACAGAAGGTCTGGTCTTGAGAGTCACCTTGTAAAGCAATGGAAAGGACATACGTGTGCACATGTACACTCGTGTTCCAGAAAATCATGTGCGACCTACGCAATGGAGATGAAAGCTTAGGAATAAAATAAAGAAGCAATCAAAACTGGGTGGACTCCTGAGAAAGATGTGTAGAGCAGGGTTTTCAATATCTGGAGGGATGGCTTGGTGGGAGGAGAACTGAGCAACAAAGCTGAGAAATGCTCAAGAATGGGAAACACAGCTAAGAAACAGGAAGGAACAGGAAACAGTGAATTGCAGTCACTTATAATGACACAAGATGTTTGGACAGGAGGGAGTCGATCCCAGGCCTAAGAGAGCGGTTCAGAAATGAGGCAGTGTTTTTTGAGTCCATTATGAGATGCATGATTAGGACATGACGGAAAGCAATTAACATGCTTCTCATTTGTCTGTTGATCAAGTTGCAACTGGAAAGGAGTTTCCACGTGGGGGAGGGGCGTCGGGGAACCAACCAGAGGCTCCTACACCATTTCCTGAGCGTGAGCTCAGGGTTGGTGAATGCCTAGGTGATGCCGTCAGAGGCCTCTATCAGCACTGCCCCACCCCTCCCAGAGGCCCATAAAAGCCAAGGGTCTTGGGGCTCCCCAGATGCCTTTTCTTCTCTATCCCCCTTCACACGCACCCACATCGGGAGTTCTTCTTGCCCCTCTTTCTCAGCCACCATGTCCAGGCAGTCCACCATCACCTTCCAGACCAGCAGCCGCAAGGGCTTCAGCACTGCCTCAGCCACCACTCCAGCCTCCGGGCGCTCCCGCTTCAGCTCTGTTTCCATGGCCCGTTCCACAGGAGGCAGCGGGGGGCTGGGAAGGATCAGCGGGCCTGGGACTAGCTTTGGGAGCCGCAGCCTCTACAACCTGGCAGGGACCAAAAGGGTCTCCATCAGTGGGTGTGGCAGCAATTTCCGAAGTGGCTTTGGCGGCAGGGCGAGCAGTGGGTTTGGGGTCAGCAGTGGATTTGGCTATGGGGGTGGAGTTGGAGGGGGCTTTGGCCCTAGTTTCCCTGTCTGCCCCCCTGGAGGCATCCAAGAGGTCACCGTCAACCAGAGTCTCCTGACTCCCCTCAACCTACAAATCGACCCCACCATCCAGCGAGTTCGGAAAGAGGAGCGGGAGCAGATCAAGACCCTCAACAACAAGTTCGCCTCCTTCATCGACAAGGTGAGCCGGGAGCTGCATCTGCTCCATTGGGTTGGTGTGGCAGGACCTCTTGGAGAGGCCCCGGCCCAGAGGGGGAGCAGTAATAATGCAACAACCTCCCTGTGAAAGCACTTTGGCTCAGCAGGTACCTCCCAGGGGGCTGAGGCATATTTGCAAGTGGGGCAAGCTTGCTGGAGGGGACCTTGTGGAAATTTCTCCTGTCCCCCTTGGAGCCATGTGGACTGGTTCAGTCAACATCAGGGAAAGATAAATTGTTTTCTACAGCAGGGATCCCCAACTCCTAGGCCATGGACCAATCAATACTGGTTAGGAACCAACCGCACAGCAGGAGCAAAGCTTCATCTGTTTTACGGCCCCTCCCCAGCGCTAGCATCATCACCTCAGCTCCACTTCAGATCGTCAGGCATTAGATTCGTACAGGAGCACCGGTCCCTGGTGCCAAAGAGGTTGGGGACCGCTGCTCTATAGGACGAGTTTCCACTCAGCGAACTAACCTAACCCAGAGCAGGTGTAGAGACTATCAACTGGTAGAGGCCACCAAGCCCACTACACTAGTTTTATGGAAGCCCCAAACAACTTTGGGGTAGCTTCAAGGGCTTTCTCATTTTGACTTGGAGTCGTCAATTATGTAGTTGGCAGATGAGTGTCAATTATATAGTGACAAGTGAGAGTTATATTTTTCTTCCCTCCCTTATTAATTGGAGTGTCTGGTTCCAATCAATTTCTCAAGTCTTCTCAGTTTCTCAAAATTTCATTCTCTTCTCCCTTCCAGGTGCGGTTCCTGGAGCAGCAAAACAAGGTCCTAGAGACCAAGTGGAGCCTCCTTCAGGAGCAGGGCTCCAAGACTGTGAGGCAGAACCTGGAGCCCTTCTTTGACGCCTACCTCAATGACCTCCGCCGGCAGTTGGACAGCATCACCACCGAGAGTGGCAGGCTGGATGCTGAGCTGAGGAACATGCAGGACGTCGTAGAAGATTTCAAAGTCAGGTAAGTGGGAGGTGGGCTCCTGGTCACACGCAGTCATCCCAGAGCTCCTTTTCATGAGGACCGGAGAGGTGCAAAGGAGCAAATTCCAGTGTCAGCCAGAACATTTGGAACCTGAAGTCATTATCCTATAAGATGAAGACAGCATGGTGGGGAGTAACAGAGGGACCCTCATCTCATGCATCACTATTAAAAAGGAGCCTATTCTTACCTGTCTATACTACCACAAATGGATATCTGTATCACCTAACAAAACATTGCTACTCTGGAAAGCATGTCATTTCATGGTCAGCATGTTATTTAACTCCGCTGGACATGGATTCGCAGTTCCAGAACGCACACTAGACAGGCAATCTGGTCCTCCTCAGGAAGACAACATTTGATTGGTCATCACCCGGACTGCAGTAGGCAAGGTATCTAGTGAAAGGGGATATCAAGTGAAATGGTCCTCGCTGACCATTTAGCTGCCTTATCCTTGGTTTCTGAGTTAAAGATATACATACTTACTAAAGCACACTGCTCAATCAGCTGCCCTGAGGTTCAGTGAAAATATATCAGAATTTGCCAGGAACAGTGTCCTGAACAAAGTTTACAACAGACATTGAGGCAGAAACGTTTTTTAAAGAGTAAACTTGTGCGAGAAAAAAGGAAAAAAAACCCTTGCAGAAGAAATTATTCCCCCTTATATAGAGGGAGAAATAGTGGTTAAATGAATCACCCAAAGTCACACACAGGTCAGCAGAAGAGCTAGAGATGATTTGAGATCTCTTAACCCTTGCCACATCAGTACTGTCCTCCTTGGCCTGGGAAGAGCTCAGTTGAAACTTTGCTCAACAGCACGCCCCCTCTCCTCTGCTCACAGGTATGAGGATGAAATTAACAAACGCACTGCTGCTGAGAATGAGTTTGTGGCCCTGAAGAAGGTGGGTGGAAATGTCTCTCAAAGGAGAAAATTCAAAACTGAATCATGACGTGTGGGGTGACTTGACCCCTACCCCACCCAAGAAATGTCATGTCAACCTTAAGAACATTGGGAGAGCTCACACTAAAATGCTCCCTCTGTCTTTTTGGCCCCACTTCCCCTGCTTGGGTTTCTGTTAGCCCAGGGAACTCAAGCAGCCAGTTTTTGGTAATCACCTGCTCCCAACCCCAAACACTAGATGCAGAGTTTGCGAAAATCCAACCTAGAAGGGCCAGGGAGGAGTCTGGCCAGCTTTTTTTCAGACTTACCACCTGGGGCTGGGGTCTCAGAAGAGCATCCTTTGCTGTTGTTCCAGGATGTGGATGCCTCCTACATGAACAAGGTGGAATTGGAGGCCAAGGTCAGCTGTCTGACTGACGAAATCAACTTCTTACGGATGCTCTATGAGGAAGTAAGAGGTTGCAAATATTTTTATCCCTCCTGTCAGGAATCCCAAAGCAGGGCTTCCTGACCTGGATGGGTGGTCAACCGGGTGATTTCAGAGCCCTTCTTTTTATGCCTTGGTGACACTGAGTTTACTGGCTCTGCAGGAGCTGTCCCAGATGCAGACCCAGGTCAGTGACACATCCGTGGTGCTGTCCATGGATAACAACCGCAGTCTGGACCTGGACAGCATCATTGCTGAGGTCAAAGCGCAGTATGAGGACATTGCCAACCGCAGCCGGGCTGAGGCCGAGTCCTGGTACCAGACGAAGGTGAGTGTGTGGGCACTTCTGTGATAGGGTCCAAAGCTCGTGTTCTCTGATGCTCCAAATCATCATTTAACTATTAGCCACAAGCCTCAGGAAACGTGAGCATTTCCACTTCCTTCAACTTGGCAGAAGCATCTCTGGTGCTATAAATACTTAGCTTAAAATGTGTGTGGAAACCCAACCAAACACCCTAATAGGTGGTCAGATGTTGTTGGCTGCTCAGGACATCCACTGTTCCCACATCACTTATGATCTGGTTGGAGGCTGGGTGAAACTCTGAAACAACAAGGGAATAGTCATAAAGCTGTTTCTAAAGGGCTTATTTATTCACTACATGTTTACAGAGCTCTGACTACATGTCAAGCAGGGTTACAGAGTTGTAAATAAATAAACAGCAAACAGAACACAAGATCCAGGAGGCCATGGAGTGAATGGGCAATCTTGGGAGGGAAATAGACAACCTTAATAAAAAATGGGCTTTCAGCCCGTTTTGGAAGCAGCGAAGACCAAAAGATTGCCAAGGTTGTGAGAGGTGTTTAAGGCTGAGCAAGCAGTCCTGCGGAGCTGGAATGCCAAATCAGCAAGCACTTTGTTGAGCAAGAGAGTTTGTATCGGGAAGAAGGAGGTTGGGACACCACAGAGAGCTGCTGTCCAAAGGTACAGATCGTCAGAAGGTTTGGCTTTGAAGGGATGTAGTAGGCTGAATAGTTCAACCCATGAGATGAGCTCCCTGGCAAATCCAGATGCTTTTCAGGGGCAGCTGCTCACCTACGAACCGACTTTGATCCCTTGCTTGCTCTGTGCACTTTCTTAGCCCCTAAGTCTGCAACGTGGTGGGAAGGAAGAGGGAGTCAGCTGACAGGGGTGCATAGTGCAGAGGCAGCCCCTTGATGGTGAGTGGAGGTGGGATGCACTTAATCCCAGGTGAAGTGGTTAAAATTTATACTGAACAATTCCTTTTGCTAGTAGAGGTGTTGTTCCCTTTAACCGTGTGTATCTAGAAACACAGGAGCTGAGCTATTCAGCACTTTCAAAACCTGACAGATCATCACAGAGTCCCTCATTCCATTGGGAGAGATGTGGGTTTCACTCCAGTCTGCTAGGGGAGACAGGGTGCATCTATTTCCCCTAAATGAGTCTGTCCTAGTTGTGCACCATGAGATAGAGGATTCCATTACAGAGCCTTCAGAACTGAGCCCTCTCTAGCCTCAGCTCTGTCCAACACCATTTCCCTGCATCCCCTTCCCATTTCCCCAGCACTGGAGTCTGTCTGCGTGGCTACCAAAATTCATGGTCACAATCAGATGTATGTCCAGTGACCAGGAACTCCCCAAGGACAATGACCAAGAAGTCATTTCTCACTCCTAGGGTTCTCTGTGTTCCTTTCTACCCCAGGGTCCTCATACAGGCTGTTTTCCCTGTCTGGAATAATGTTCTTTTCCTAGCCAGTCACTTAGGTCACTCCTTCCCATCCTTCAGAGCCCAGCTCGAGCATCTCCATCTCTGGAAGGAACTCCCTGACTACCACCCCACCCCCCACCCCCGATAGGTCAGATTCCTTTATTACACTCTTGTAGGACCCTGTTCATTTCCTAAGGGGTACTTATTTCAGTTTGGAACTATAGATTCGATAATATGCTGATTTGATTAATGTTTATCTCCCCAATAAACTATAAGCAGGGGGTCTGATTATGTTCTTTGTGATATTCCCAGAGCATAGAATGTGTCTGGCAAGTAGATGTGCTCAATATCACCTGAATAAATAAGCAAGAGAATGTGTATATGACCCGTGAATGGATGGACCTGCTGTGGAACTGAGGGCAGGCTGTGCACATAGAAAGTGAACAGCCCAGGCTTTTGACAAGGTGACTGACTCTGCTCTGGTTCTCTCAGTACGAGGAGCTACAGGTCTCGGCAGGCAGACATGGTGATGATCTCCGAAACACCAAACAAGAGATCTCTGAGATGAACCGGATGATCCAGAGGCTGAGAGCCGAAATTGACAGCATCAAGAAGCAGGTAAAGTTCTGGCAGGGCCAAGAGCTCCTCACACACACGTCTTCCAAGTCATTCAATTATGCTCACAGGACTCCAATCCAAGAAGCACCATACCTCCAGGGGCTACCAGTAAGGCTCATGGCTGTCTCCTTTCCTCTCAGTACTCCAACCTGCAATCAGCTATTGCTGACGCAGAACAACGCGGAGAACTGGCCCTCAAGGATGCCCGGGCCAAGCTGGTGGACCTGGAGGAGGCCCTGCAGAAAGCCAAGCAGGACATGGCCCGGCTGCTGCGTGAGTACCAGGAGCTGATGAACATCAAGCTGGCCCTGGACGTGGAGATTGCCACCTACCGCAAGCTGCTGGAGGGCGAGGAGTGCAGGTGAGGGCAAAGGCACTAAGTCCATCCCACTGCCAGGCCATTCCTAGGGGCTCAGGTTGCTGCAGCCCCCTCCTCACCTGGAAAAGAGAGTAAAATGTAGGTGGAATTGAGTGGTGACAAAGAATACAGGTGCAATTTTTTTCACCACTAAATTGTTATCAGATTTAGAAACTGATCAGGTCTAAGTAATCAAATTCTATCAAAAAAGAAATTTGGTTACATGGCAGGGCTAAATATGTGGTATGAAAGGCTCTGGACTGAGAATGAACTGTCCTAGGATTTAGGCTTACATGTCTACCAGTAACTAGCTGTGTAACCTTAGGAAAATCAGTATCTCCACTGGGCCTCAATTTCTTCAATGATAGAATCACATGATCCCCAAGCTCAGGGGGAGCTTTGTGCTCTGCCAGTTACCAGCTATGTGACCGAGGACAAATTACTTAACCTCTCCATTCCTCAATGTCCTCACCTGTACAATGGGGATAAGCATAGTTACTAGCTCATATGTGTTTAAGAGGGTTAATACAGCAAATATGCATGAAGCTCTTACAACAACACATGGTACATAAAAAGTGCTCATTAATTTTTAGCTATCATTCTGGTTAGTGGCCAAAGACGTGGGCTTCGGAGTCAAATGAATCTGGCTTCAAATCCAGCTTTGTGATCGTGGGCAGGTTAATTAACCTCTCTGAGCTGAGCGTCAATTTCCCCATCTGTAAAAGTGAGATAATAGTATCTGCTTAATGGAGTTGTTGAGAGCATTAAGTGGCATAGTGTAGGCAACAGGTACCCAATAATTGTTAGCTCTTTTTAGTTTTCTGAGTATATGTTTATGAATGAATGCCAGTTCGATGCTCAAGATGTAAAACAAAATTAGCCTAGTGGCTGCCACAATAATACACTGATTATTGCTATTGTTATGTTTATGACTCAGACTCCTCTCCACACCTATAATAACTTTAGCACTGCGCATGCATGACAAAAGTTCATTGTTGAAAGAGAACTATTCTTGTTCTATAACAAACCTTGCCTTTCCAATTGATACCAGTGGATAATTAGCTTTAATTCTCTTAAGGTGTCAACTTATTTTAAACCAAAAATGTGTTTCTTAGATTACAGGTTTTACCCTATGAACCTCAAATTTCACATTATTTCATTTATTAAATTATTTTTAACACTATTAGTACTTAAATAATTTCAACCTGCATTACCTCTGCAATAAAAATAATAAAGGGTTTTTTATGCATTTAAAACCATTACAAAAATGTCATTTCAAATGCCCACAAACTACTGGACACAATAATAACCTCCTTCTCCCCTCTCCTCCCAATCAGGCTGAGTGGAGAGGGTGTTTCTCCAGTTAACATCTGTGAGTATGACATCCTTTGTGTCTTTTGGAGTTATATGACTGGGAGATGGGGAGGTGGTGGGCTTGCACAGGCACTGGAGGGGATCCCAGCCATAGGGCTCATTTTGAGACGGTTTGAGGTTTTGAATTCATTAAAAAGGGAGCCATATTAGGAGAGAGTCTTCAGTCTCACAATCTTACCTCTTTGTAAGTGAGAGAACACCACAAAGGGGACAATGAGAGGTTTGCTGTACTTCTGCATGGTTTTAAAAGACCCATGGGCCACACTTCCCAACTCCCAGGACTCCACCTCTTTCTTGCCAGGGCTGCGAGTCTAGCTCAGAGATGGATGTTTGATATAGACAGGCTTTATGAAAGAAAACTCCTGGTCTGCTCTCAGCCTTTGAAGGGAACCTTCACACTGGGCATAAGGGATTGCCATATAGGAAGCCGCTTCCCTGAACAGTCTGGGGAGAAGCCCCACTGCTTGGCTTAACTCTGTAGAGTATAATGTAGAAAGTTACCAAGGGTTTTCAAGGCAGTGAGAGCGTCATAAAACATAGCAGTCGGGTGAGAAACAGGAGAGGCGTTAGCAAGCTAGCACAGCCCCAGGCCAGTAAAAGCAGAAGGCGTCACTCACATAGCTCAGTGCTGGCACCGTGAGGCCAGCAGAAATGACTTCTACAACTTAAACACTACAAGTGAGTTCTGTTTTCTTGATGTGGGATTCACAAAAGCAATTGATTATATTAGCCAGTGATTCTGGAAGGTTGAGCCCTCTAAACCACCCAGGTGTCTTACCCTGATGTCCTTGTCTAGTGGCTCCAGAAATCCTAAAAGCTAATTTTGGGAATGGATGGCACAACCTCTAAAGTTTCCTTTCTCTAGTAAGAACCTACAAGTTTATATTGGTTTCCTAGGGCTGATGCAACAAAATACCACAAACCTGGTGGCTAAAACAACAGAAATTTATTGTCTCACTGTTCTGCAGACTGGAGGTCCAGAACTGAAGTGCCAGCAGGGCCACGTTCCCTCTGAAACCTATAGGAGAGAATCCACCCTTGCCTCTTCTAGCTTCTGGTGGTAGCTGTCAGTCCTTGGCTCATCACTCCAATCTCCATCTCTGTGATCATAAGGCCATTTCCCTATGTGTCTTCATATGGACATCTGCCCTCTTTTTTTAAGGATACTAGTAATATTTCCAAATAAGTTCACATTCACAGGTACTGGAGATTAAGACTTCTACATGTTTTTTGGAGAACACAATTCATCCCATAACAGAGTTCATTTTTCATTTCAATTTTCTTTCTCAAGAGTCCAAACTAGGGTCCTAGATGTTTAAGTTGATGACGATCATAAAAGTTAAGAAAAGAGCAAGTTAGGGGGAAAATAGGGGGCAGAGTTGGCTGGCTAAAGTGTCATCTGTCACTTGGTTTATGAGGAATATTCCAGCCCCCTTCTTGGATCCAGAGCATGGAGGTTGAGGGACATCAAGGGATTATATACGTGTCCTCTCTATGGGCTTGCAGAAAGAAGGGAGACATCAGAGCCAGGCCACAGAGGCAGATGGGGACAGAGCAGCAGGGGAGAGTGCGATGGGATCAAAGGGAAAGGCAGGTGGACCAAATAGCTGCTGGGAGAAGAGAAGTCTCTACTAAGTTCTACAAGGAAAATAGAGGTGCTGAGTAGCAGAGTGGAGGCAGGAAGCCATTCCAGACTGAGGGAATCCCTGGCAGTGCTGCAGTGCAAGTAGAAGCAGGCTGAGGCATAGGACAGCGGTCTCACTATGCAGATGGGACAACTGGAAGGAGACAAATAACTACCTGATGAGACCACAGTCCCTACCCCATGACTTCAGGGCACAGGCCAGGACACCCCAGGTGTCTTCTCTCCTGCTCTTGGTTCTGACCATGTCTCCTCTCTTCCGGCAGCTGTGGTTACCTCCACCGTTTCCAGTGGCTACGGAGGTGGCAGCAGCATTGGAGGTGGAAGCCTAGGTCTTGGTGGGGGCAGCGGCTACTCCTTCACCACCAGTGGTGGGCACAGCCTGGGTGCAGGCCTCGGGGGCTCCAGCTTCAGTGCTAGCAGCAACCGGGGCCTTGGGGGCAGTGGCTCCAGTGTCAAATTTGTCTCCACTACGTCCTCCAGTCGGAAGAGCTATAAGCACTAAGTACGCCACCCTGCTCCCTGAAACCAGCTCTGCCCACTGACTTGGCCGATCTGCACTCACCCCTGAATGCCTGGATCTTTCTCCTTCTTTTACCTTTCACAAGGCCCACCTTTGGTGCTATGAAGCCTGGCATCCTGGCTAAACCCCAGTCCCCAACTTGAGCCTGCCTCTGCCCTCCTGACAGTCCCCAGACTGCTCCTAGTGCCCTCTCCATGCCAGAGCACATAGACTTTCAAGATTCACATTCAGCTTGTCTTGCAGAGACTCCCTCTACAGCTCCGCCTTCCTCCTCTCTCCCTCCAGTTGCAGAAATGGGGAGTTTTTGTCTCCTGGCCATCTCAGTGCCAGGTTGTCGGTCCCCACGTCTCACGGTGCTTATAAGCTGCCTGCTGGGAGTGCCTGCTCCCTCTCTCCCCTCCCTGGAATGTGTCCATTAAATGTATGTGTAATGTGTTTGGTATCCAGCCCTCTATTTGGAATTGTGATAGAGCATAGAGCAATTCTCCCCCTCCTCCAGGCCTCTTCCCAGCACAGAGCCCCACACAAGGAGTACTCAGAGTATATCAGACCTCCCCTCTTCCTCCCAGAGCTGAGAAGGCTAAATCAGGGAGAGATGGGAGAGAT
Source organism: Eidolon dupreanum (assembly GCA_028627145.1). Lineage (NCBI taxonomy): Eukaryota > Metazoa > Chordata > Mammalia > Chiroptera > Pteropodidae > Eidolon > Eidolon dupreanum. The sequence continues at coordinate 43,812,912 of CM053503.1, read as the reverse complement.
GTAAGGGCAGACTGCTGGTCAGACTCCTCACCCAAGCTTCTGCCCACTTCCTCCTACCTCTCGTTAGGATGCCTTCTTTTAGAAGCCCAAGCCCCCGGGCAGAAGTTCTGCCCAGGTTTTCCACTACATATGTCATGTGGGGTGATGCCATCCCCTCCCAAAGACAGGCTGTATTCCTCCGAGGCCACTGACGTAGGGTGGGCAGCCCAGCCCTCTGCCAGCAAAGGGGCCATTGTTCTACAACAGCTTCAAACTTGCAGACCTGAGCAGAAAAATAACAGGGCAGGAGAGGAATTAAAAGTCAGTCCTGGGGGCAGTGCTTTTACCTAGCAGAGGAGCTATTTAGGTCCATAATTGCAGCAATGAGACATACGGAACCACCCACATTCCTGAGTCTCCTGGACCCCTCCCATTGGGCCTGAGCCCTGGTGGGTGTCACCCAAAAAAGTTTGGAAGGGTTGAAAGGGAGAAGATAGCAAGGAGAGTAATGACACTGAGAACAATTGTTAAATGTCCCTCATCCCCGGGGGCGATGGGGTGGGGGCACGTTAAGACCCAGGGACAAGAAGAGTAGAGAGGACAGGAATTATTTGGAGTTAAATCATGAGTCTGCTTTGCTTGGACAAGCCACTTTACTGGTGTGAGGTGCAGTCAGACCGCTGGGCCCTAACATTGACCCAGCACTCACTAGCCATGTGATCCACCAAGTTTCTTGACGACTCTATGCTCCAATTCCTTCATGTGTAAAACAAAACTGATAATAGCCACCTACCCCCATGATGCTGTGTAAAGATTAAGTGAGACAGGTGTAAAGCAGCTACCCACAGTAGCTGCTCAGTAAATGTTAGCAATTATTATTGTCGTCTATCTTCAAAAAGTCATCATGAGAGTCAAACGACACAATGCTTGCAACTGACTTGCCACATAGTCTGGTATAGATTGAATCCTCAATAAATGGGGTTTCTTGTCTTCATAAGTGACTGTGATGGGAAGAGCATTATCAAGTGCTTGGGTTCAGAGTCCAAGATCTGAGAATCGAGAAGAGCAGAGCAGATGAGAAGCCGTGGAGTGTCTGCAGAGTGTGGTAGATAATCTGTGGGTTGGAAGGCAGGGGTCTTGGGACCTGGCTCTGCCCCAGGCCTGAATGCCCAGGCCTGGTCCTGCCCTGGGTAGGGTGTTCCCTGTGATGATTAGCAGGGCAGAAAGATGGACTGTGGCCAGACATGCCATTGAGATGAACTCAACACAGTGGTCTTTGATCTTCTCAGGCCAAGCCCATTTTTTGAAAGGGATAAAAGTCAAGGAGACTTTGGGAAAGCTAGACTCTGAAGGCTCCTCATCCCTTTGACATCTTTGCTCCTTTGACCCTCTGGCACCAGCTCCCACCATGACCCAACGATCTATCACCATCAAGTCGGGGAGCACTCGAAATTTCAGTGCTTCCTCAGCGAACCTCCTTCCAGGCTGCCGGCCCAGCTTCAGCTCTGTCTCCGTGACCCATGGCGGGAAAAGCTTTGGGGGTGGCTTTGGGACCAGGAGCCTCCATGGCCTTGGAGGCAGCAAGAGAATCTCTGTCAGCGGGGGCTACCGCTCAAACAGGGGCAGCTTTGGGGGTGCTGGCTATGGGATGGGTCTCGGAGGCATAGGGTACAGGGTGGGGGGAGCCTGCAGCGGGTATGGATTTGGAGGTGGGATGATGCCTGGAGCTGGAGGCATCCAGGAGGTCACTGTCAACCAAAGCCTCCTGACCCCTCTCCACCTGGAGATCGACCCCTCCCTCCAACGGGTGCGGAAGGAAGAGAAGGAGCAGATCAAGTCTCTCAATAACAAGTTTGCTTCCTTCATTGACAAGGTGAGAGGCAAATAGGGTCCCCGCCAGAATCACTGGGGGACCTCTGCTTTCTATGCTTTTCTGAGGTCAACTGTGACTAGTTCGGGACCTACGATCTCGGGGACGGGGAAGACTGCTAACGGGGTGGAGGAGGAGGTGGTTTCCCACTTTGTTGAGGCGAAAGCAGAAAAATGTCCACTTCCAGACCCCAGGGCTGTCTGACTCACTGCAAGGACATTATTTTTTTGATGGATAGTGATCTGTTTACTGGGCTACAGCGAAAGGGGATCCGTTTGGAGGGAAAGGGGATAAAGGAAAGAAAGGTTACAAGTTCAGTTCACAGAAATAGGCAGGGGTCATGTTTTCTTGCCCAGTTTAATAGCGGCAAGTCCTCCTGTGGCAACCTGCCTAGTGATTTGAATATGTCTGAGAAGCTGGGTGGTTAGCTGGGGTGCCCTCAAAGAGTTTCACATTTTTCTTTTGGTGACAGGAAAGTTGTGAGTTCAGCCCTGAGTCTCCCCTGCTGTGTGGCCTGGAATCCTAGGGATTTCCCCAGTTTAGAGAAAGAAATAATTCTATTTTGGATTCTATTTTGCATCACCACTTGTTCATATCGAAAGTGGTTGTTTTCGCCTGAGAAGAACCATTTCAAGGATCTGGATCATTCAGGCTCCATACCTGGGATCTGGAAGAAAGAGTGCTAAACTAAGAGGCAACCAGCCAGGTCCTATCTTTGGCTCTACAGCTAGGAGAATCCCTAATTTCTCAGGCCTTAGTTGTGTTAGACAGATGAGCTCTAAAGTACTTTTGCAGGTCTAACAGGCTATGAAATGCCTCATCAGATGGACCCAGATCTTTAAATGTGTAAAACATAACCACTGAGGCAGTGGTTCTTCAACTTTATCACCCATGTCACCCCACGTGGCCTGGTGTTTGTATCAGCAGCTGTGAGATTTTCAGGAGCCTGGCTCTGAAGGGGAAGAATGTGGGCCCTGCTTGTCCTAGGTTTATCTGGAGGGGACATGAGGAATGAGATGTGACTAGCGAGGAGCTTGAAGCCAGAACTGCCCTCTTTCCTCTGACAATGGCGCACTTGTCAAAGACCCTCTGAAGGCACGCTGCCATCTCCGAAGTCCTAGAGGCTCTGTTTTTTCCTTCTCTGGGGTTGTGTCATTCCAGCTACTCCCAATGGAAGGACTTTGCTTAGGGAGAAAGGTTTTGCATATTTTCCCAGGCTGAAAGGCAGATGAGTGCAATTCAAGAAAAAAAAATTAGCAGGAGACCACAGAAGACCTGAGAGAGCAGAGGGAGCAAGGGGTTTGCCAAGGCCACACAGCTAGTGAGAGCCATGGCTGGGATTGTACCCAGGCCCCCTCCATGGAACTCCAGAGTGACCCATTCCAGCACTCCTGGAGCATGTAGGCAACTGAATCCAGATTCTAGATCTCAAGAAATCATGTGGAAAATAAAATAGACAGATTGAATTTTCTGCCAAGAAACTCCTGCCCATTTAATGGGAATCAAAACTTTACCCAGTAACATGATGGTGGAATGTTCCCTACCACATGTCAACATGGTTTGGTTATTCAGATGATCTCTAGCCCCTTTGGCCATCCTTGTTTCTCCAACCTCCAAACCAAGCCACTGCCTGTCTCTCGGGCCCATTGCACCTACATTTGCTTGGCTCTCTACATTCCTGGCTCCTTCCAGGCTGAGGACAAGGAGGAGAAGTCTACCATCTGGACTCTGAGGTCTTGCAGGATCCCCCCTACACTGTTGGGGGGTCCTGGATCCCAGAGCCTTCCAGGGGGCTGCTGCAAGGAAGTCCTCACAGTCTCTCACCTCTGGCTGGGGCAGGTGCGGTTCCTGGAGCAGCAGAACAAGGTCCTGGAGACCAAATGGAGCCTCCTGCAGGAGCATAAAACCACCAGAGCCAACATCGAGCCTATGTTTGAAGCCTACATCAACAACCTGAGGCGACAGCTAGACAGCCTGGGTGGGGAGCGGGCAAGGCTGGAGATGGAACTGAAGAACATGCAGGACGTGGTGGAAGACTTCAAGAACAAGTGAGTGGATGCCCAGCCAGCTCCTGGGAGGACCTTGCCCCGAGGCTCCTGGGGAGGCTCTGCTCTCTAGAAATGCCCAGCCCAGTGAGGAAATGGGATGCATACTTAAGGAACCGAGGTAGACTCAGAGGATGAACTGAAATTCTGCATTCAAGAATGTTGGAGCTTTGGGAGGCATCAGGGTTCTAGATGATGACAGCTAACATGGGCACAGACAGCATGATACACACAGCAAACAACCTGATAAACTTGGCAGATAAAGAAAGTAAGGCTCTGAGAGAGCAAATGACTCATCCAAGGGCAACTCGTGAGTTAAGAATTAAACTCATAGAATATCACTCTCACATTTATTCAACTCAATCCCATTGCTAACTTATGCAATATTCATGCATTCACCCTAACCCTGGCCAGGAGGCCAGGGAACAGAGGAAAAAGAGCCAAGTTTGCTGCCTTCTCCTTGGAAACCACGCACGCGCGCGCGCGCGCACACACACACACACACACACACACACCACTAAACATGATAGTATGCCCGTGTCTATAGACATGAGTAATTTCTTATTTTCATTCTTCTAATTTATTTCTAATTGTCTCGGTCCAAACAAATAAGTGACTCGATAAGGAGTTTTAGTCACTGTTTATGTAACCCAGTACGAGTTAAGGCTTTAGAGTTATGCTAACATGGTAGCTAGTAGCCACATGTGGCTATTAAAACTTAAACTAATTAAAATTAAATAAAATATAAAATTCGGCTTCTCAATCACACCAGCCACATTTAAAGTGCTGAATTGCCACCTGTGGTAATGGGTGCCATAATGGACACAGTTATAGAGCATTTTCATCATCACAGAAAGTTCTATCAGACAGCAGTATAGAGTCTAGTCAGTGGCTTTAAAATCTTGGCTCAGTCACTTACCAGTTAATGACCTAAAGGGAACTAACCTCTGTAAATCCCAGTTCCTTTGTCTGTTAAAGGGGATATTAAGAGTACCCATTTATGGGGCTGGGGGTTGAAAATATTAAATCAAAACTTACATGTAAAATATTTAGTAGGGTGCCCAGTGTGTATGGTAAGTTGTTAATAAGTGTTTGCTGTTTTTATTGTATTGAAGTTTAGGTATATGTGTGTAGTGATGCAGACACAGATAAGAGAAACAAGCACAGGTGGATAATTTATAATATGTGTGCAAACATGGAGTAACAGTGTTTCAATCCAAGAAGGCTTCCTGGAAGAGGAAATAAAAGCTCAAGATTGAGGAAAAAGGCACAGAGGAGGGATATTGGGGGGAATGTGTTGAATAGTGTCCTCCTAGTTAATAGATGGGGACGTTCCTGTTGCAGGTGTCTAAGAGAAGGGCTACATGGTGCTTGCTCTCTGGCAGAGTGACTGTGAGCTGGGAAACAGAAAAGACAAGGAGGGTTGCATGGAATTAGGTGAAGAACACATGTTTATATTTAATAAAAAGGAACCATGAGGAAATGATAAGGAAAACCACATCGATGGGCATGAAAGAGTTTGTCTCAGATTCTGCTGGACAAGAGGCAATAAAGGAGCAGGGCTGATTCTGGTTATATACGTAAAGTGCTTTGTGGTTTTAACAACATGCCATTTCATAGGTGGAAAAAGTCTCTGAGAGGTTAAATGAACTGACTCAGGTTGCTTAGCTGGAAAGTGGAAAAGACAAAGCCCAAACCACAGCTGTCCAGAGCTGTTGCGAGGGTGGAATTCATCCATGCTTAGGAGGGTTGGGTCACCTCGAGCAGAAGCCAACTTCCTTCCCAGAGATCAGTGAGCAGAGTGGAGTGGGGTTGCCGCATGGGGGTAGATTGAAGAATGAGAAAACTGAGTGGGGGTGAGGGTTGCTCCTATTAGCCTAAAGACTTTGCTTCCTAGGCGGGGTTCAATGTGGCTGAGAATAATAATCAGGCATGAAGGCACTATAGGGTGAAAGAGCTGGTCAAGGCCTGAAACAGTATGCCTCTTAACTATTTTCCCTGTTCCTCCCCTTATGGCCTCTGTTTGGTTGAAGAGAGACCATGGAGTCAAAAAGGAAGCATGCATGCCCCTTTATGGAACCTGAGTACGCCAAGGAGCAAAGCTCTGAGAAAAGCAATATCATAAAGAATGAGGGGTGGTTCTGTTTTGTTGTTCCGGATTTGGGTTTTGTTTAGACAGGGGTGGTTGTTTGACTGATTTGGGATTTGGGGGGCACATGTATATCAGGAGAGCTCTGCTAAAGCTGCTCTTGAGACCGGCCATCACTGCCGACCTGCATCCTTCATGGTTTGACCTCACTCCCAGAAGCCCTGCTCCTAACACCCATCCACTTCTGATCCTTCCCACAGGTATGAAGAAGAAATCAACAGGCGCACGGTGGCAGAGAATGAGTTTGTGGTGCTGAAGAAGGTGAGGGGTCAGGGAATATCCCTCGCACTCCCAGGTAGTCCCTCCAGGAGAAGCAGTTGCCACTTAAGCATGTGGCCTTGTATACAAGGCTTTATTTAATTTGCACAACCAATCTTGGAAGCAGGCTTTACTTTAGAAGTGAGAAAACTCAAGCTCAGCTTTGTTAAGCAAGTTGCCCCAGGGTTACCCAGATAATCAGAAGTGAGTCAGGTTCCAGGGCTCTAAAGTCTGAGCTGTAAAACCTGACACCAGCCCCTTCCCCATGAGGAGAGTCCAGTGCAGGAGAGGCAAAGCAAAATGTGCCTTGTGCTGAGCTGAGTCTCCAGGACATCAAGTCAGGCTTGGGGGACAGCAGTAGGACAGGGATCAGCTCTGGGGAGTTGTGGACCTTCCTGCTTAGAGGTGTACAGCAGAGGGAGGGGAGAATCAGCCCCAAGCTAAGCTGGAGGTGGGAGATGGAGCAGTGGTGTGTGAGGAGGAGGAAGGGGCAGAGAGTGTGAGGAGGGGAAGTCAGGGGGAGCCTCTGGAGAGGCTGGGAGAGCCCAAGGGCCCAGGATGCGGTTGTCTTCACCACACAGAGAAATGCTCTCACCCCCGGGACCTGAAGTTCTCCTGCCTAACCCATAGACAGAGGGCTGGTTCCCCCAGACTGGGTGGGACTCAGAGTAACAGCATGTTCTATGCCCAGGATGTAGATGCCGCCTACATGAACAAGGTAGAGCTGGAGGCCAAGGTGGATGCCATAATGGATGAGATTAACTTTCTGAGAGCTTTCTACGATGCGGTAAGCAGTGCCCAGGGCTCTCTCCTTCAGAGCATTGGAAACTGGGGGCCTTGGCTGGGATCAGCGATATCGAGGACGGGGTGAAGGGGCATTTTGTCCCTGGTAGGCCTGGTAAGGACAGGTAATATACCCAGTAGGTCACATATGTTTGGTGCCCAACAGAAGTTGGTGATGTTGTTCCATGAGCAGGAGCAATGACCACAGCCCACACAGGGTAAAAAGACATCATTTTCTCTGCTTATTCACTTTATTGCTGACAACCGGTGTGGTGTTGGCTCCTAATTTTGAATGAGCCCACAGTACAGCAAGCCCATGGGCTGAGACCCTCAAGCTGGGTCAACTACTAGGAGAAAACTATTTGAGAAAACAAAATGCAGCACACGACAACAAAATAATAATTTCTTGAAGCAAGAAATACATGAACCAATTGTTAATAATGAAAAAAGGGATATTTTCACTTAGCTTTGAAATTTGGACCAGTGATTCTCAAATTTTACAACACATTAGAGTCTTCTAGATGTCTTGTTAAAACACCAATTTTGATTTGATGAGTCTAGGGTTGAGCCGAAAATGTTGCATTTCAACCAAGTTCCTAGGTGATGCTGATGTTGCTGGTGTGGGTCATAGTTTGGAAACGTTGCTTTAGATGATTGAGGAGTGATAATTGAACAAATTAATTGTGGGTTTACTGTTTCAAAAACCAGCTTATGTGGACATGAATTTATTTAATCTTCCCAGAAATCAGATGAAGCAGTACTGTGTAGGACTAGCCCCTCTGAGACACAGAGATACTATCTAACCTGCTTGGCAGATCCAGGACTTGATTTTTCAGTCTGGTGCCCTTTCTGCTAGAAGAAGCCAATTTCCATTTTTCATCCCTGAGGAGCTGGGAGGAGCAACATTGGGAAATAGGACTGGGAAGCAGCAAAGCTTTCTGGCTCCTTCTGACTCAGTTTTGTTTCATGAGATGATTATTTGGTGTGAAAGGATGTGACATGAGACATTATGACACTGACAGGTTGCAACAAGGAGTGTTTCCTTGACAGTTGAAGTAACTTCGAGAGAATTCTGGCTAGAGTTATCTGTGCTGCTCTTCCCTCCATGCAGATGAGTTGGTGATAAAAAATGGGAGTAAACCCAGTGACCTTCCTAGTGTCCTTCCCAGCCCTTTTAGACCTAAGCAGAGTGTTGCATCTCAACAGTGCAAATGAAGCCTTTGATGCCAGGATCTGTACCGGAGGTCTGGGCACAGTGTCCCAACACATACACACATGTACACACATATGCACACACATGCATACACACATACACAAATGCACATGTGCACATATGCACACCCTGCTCAGCACTCCTATTTGGACACCATCACAGGAGCTGGCTCAGCTTCAGGCCCAGATCTCTGAGACCTCCGTGATCCTATCCATGGACAACAACCGTAACCTGGACCTAGACAGCATCATCGCAGAGGTCAAGGCCCAATATGAGGATATTGCCAACCGCAGTCGGGCTGAGGCCGAGTCCTGGTACCAGACCAAGGTGAGGTGTCAAGGTCAAGCTTATGAAACAATTATAGAGAACTGGCCAATTGTGTAAGAGTTTTATCCTCTCAGATATCCAACTCTGATGGAGTCAAAGGGATCTGAGTCCAGCTTTGGACTTGCCTTTGTTCTAAGTAATTCTTGGGCTGCATCATTAGGACCTGGAGGAATAGTCAGGTGAAGGTGGAAGGTGGTCAGTCCTTCTGCCACAAGGAGGTTGAACACACGTCCAATGCTCTGTAGAGGAGAGGTGGAGGACAGCTGGACAGTATGGGCCACTAGTGTCAGCAGGAATGAGAGAGGTAGGGTGGGAACAAGAAGTAGGTTGAGCCTCCTGGATCTAAAGGAGAGAGGTGGAACTGTCTGGGGCTGAGGGCTTGGGGTGTCAAATGCTGGATATGGGCCACACAATGAGATTTTCCAGGTTAGAGCAAACATTCTGAGCTGAGGAGTCACTGAGGATATGAGGTGTGGTGCCAAGGAAAACAATGATGAAAGAGCTTTAAAATCAGAGAGTGACAGGCATCCCTGCATGATGCTGAATTTGTGATGATACATGGTGTCAAGGGAGAGGGACAAAAGATTGGATCCAAGAAAAAGGGTCCAATTGTGGGGTGGAGCTTGTGGACACCAAGAGTGAGTGGCAGAGCCCAGGGACAATGGAGATGGATTTGATGGAGAATGGCAGAAGCAAAGGGAGGTGTCCGCAGGCAACGCACTGAAAGCCTGTTGGGCCCTGGGAAGCCACTGCTTTCTCTCCTCTGGACTTACCATCTTTGTGTCCTGCTTCTCCCCCCGCCCCACCCCAGTACGAGGAGCTGCAGCGGTCTGCTGGTCAGCACGGGGACGACCTCCGCACCACCAAGATGGAGATCTCTGAGCTGAACCGAATGATGCAGAGGCTGCGCTCTGAGATTGATAACCTGAAAAAGCAGGTACGGCAGCACTGCATAGGTCATCCCTCCCATGCCATAGCCCTTGGGAAACCTGGGCCTGGTCCTAACTCAGCCCATGCAGAGTGAAGCCTCCCCAGATGAGTGGCCATCCAGGAATGTGCAGTCTCCCACCTCACCAAGGGTGTCAGGACCTTTTTCATGAATCCTGTCCAACATCAATTCTTCTAGAAAAAGCTCTGTCCTCTGGAGACACCCATGGTAAAACTTTGACTTGCATTACTTACCTATTATCCAGAGATGTTCAGTGTTGAAAAGGACCCCCAAAATAATTCTCTATCCTGGCTAAGTCTCAAATAATTCAGGGAGGACAGAGACTAATCTTATTTTTAAAAGCGATGAAGCTCCAGCCTTCTGTGTATGAGATCCATGTTCGGAAATTCCTCCATATTTTTAACCAAAACCCCACATCTTTCTGCATTCTCTGTGGACGATTTCACAAACTCCCATATCCTCCTGGCAGTGTGCTGCACTCCAGGCCGCCATTGCTGATGCTGAGCAGCGTGGGGAGCTGGCCCTCAAGGACGCCAAGCACAAGCTGGCCGAGCTGGAGGACGCCCTGCAGAAGGCCAAGCAGGAGATGGCACGGCAGCTGCGCGAATACCAGGAGCTCATGAACGTCAAGCTGGCCCTAGACATTGAGATCGCCACCTACCGGAAGCTGCTGGAGGGCGAGGAGTGCAGGTGGGTTACCTCCCCCTCCTACCATGGCTCAGACTCCACCAGAGCACTATAGTGATGCCACAGAGGCCAACAGCCCCACAGGGTGAGGCCCCACATAGAAATTCCAAGGGCAGAAAAGGGTTTAAAATGAAGCTGCTTTCTAGAGGTCTTCTGCAGTCACATCTCCTCCCACAGCTCCTGTTGGACCCAGGGCAGGGGGCCTAGGTGAAAGATATCAGAGAGAAATGGATGGCCCATGACTACCTGGAAGGTCATAAGCAGGGCCATTTCTGCCCAGTCCCTCTAACATATGAGGCCACACTTGGGACAAGCCTCAGGGCTTCTGTGTTTGCCCAGAGATGTCTACAATCTAACTATTCCTCTCTATCTAGTGAGCACAGGTCCTTTTCTCCATTTCCCTACATATTTTGACTGAATATCTCTTCTGGATGTCCCCTTATATAGTCACAGTAGCTTCCTTAGCTAATGAATGAAAGTTTTGTTAAGCACAGTGCCTGGCACACAGTAAGTGTACTGTGCTGGTAATTTTAAATACAAAGAACGTCTTTAACGACTCAGCAAATGAAATGTCCCTTTCTCTCTCCACCTGCAACAGACTCACTGGAGAAGGTGTCGGACCTGTGAACATCTGTGAGTAAATGTCTTGGGATGATAGAGAAGTGGGAGACAAAGTGGAAGCTAATAGCGTCACTAACAAGGATTTGATGGCCAGAAAGTGAAAAAGCTGGGGCAGGGATGTCATTAAGGCCCTCTTACAGGCTCTGCGGAGACCCTGCTCTTCTTTGGCTCTTCTTCCTGGTGCAGTCAAGAGGGACTTGTGGTGACTGCTCATTCGCAGGGCTGGGGTCATAAGTCCACAGGAATGACTCCACCCAGGCCCCAGAGGAACCCAGTTATAAGACAGGTCTACTCACAGAATAATGCGTCCCCCATCCAAATTCCTAATTTCTCAGCTAGTTCTGGCAGGAATTCAAACTCACACAACTAACAAGAGGTAACTAAACAGGTTACAGGTAAAGACTTATATTTAGAATTGAAGCAAATCAATTGAACAAGCAGAGCAGTGACCAACCTGGCTTGGCCTCAGCTCATGGGTAGGAGACAGCGAGGAATCATCCCACAGAGTGACCCAACAGGTGACATGCATAGAGCCCTGAGTCCTGGGCACAGGAAGCTAAGTTCCTTTGAACCCCATGTGGGAGGTCAGCCTCCCATGTGGGAGGCTGAAAAACCAGGATGAGGGAGAACTTGAAACCAGTTTATACACAGAACCGAATGTTTCACCTGGAAAGCAGATCCTGAGAGGTGAAGCCTAACAGGCCTCTTCGAATGTTTGAAAGACTATGGAGAGCTGTGTTCTGAGATAGTGAGCCCTCCATTGCAGAAAGTGTTTGAACAGAAGCCAAATGACTGCCTCTCAGCGATGCAGTAGAGGGGATTCCAACCCCGGGGGAGGTTCGTCTGGGTGGCCTTCCGGCTTCTTCCAGCATGAGAGTCTCTGACTCCATCACAGCAGATGGGGCCTCACATTTCATTCAGAGATGCCCTGGTATAGATGAGAAATGAACACAGCATGGGAGCCTACTGCTTTGATTTCTGGCAGGAGTGACCTTGGACATGCCACTTGATCTCTTTGTGCCTCCAATTTTTCCTCTATAAAATGGGGATGCTTGTAGTAATGGCATCCTCTCAAGCCCATTGTGAACAATGTGTTCATAGCTGTGAAAGGGCTTTGAAAAGCATGATGTCTTCTGCAAATGCTCACTTTGAGGCAGTGTGTGATGGGGATGGAGTCTGTGCCCACTCTCTCCAACCTTGGCTCACAGGGAACTGAGGGGATGCCTGTTCCTTGAGAAAGCACCATGGGAGGGTGGAGCACCAGACCCAGGGAGGGTGGGTCTTGGGAAACTGGAGGAGCCTGCCAGTGTACCCTGTGCCTTCTCTCCACAGCCGTGGTCTCCTCCTCCGGGGGCACAGGCTACAGCGGGGGCGGTGGCCTCTCTTTGGGCGGGAGCAGCTACAGCTATGGGAGCGGCAGCGGCGGCGGCTTCAGTTCCACCAGCGGCCGCAACATGGGCGGCAGCAGCTCCAGCATGCGCATCATCTCCAAGACGTCGTCCACTAAGAAGAGTTACAGGAGCTAAAGGGTCCCACCCTCTCAGCTGCCTCCCCACTAAAGCCCCCAATTCCCAGCCCAAAGATTTACTGCTTTGCTGACACCCCTTGCACAAAATCAATCCTAGCAGCAGAAGGCACAGGGGCAAGAAAGTGGCCTGTGAGTTCTAAGGTCACCTTGTCCATTTCTTTGCCTCCAGCAGATGGTTCCCCATGGAGGCACCTCACTAGCTTCTCATCCCGGAGCCCTCCGGGGGCCACAGGCATCCGTTCCAACTAACACTGATTCAACTGCTCTAAGCCAAGACCTGGGCTAGGACTTTGCCCTTTAGTAGTTTCGAGAGCAGGAGTACAGCTGGGTCTCCCTTCTCCTGTCCAACCCAGATTTACTGTAACCACAGCCTTTCATGGGGGTGCTTAGTTAGAATTGACCTTGGCACCCACAAAGAAGTTGAGTGCAGTCTAGGCCAGAGTCTCCACGTGTGCTTTCTCATCGCAGACAGAACACTTTTCCTACAGGCCACTCATACCAAGAAATGTTACAAACCCTTCCCTCTTATTGCCTCCTCACCTCTTTTTTTCTTGTCCCTGCCCAGGCCCCTAGCCACTTCCCCTGACAACTCCCACCAGCAGAGTATTTAATTGAGAAATCAATACCCTTCAAAATATTACCAACTCTTGATTATTTGTAGGAGAATGGAATAATTTTATCAAGAATCCAAAAGTTCTCCATGCCCTGGGGCTGCATTAGATGATACTTCATAGCCAAATTCCTTCCAAATCTGCCTCAGTTAAGCCAATATTAGAATTGCCAGCCCAAACAGAAATGTCCTGATGATGAGAGGGAGGAGGTAGGCTCCTATGAGGATATGGGAAAGGCAGCTCTGCTTTAGATGCCTGCAACAGACACACCAGGAAAAGGAACCACATTAGCTCGTGTTAGAACTGCCCCAGGAGAGTCCTACAAAATAACCCTCCAGGCTCAGGACTTCTTCTCTTTCCTCTGTGCTGGCTACGTCTCTCTTCTGGAAAGTTTCTTTTCTTTTTTCCCCACCCTTCCCACCCTCTCTTTCACCCTCACTCCTTTTTCTCCTCATCCTCCACTACCCTGTGTGTTTTCTCTCTCAATCCCCCTCCTCTCCTTCTCTCTTTCTCTATTTTCTTCCTCTCCCATTCTTCTATTTGGTGATGTATTTCCCACTCTCTCAGGGTCAGAGAGAGTGGGCACAGACTCCGTCTATGTTACCTCCTGACCTTTCTTTTTCTATCTTCCTGTCTCTGAAACATCTACAGTGCAGATTTGCCTACCCCCAGCCCTGGCCAGAAGTGAAATTCTTGAAGGTGGCCCACCAAATGCCCTGCCCCACAGGGAAGGCCTGAGAAAGCAGACTTGGAAGAGAGGCAGTTCTTCCCTCGGTGATTTTTCCTCACTATGAGGGGACACATCGCTCAGTCTCTTGAAGGAAGCAGAGGTAGGGTGGCAGTGGAATAGGGGAATGGGGTAGGCACAGAGATCTTTTTGAGGCTGGCCTTCATGGGGTAGTTTTCCTATTTAATTAGAAGAGTTGTAAACTCTCAAAACACCTGTCATGTATTCAAGACCAAAATGCATTTCAAAGGCAAATAGAGACTGGCTGCCTGCTGCTGACATGAGGACAGGAGAGCTCACTACTTTGGAAAAAAGTCACTCCTGCTCTGATTGATTGTTTCAAACCCTTCCCAACTGTCTGCTCCCTGCGCCTGCCTATCTCCTGAAATAGCTTCAATAAAATGTCACCAAGCTCTTTAGGTCTTGACTGAGTTTGTGTCCTGTCTTGCACTCAGAGGGCACCTTGGAACCGGTGTTTTCTGGGAGAAGGTGCCATCCACCCACAATGAATCTAATGAACCATCACACTCTCTGCTCCCGGGCTCTGGTCTTGAGGTCCAGGAAGCCCAACATAGCCATTGAGATCATGCTCTGGCCTGGATGTGGCGGGGATGCTCTCCCATGTCCATATCTCCCCAGTGAGCCCTGCCCTCCAGGTCTGCCCACTATCTCATTAACTCCCTCTGGCAGGAGTCTGGATAATTCCACTCTCTGGTCTGACTTCTTGGCATCACCTTCACCACTAACAGTATCTCCTGGGCCCAGCTCTGTGACACTTCCTCCAGGACACAGTAAGGATCCCCTCCCCCTGCATCATGTAACAGGACCCCACTTCACCCCACCATCACCCATGGTCTCTTATTATACCCCACATCTCTCCCAACCCCAGTCTTCCCTCCCCAGTATGCTAGGACCCAAAGTCAAGACTCTGCAAGAGGAGACTTTGTGAAATGTCACAGTTACATTGAGAATTTCCAAGCACCAAAAAACATTTGAGTTCCAGTCTCCTAATCTACAGGTGGGGAAGCCAAGGAACAGAGAAGACATATGTTGGCAGCAAACCCCTAATTCCTAATGCAGGCTTCTCTCCACTGGAGCAGCAGAGCATGGTGACCTCAGAAAGAATCAGATTGAATCCCAGCCTTGTCATGGACAAGCTGAGTAGCTTGGGGGAGTTACTTAACCACTCTGCTCCTAGTTTTCCTTGTCTATAAAAGAGAAACTAATCATGGTTGGCATCGTAAGAATTAAATGTGATAATGAATGTAGAGCTCGGGATGGTCCCAGCACATAGAAAGCACCCACTAAATATTATTACTATTATTATTATTGAGTTAAGTCTGACCTGGAAAAAAGTCACAGTAAGGAAGGGAAAGACCTGTCAGCCACAGCAGCTGATGAGGCTGATGGAAAGGAGGAGGGAACAGAACAGGGGGGGTTGGGGATGAGGCGAGCATCTCCAAAAAGCTGTGACATGCATGCTGAGGAAGAAGGCCTGAACAATTCCTGAGGATAGCAATTGTCCCCAGAAATGTCCTCAGTCTACCTGAGGCTCAGGATGGAGTGGAAAGGAAGAGAAAGGAATAGCAACATGGAACCCTGACCTAATAGCTGACATCAATGCCTGTTCGGGGGGGCAAAGAGTCTTGGGGAAAGCATCCCTTCCTCTCTTCTCCTCAAGCACAAGGCATCTCCTCTTAAGTTCCCCGAGGCCTTTCTTGACTAAAAGTGCCCTGCATTAAGACACTATTTCTAGAGCCTACTACCTCAAGAGCCCTAGTAGGGGTAGGGGTTAGCTAAGCCAGAGCCAGGACCCTCCCTGTCCTGAGAATGGGCAAGGCCTAGCATGCTTAGGGAAGCTTCTCTCACCCAAAAGCCTTCCTCCCTGGGAGCTCCTAGGATCAGCTAGGAGCTCATGAAGGGCACTTGGACCTGGAGCATCTGTAGAAACACATAAAAATAGCCTTGAGGAAACTGAGCATCCTCAAGCACATCTAACTTGGCCTCTAATCCTGGGGAAGCCAGGGAATATAATTCATGCCCTCTCTCTTATAAAATGGCATAAAGTCCCAACTCTCCCTTTCCTTGAGGCTAAGCCACTGAATAAGCCAAACATATCTGTCTGGTTGGCCCCTTTCATCACTCCCACAAACAAGGAAGGAGGACATGTAGGACTTTTATAGGGCCCACCAGCACTGACCATTGGCTCCTTCTCTCTGCTCTTTGCTACCCTAATTATCCACCTGGATACTTAGAGCTGCCAATCTTCCAAGCTCATAAACCTGATTTTATGGTGACTGGGGGTTTGACGCAGCTCAGCCCTCCATCCCCCTACCAGATAAAAGAGTGGGAGCTGAGCCGACTTGATAGCTCTCGCCTCTTGTTCTCCCCGCCAGGGCCTGTCTCTTTGCCTTTCTCTCCTGACATGTCCTGCCGCTCCTTCCATCAGGGCTCCAGATGTGGCATTCGGAGCTTCAGCTCTTGCTCGGCTGTACTGCCCCGGATGGTCACCCACTATGCAGTGAGCAAGGGGCCATGCCAGCCCGGGGGTGCGGGGGGCCTCCGCATCCTGGGCTGCCTCGGCTCACGGAGCCTATGCAATGTGGGCTTCGGGAGGCCCCGGGTTGCCTCTAGGTGTGGCCTTCCTGGCTTTGGATACCGAGTGGGGGCCACTTGTGGGCCTTCTGCGTGCATCACCCCTGTCACCATCAATGAGAGCCTACTGGTCCCACTTGAGCTAGAGATCGACCCGACCGTGCAGAGGGTAAAGAGGGACGAGAAGGAGCAGATCAAGTGCCTCAATAACCGCTTTGCATCCTTTATCAATAAGGTAAGTGAGAGAGATCCCAGTGGTCCAGGACCATGGGATGCAGAGAACACCTTGTGTGTGGTCCAGGGGAACAGAAAGAGACTGACAATAGAGAAGCCATAGTTCATCTATTGGTTTCTCCTTCATTCATGACCACTAATTGTTGAAAGCTGGTTAGATCAGGCTCAGCACTAAACATTCCTGTTTGTTAGTTCTTTTATTTTTTTTTAATATGTCATCTCTCTTTGGATATTATCTGATAAAATCACCAAGGTTGCCTAAGGTCAGAGTACAAGAGGCACTTCCAAAGCAATGATAAATATTGAAAGGGACAAAGCAGAGAACTGCTTTTTCTGGTGAGAGTTTAACAAGACTCCCTTTCTGAGTGCCTGCGCTAAGGTGAGACCCTTGAGCCTAGAGATGGGAATGAGTACTATAACCATGAAATTTGCCATCAGGTCTGAGATGAGCAGGTGGACCAGTCAGAGGTAGGAACACAAGGTGATTGTGACCAAAGTCTTACATCTGTCAACCCCAGAACCACAGCTCTAAAAGCCTTCAGGGAAAGGGGACATGCTGCCTTTGGAAGGTGCTGAACTGGCTTGTCGCCCTCAGCTGTCTCTGGGCTTGTCCCCATACCCCAGAAAGTTTCTTGGGGTTAGAATACATGCTAAGGGCTGAGTCAGTGTTTCTGGTAAGCCCAAGATTTAGGGCAAAGAGTCTTGAGCCAGAATTCATAAGACCTGGACCCTGGTGTTGGTCCCACTCCTGACTGTTACCCCGAGGCCTTGTGTAAACCACTCACCTCTCAGCCTCAGAGACCCTGCGGCCCGGAGGTGAAGGAGGAGATGATGGTGGAAAGATGAAAGGAGGTAATATATGCAAAAGTGCTCCAAAAAGGAACTTGTTTTAGTAAATGGGAACTGTTACACTTGTAGTTTAGTTTTGAAAGCTCATTAAGCTCTGGTTGTAAACTCATTTTAACAATGTGGGCCCTGGCTGTCAGGAATATCACATCAACCTCCGTGAGGCTGCGAGCTTTCTGGTGACATGGCCATTGACCAGAATCAGGACAACGTTTACTTCCTCTGCCGTTTTCTTGAGAGACAATGCATGATATGGAAAATCCCAGGGTGCGGAATGGAGACCGTGTTCCCTCTGCCAGTGACTCACTCAGCTTCTCCTAATCTTGGTTTCCAAGCCACAAAAATGAAGGAGGTGGGCCAGTAGCTCTCCACATTACTATGACAGGGACTTTTTTTGCACATTGCCGTGCAAGATGGAACAGAGTCCATGAAAAGAGCTTAAAGTCCTGGGATAGAGCCTTCGATCTGCCCTTCTCCATTGAGTGTTCCCAGGCTGTAATTGAAGAAAGCCCAACTCCTCCTGGGTATAATGTCACCTGTTTACTTTAGTACAATGATCTGCAAAGTGCTTCCCATGCACAACTCCAAGTAGGAGCTTTAGGAAAGAAAGTGAGTCTTAAAGGGATGGGCTGGCCTGGTCAAGTTTACAAAGCTGGTGGGAGGCAGGCAGGCAGGGCTGGAAGAAGGACCTGCCCCAAGCTTTATGGCAACCCCTGAATGTAAAGTGGGTCCTATAAACTCCCCCAGACAGGGGAAACCCACAGAGACATAACTTCAGGTACCAGTCTATACAGAGACCTTAACCTGTAAATTCTAGTGTATTGGCAGCAGTGTGTCAGGAGAGAGAGCGGAAACTGATTCCACTGCCCACCACCATTTACTCTCTTCAAGCCATAGTCCCCAGGGTCCTAGCTGCCCAGTAACATCCTGCTCTTGGCTGCAGGTTCGGTTCCTGGAGCAGAAGAACAAGCTGCTGGAGACCAAATGGAACTTCATGCAGCAGCAGAGGTGCTGCCAGAGCAACATAGAGCCCATCTTCGAGGCCTACATCTGCACCCTCCGGAGGCAGCTGGATTGTGTAGCTGGAGACCGGGCCAGGCTAGAGTCGGAGCTCTGCAGCCTCCAAGACACGCTGGAGGGATACAAGAAAAAGTAAGTCTGTTCCCCTTTCACCCTACCAGGGGACCCAGGGTAAGCTGTGTAAACAATCTGAGTCTCAGTCTCCCCATCTATAAAAGGTTTTAGGGAAGTCTAGAACTTAGTTCATTCAGTGGTAAACAATTAGGGTAGATAACAGAGGCAGTATCTAGGATACTGTTCATTTGGCTATGATAAAAGCTCTGAAATTGTGTATGTGTCTTCATTCCCCTTCTTACCTCCCTGCCTAAGGAAGGCCTTCATTCTCCCCCTCAATGTAAAACAAAATTTTTCCGATGCCATTTCCGGCATTCCAGGGCTCTGCTCTAAACCATCTGTTCTGCCCTATCTTCCACCAATCCTTTGCATTTCTTAAATTACTTCTTATTCTCCAAACAGATCCCCGAACCCTCTTTTCTCCGAGCCTTTTCTCTCCTCGTTCCTTCTTCTGATAAGCCCCCTCTCAGCATCTCTTTGAACCATAACCAGGCTAATATATCCCATATTTTCTCTCACTTCATGACTTCTGGCTTCTCTAATCCTCCAGTCACAGCTGCAAGTCATCACTCCTCCTCTCACTATTAGGTCCTCTGTCTCCCTTGACTCCCCTCTCCATTCTTTGTGGTGAAGGTTCTGTAGCTTGCTAGACCTGCAGCTCAGGCCTGACTCAGGTGGCAGAAGGTAGTTGATAAGCATATGTTAATGAAGAGCTTGAGGCTAGTAGATCCAGTGCTTACAAGAAGCTGAGGCCCAGCCAGATAAATTGACTCATGATCCTAGGTGGGTCTCTCTGAGCCCAGGATCCTGTAGGAGCACATGTTGGTGGGGGAGAGTTAAGAGAGACACATTTTGATTGACAAGAAACAGTGTAAATGTGCTGAGAGCAACATTTCATAAGAAATGTGAGTCAGTAGAGTGGAGCCATGTGGGGAATACTCATGCTGCAGGTGTCAACCACATGCCTACCTGTAGTTATGGAAAAGGATGGCTCTTTCCCTTGAGATGCACAGACCAACAGCTACAAGGTAGCACAGAGCAGAAGGGGAGAAGAATCCCAAGAGAGTAAGAGAGCAGAAGGGGCCAAGAAAGGCTTCCTGGGAGAGATGCCATTTATTCTGAGCCTTGAAGGATATGCTTCATTCCAGTTGGTTCTTATAACAGAGGAGTCCATGGTAGACCCTGGAAAAAGAGAAAGGCCAGGAATAAGTGAAAGGAAAGGCCAGAGTATGCCAAGTGAGAGCGAAGGACTCAAGCAGACTGTGACAAGTGAGATGTCATGAGTCTCTGGAAGGGGCAAAGGCCAGCTGTCTCAGCAGGAGCCATGCCTTTTTGAGGGGTAAGACACAAGATGGTCAGGAGACATGGCTTGCAGCTCAAGATGAGGACTTTGGACTTTAAAAGTGGGACAATGGAGAAGAATGTGATTGAATGGTATTTTAACAATAATAGCCAATACTTTCACAGTATGTACCCTATGCCAGGCCTAGACCTTTACAGATATTAACTCATGTGCTGTGTTAACTCACAACAGCCCCATGAGGCAGGACTAGTGTTATCCTCATTCTACAGATATGAAACTGAGGCACACAAAGGCCAAATCAATTACTGAAAGACACACCGCTAGCATCTGAGGAGCCAGGATTTGAACCCAGGCTGTAGGCGCCAGCATCCACTGCTCATGCTGTGGCAGAGTTCTGCTGGGAAAAGGAAGGATAGGAGTCAGGAAGCACAGTGAAGCTTTTAATGGATTGATGTTGCTCTTCAAACTGAGTCATTCTTGCCAGATGAACCCCCTGACCCTGATTCTGTTGCCTTAGGAGGTAGTGAGTGGGTGAGCATGGAGCCTAGAGGAAATAGGCAGTGTCTGGACTATGTCTATGGGTCTGGTAGAGTGGGTAATTGCTACCTCTGCAACCCAGCTACAGGTAGGGGCTAGGCTCAGGACTCTCCTGGTGAGGAGGGCATGGGGTCAGCTGGGATTTCAGTGACTGCAGCCAACTGTCAGAACAACTCAGAAAAGACAGCTGTGCCAGCAATAGGCAGCCAGCTTTTTTCCACCTTCCCAGAGGAAATGACCAAATGAAGTTGTCTGTCTTAGCAGCAAGACAGAGTGAAGGTAGCCTTAAGAAGGACTTCCCAGAAGATGATTCATCACAGAAGCAGGCTAGTGGGCAGTAGAGAGAGGAGTTGGCAAAGTGGCCAATGAGAGGCTATGCTAATAATCACCTATCTTGACTGGCTAGAGGAGCTGGAGGTGTCCAGAGACAGGGGCTGGACCCGGTGACTCCTTAGGGCATCCAGTCAATGAGAGGCAGATTTGCCCCTCAAAGGTCCCTTCCCTCAGGCCTGATACCAAGGCCCCTTCAAAACCCCAGGAGCTGCCGGAAACATTTTTTTTCCCACCCATTCCACCAGGTATGAAGAGGAGTTGTCCCTGAGGCCCTGTGCGGAGAATGAGTTTGTTGCCTTGAAGAAGGTGAGGAAGGGTGGCACGGGAAGGGAGGAGGCCCCCTGAGCTGGCCCAGCTGGCCTTGGGACACTCGGGCCCTGGACTATGTCCAAACGTGTCTGTAGCACACCCACCTGCAAAAGGGTCTCTCATCCCTTAGACCACAGTGCCAGCCCTGGTGATCCTGGGAGAGAGGAGGGCCAGTGTCTCCACCCCTTCCTAAGGCAGTGATTGACCTGGCCTCCATCTCCCAACCCATGTGGGTAAAGCTTGTTAGGGTTGTGTCTACGCCTGCCCAAGAAGCTGGAAATGTGGTAAAGCCAAATCAAAGGCAAAACGAAAACTCTGACTCAAACCCCAAAAGGTGAAAACCATTGCCACAGTTCCTCAGACAAATAGCTAGGTGTTTTCTGGCCTGAGCCCCACATACTGAGCTCTGAGAAATTGCATTCAAGGCTCCTTTAAATCCTGTTCTCCTCCGATCCTTCCCCAACAGAGTGCCAGGTCCAGGCATGGGATTCTAGGGCTGGGGACCCCTCTCTCTATCCTAGGCTTTGTGACCCCTTCACTTTCCTATGGGCTTAAATGAGGAAAAATTGGTTCCGCATCTGCCACCTGCCACCCACTTGCTAGGACTGGTCCAGCTGGCAGAGGGGTGATCCTCCCATGTTGCCCCAGCCCTGGGTTATGATTGTCTCTTCTCTGATTGCAGGATGTGGACACAGCCTTTTTGATGAAGGCTGACCTGGAGACAAATGTGGAGGCTCTGGTCCAGGAGATCGACTTTCTGAAAGGCTTGTATGAGGAGGTACCTGCAGCCATGCTACCCACATGTGGCAGACCAGGGGCCAGTTCTGTGAAGACGAAGGGGTGGGAAAGCTCGGGCCCAGTTGTATGTTTCAGGGCAAGCAGATTGAAAAGTGAGTATGTGAAGAAATCAGTATGGGATAGCTGGTTCTCAGGTAGTGAGACCCCCAGAATTAAGATCATTCAGATCTTGGCTCTTGGGTCTCTGTGTAACTAGAGGGTGGGAGTTGGGGAGCAGGTTGGTGATTGAAGGCGCAGGACAGCTATGGCAAAGTCCTGTGCAAACCTGTTATGGGAAGGTCAGAGCAGGTTCTCCTGCTTTATCCTCAAAGATCTCACCCATCCTCACCCTACCCCTAGGAGATCTGCCTGCTCCAGTCTCAGATCTCAGAGACCTCCATTATAGTGAAGATGGATAACAGCCGGGCGCTGGATGTGGATGGCATCATTGCTGAAATCAAGGCCCAGTATGATGAAATTGCCAGCCGCAGCAAAGCTGAAGCAGAGGCCTGGTACCAGAGCCGGGTGAGGCCTGGGTGGGGAATGGGGTCCCCATACCCACTCTCGCCCAGAAAGTGGGTAAGGGATAATGAGAGGGTCATGCCACACCACAGAAACAGGGAACCCCATAAACTTCAGCCCCTGTTTCTGCCAGGCCCCAAGCCAAGTGCCTGCAGAGAATGTGGGAATGGACTTCACAGACAGCTCAGGTCTGTCATCAGAGTGCATTATTTACCCACAGCCTCCCTGGAAATGAATTCAAGGAATACTAATTGGCAATGATGGAAAAGAGGGCCCTGGGCTTCAAGGCATCAGAGGAGACTAATGGCATGGAGTGGTTACTAATGGTGGAGAAAAAGGGTGATTAAGGTAGCCCCATGCTTAGGTAATTAGAGGCTTGCTGGGATGGCAATTGGTGCCCCCAAGGGCAATTTGATTTAACCAATATTATCATCTCAGTCTCATCTGCTTTATCTGTGAAAGGCACTATTCGTTCCTTTATTCAACAACTATTTCTTGAGCAACCATCATGTGCCAAGCACCATTCTAGGTGCTAGATTCCAGCAGAGAACAACAGACAGCAATCCCTGCCCTTATGTCACTTTCATTCTAGGGGTAGGGGCAGGGGAGGGACAGACAACAAACAAGACAAATAAGTACAGGTATGTTAGATGGAGATACATGCTATGGAGGAAATAAGTCAAGGTAACGCACAGGGAGTATTGTGGGAATACGGTTTTAAAAAAGGTAGCCAGGAAAGGATGGCCTTACTCTGAGGTATGTGGCACCACAAGAATACTAAGAGTCAGACCATCCCTGTACTTGAAGAGATTACAGTCCAGAGAGTGAGAAATGTGTAACCAACTGAACAGGAAAACAAGGTAGCATGAGGTGATTGCTAAGGTGGAGCATCAGGCTAAGGGAGTGTGATGACTTAAGGAACAAATGTGTCTGCAAAGGCAGAGGCACTGGCGTTTCATCTGGAGCTTGAAGGCCAAGTACAATATCAATTAGCAGAGCATAGAGGAAAGATGTGTCTAGCTGAGGGGCAGCAGGAGCCAGGATGCAGAAACATGAAAGTGAGATGCGCAGTGAGTATGGAGTGCAATGAAGGAGATGGGGCTGGAAAGGTAGCATGGGGTCAGATCACAGCAGACGTGCAGAGTTGAGATGAGTACTTTGGACTTTTTCTGAATACAGTAGGTACCACTGCCCAGGGAGTTCCTCCAAATGATGCTGTGCCCATTGTCTGGAGATCTGTGGTAACCAAAGATATCAAAACCCTGGCCTCGAGTCAGTTCCTAGTGATGCAGTCTATAGACCATCCACAACAGGCTTCACCACAGCTGGCCCCTCCTCCTGTTGCCTTCCTGGGCCACCCATCAGTCAGGTGGGCTCAGGAAAAACAACATCAGTTATCCATCCTCCTAAATCAGAACCAGAAAGAAAACTGTATTATTTAGGAATTGTATTTAGCTGTGAGAATCAGAAATTTCAAAAAAAAAAAAAGAAAGAAAGAAAAAAGAAAAAGAAAGAAAGAAAGAAAGAAAGAAAGAAAGAAAGAAAGAAAGAAAGAAAGAGAAAGAAAGAAAAGAATAGTTAAAACAAATTCAGTTTTCACTCTTTTCTCAAGTAACTTGAAGTTCAGAAATAGACTGCCATGCAAAGTTCTATGTCACCATCAGGGACATAGGCACCTTCTAGCTTTCTACTCTCCATCCTTTGTATTGTTTTAATCCTCATGGTTGCTTCATGTCTCAAGATGGCTGCCATAACACCAATTTTGCATGCTCATTCCAGGCAGGAAGAAGAATAGAAAGCAAAAGAAACATGCCAACTGAGTCATTGCCTGCTTCAAAAATCTTTCCTGGAAACCGTACCAGCAAGGGCCATAGATCTCACTGATGAGAAGGCTGAGCAATATTCTCTTATCTGGGCTCATTGCCACACCAAAACAAAAGCAGAATTTTGTTTGCAGAAGAAAAGAGTGGATATTGATTAGGCAACCATAGGCTTTCACACAGTAACAAAATAACCAGAGGGCCAAAGAGAGGGATTTGTGCTTATCTCTTGTTTTGCATTTTCTATGCCAAATGCTCCCATCCATTATGTGCAGAAAATCTAAAGTTGGCTAATTTTCAAAAATCTATAAGTGTACTTTATAACACACTATACGGAAATTGGCTTCTGAGTTGCAAATGTAAAAAAAAAAAAGAAAGAAAAAGTGTTAAGCCAAAATATGAAGAAACATTGCATTTCTTTTTCAATTGTTTTGGAGGAAATATACAAACTTAGTCACCCCAGAGGCAGACATGGTCTGTCTTTAGTCCTTGGTCTATTAGTCATCCCAGGCTGAGCATGGAAACCCCTTCTGAGGTCCAAGGCCATCTAAAAGGGACAGAGCCCTCAGGTAATACACAGGCTCTAGGGAAGAGAGAAAAGGACAAAACATCAAACAGCTAAACAGAGAGAGGAGCTTGAAGAAGAATTTAATGAGCCTCACCATTCAGGGTTGGGAGGTGAGAAGGGACTTACGAGCATCCCAGAAAAGGACCACAAAATTAACCAGAAATGGAAAGGGGATAGAGAGCAGAAAAGTGTAAGAATCTAGAGAGCTCCTGAGTCGGGAAGTCATGGGAGGAGAGATGCGGGACCGTGAGAAAAGGGGTTAGAAGGTGCCACAGCGGCGGGTGTCGTAGTTCTGACCTCTAGGTCCCCACAGTATGAGGAGCTGCGGCTGTCTGCCGGGAACCACTGTGACAACCTCCGCAACCACAAGAACGAGATCTTGGAAATGAACAAGTTGATCCAGCAACTGCAGCAAAAAATTGAGAATGTCAAAGCCCAGGTGAGGCCAGAAAGACCTTGTTATGAGGGCCCATCCCAGGATGGCCCACTGCCTGATCCTGAAGGGTGGGTCCACCCACCCCAGAAGTGCTGTTGAAGAGGGAGTAAATTTATGCTTCCTCAATTAAGAGGGTGAAGACCTTTCTATAAAAGAGCTGACCAACCATAGGAGGAACAGCCTCAGGAAATGACAAGGTCCCCCAGAGGCCAAGCGACCTATCGTCAAAAATGAAATAGCAAGTAGATCAGTAGATGGGAGCATAGAAAAGATGGTCTCCATGGTCCCTTTAAACCCAAAGACTATAATTCTATGATCTTGAAATTCAAAGTGACTCTGCAGAGTTCATAAAATCAGATACACTTTGTTCTCCTAGGTTAGTGAAGACCAGTCAGACACTTAAAATCTATTAGCCCTGAAGAAATTGTTGACCATATCTAAGAGAAACTCTCAGGTCTTCTTGAGGTCTTATAGACAGGAAAACTGGTCCCAGTCCCCCAGAGGAACTAGAAGTCACCATCCTAGGATGAAACCCACAGTAGATTTGAATCTGCCATGTAACCAAAACTGTAAGAAAATCTGACTCTTCACCAGGTGTCTCTCCTTTACTTGGACACTACCGTCATACCACACTTCTGACACCAGATATACAGGTTTTTCCCACACCAATCAATTCTGCAGCACCAGTTGGGAATAGCATCAGATCCCACAGGTTAAGGGCTATTCCACAAGACTGCCCCACTTCAGATGCCAATCACAAGTCAAGGTTGTCACCTGAGCTTCTGACTAATCTGCTGTAAATTGGAACCCCCCTCCTCTGGTTCAATTAATTTGCTAGAGCGGCTCACAGAACTAGGAAAAACAGTTTACTTACTGTTCACAAGTTTGTTATAAAAGGATATGATAAAGGATACAGATGAACATCGGATGGGAGAGATGAGTAAGGCAAGGCACGGGCGGAGGGGCGTCAAACTTCAGTGCCTTCTGGGCACACCACTCTCTCAACACCTACGCACATTCACTCACCTGGAAGCTCTCCAAACCCTGTACCATTGGGATTTGACAGAGGCCTCTTCACATGGGCATGATAAATTATTAACTCCATTTCCAGCCCATGTCCCCTCCCTGGAGTATAGGGTACAGGGCTGAAAATCCCAAGCCTCTAATCATGGTTTGGCCTTTCTGGTGACCAGTCCCCATCCGAGTTATCCAGGAGTCCACGCAGAGTCACCTCATTAGAACAAAAGACATTGCTATCACCAAGGAAATTCCAGGGGATTTAGGAAATCTGTATCAGGAACTGGGGTCAAAGATCAAATATTAGAACTGAAGATGCTTCTAGTGCTCTTATCACTTAGAAAATTACAAGGGTTTTAGGAGCTCTATGCCAGAAACAAGAGGCAGAGACCAAGGTATGTAAATATATTTTCTATTACCTCACAATGATCATGTTTTCTCTGTTGTTCTGACAGTCAACCTAAGGCTCCAGGGGCCCCCAATAATGCCTTCTGTGCCCTCTCCTCCAGCGCTGCAAACTGGAGGCTGCAGTGACCCAGGCGGAGCAGCAGGGTGAGGCAGCCCTCAACGATGCCAAGTGCAAGCTGGCAGGTCTGGAGGAGGCTCTGCAGAAGGCCAAGCAGGACATGGCCTGCCTGCTCAAGGAGTACCAGGAGGTGATGAACTCCAAGCTGGGCCTGGACATCGAGATCGCCACCTACAGGCGCCTGCTGGAGGGCGAGGAGCACAGGTTAGTTGAGCATGGGCCCCAAGTGTGTATGTTCTCCTGCCCTCTGGTTGCTGCTGCTGCCCCTGCTCATCTCGCAGTCATGGAAAATCCAGAACAGCATATAGTCGCAGACCCTCCTCATGAACAAGACCCGTGGTGCAGGCAGGAGAAAGGGGGTGTTGCACACCAATCAGACTCATTCTCTTTGATGCAGTTACCTCATGTCTTCTTTTTCCTCTCACTCCAGGCTGTGCGAAGGCATTGGGCCAGTGAATATCTGTGAGTAATAAGCACTCCCCAAGGACTCTGGGGTTGTGGGGTTGTAGGGGCTGAAGAACCCAACATAGGCCACAGCACCCCTGCCCAGACCTCAGCATGCTTCCCCACCGCAAAGGAGAACTTCTGTCCGCTGGAAGCTCCTGGTCAGAGGGAGAGGTCTCCTGCAGGGCTACCCAGTCTTTGGGGGTCAGAATGAGGAGCAGATATGCATGATGGTTCCAGTGCTTCAGAGCCCAGAAGCTGCAATGAACCATACTGACAAGGGGATGCTTTGCTGGAGAAAGAGGATTTGAAGTAGACACTGAGTAGATACAAGTAGACACTGAGAAAGGATGAAGCAGAAGCCAAGGCTCCAGGCAAAGAGGGAAGGCACGTGGGGACCCACTAAGCACTTTGTGGCTAGGGTGGGAGACATGGAAGTTAGTAATTGGGACAGGGGTCCCTTGGAGGTGAGTGGCTGCAGGTAGGGGGCACAGCCTGGCTGAGACAGTTCAGGGCAATGCCCTTAGAGCCACACAGGGCTCTGAGCATCCCTTCTTGTTCCCGCAGCTGTGAGCAGCTCAAAAGGTGCTGTCTTGTACGAGCCATGTGTGGTCAGCACGCCCATGCTGAGGACCGACTATTGTCCAGGGGGCACCAGTGTCCTCAAGAGCAGTGGGGGCTGCAGTGTTGTGGGCACCAGTGAACTCTACGTCCCCTGTGAGCCCCAGGGCCTCCTGGGCTTCCGGAGCGGGCAGAGCTCCAACATGAAGCTAGGGGCTGGAGGTGGCTCCTCCTGCCACAAGTGTTAGCACCACCCCAGAGGCTGGAAGCCCAGAGGACAGTGCACCAACCCCTGGATGTTGCCCAGCCTACCAGGGCAGAAGACCAAGAGAGTCCAAAACCCCATCTTCCTGTACTGACCTTAGGTTTCCCTTGGGTTTTCACTGGAAGCCGTTCCTCTGGTCCATTCATATCTTCTAGTCACTATTCACTTAGCTGTATGCAGACCCTGAGCTAGGCCCTGGGAGTGGGAGTAGTATGCAAAGAAAGAGAATGCATTGCCTGTTTCCCCTGGACTTCTGACAGTCAGGCACTAGAGTGGCCAAGAGAACAGCAACAGCCACCAACCACTTCTCTTCCAGATGAGAAGCCCAAATGGGCACATCACTGATGTTCTGCTTTGTGGATTATCTCACAGAAGTTTCCCCACAAAGTTAGCCTCCCCTGACCCCTGGAGGTTCCCACCTCCCTTACCTCTGATTCTCATACACCTAAGAAAAGTGAATTTCTTTTAACACTCACCTAAAACATTCACTATTACAAATGTCCAAAGGAGGCATTCCAAAACCCCATTCTGAATTCCGAAGCCACAGGCCAGGATTTCAGGATCCCTTAAGACCTGTTCATGGTCCTCTCAGTTAGCACACAGAATAAACAGGTGGCAATAGATTTACCTGCTCAGAGGTGTTGAACTCACACTATGAAAATACGTCTTTTTCCTGAGATCATATTGGCCAACTGAAGATAGAAACATGACTAGAACAAAGGCAAGGAGACATGGAATAATCTGGACAGAGGGACAATCAAGACCTGACATTATTTGTTCAATGGACTCAAGCCCCACCCCCACCTTCTGTACATAGCTATGCAGTTCCTACTCCCTCTCTCTACTTTCTTGCTTTGGGTCTAATACGAGAGTGTTTTGCTGGCCACAGTGAATGTGGGGTTATCTCAACAGACTTGAAGGCTCTGGTTCAGTTTGGGAGGGAGGGAAATGTGCTAGGCTGGTCCCATCTCCCCCCTCCTCCCCAAGGCCCCACGCCTACTGCTGCATCTGCAGAAGCTCTGTCCTCCCAGGAATCCTATCTCTGCCAAGAGCCTCTGGGCTTGTCTGTTCCCAATAAACTTACTGGTCATAGGCTACAGGAATCAGAATTATTCAACCTGCTCTGTGGGGTGTGAGAGGAGGAATCTCTTATGAGCAGCCTTTGGGGGCTGGAGGCTGAGGGGCTTCGGAGTGGAAATGAAGGTTATTACACAAATGGGAAAATTATATATGAATGATTTGTAAGTGGTGTGTGAAATGTGGATCCATTCAAACTGCACTTAAAAACTGCACATCACACCCCAATAGTTTACAAGTCACTTGTCACATTAAAAACCACATGCCTATTGCACATAAGCCTTCTCATCACGCAGTCTCGTGCATGTAGTCTAGAGAAAGTTCTTGGGATTCCCTATTGTGTATGTCTATAATTTGTTAGCAGCATCCAAGCCCTGAGCCCTGCCTCCCCATCCTGGACCCAGTCTCACTGCAGGACATCCACAACCTGGGAAAAGCAGTGAAGATGGATGGCACCCCAGCCAGGGAAGGGGAACCTCTAGTCTCTTCTCCTTAGAAGCCCCAAGATCTGCAGATGAGACTTGATAGCAGCAGTTCCACCCTCTGTGGGGCCATAATACCGTCCCTGTTGCCTCACTGATCCCCTTAAACAACTCCCCCACCACAAACTCCCCCTTGTGATCCCCTCTCCTGAGCACTGGGGTGCAACTCACCTTCCACCACAGCCCCACACAGAGCATCTACTCTACGTCAAGCCCTGAATGAGAAGCTGATGATACAGAGGTGACTAAGACACACTCTGAGCCCTGGAGGAACACTTGACCTCACAGAAGAGTCATTAATGAGAGCCAGGGAGTATGGGAGGACTGAGAAAAACCAGCTCACAATTTTGCCCACAAAGGAGTTAGAGAAAGATTCACAGAGAAGATTGTAAGGACAGAGTCTAAATGGAAGTCTAAGGTTACGGATTTGTGAGCAGCAAATTCAGAAGAACCCATCCATTTACTCATTCATTCAATATGTATTTATCAAGCACCTGCTATACATCAGGCCACTCAGGGGCTGGTGACACGGTGGTGAACAAGGAAACCCCAGCCAGGACTGACTTACCCAGTAGGCACAGTAGACACAGTACCTAGAGCCTATTATATGAGTTATAAACTGGTGCAGCCACTTTGAAATAGTCTGCAGGTACTCAAATGTTAAACATAGAGTTACCATGTGACCCAGAAATTCTCCTCCTAGGTATATACCCAGGAAAAATAAAAATACATGTCCACACAAAAACGTGTATGTGGATGTTCTTAGCAGCACTATTCACAAGACAAAAAGTGGAAACAACTCAAATGTCCATCAACAAACATGAATAATCAAAATGTGGCATATCTATACAATGGAATATTATTCAGTCATCAAAAGGAATGAAGTACTGATACATGCTGCAACATGGATGAACCTCGAAGACCTTGTGGTAGGTAAAAGAAGTCAGATACAAAGACCACATAGTATATGATTTCCTTCATATGAAAATTCCAAATATAGAAATCTATAGAAACAGAAAGAAGATTAGTGGTTGCTTAGGACTGGAGAGAGGAGAAGATGGGTTTGGGAGTGTATGTGATAGCTAAAGCTTTCTTTATGAGGTGACAAAAATGTTCTAAAATTGACTGTTATGATGGTTCCACATATATAGAAAAATACTAAAATCACTGAGTTATACATTTTAAATGAGTGAATTATATAGTATGTGAAATATATCTCAATAATAAATAGCAGGGAATATACATCTGGAACAGGTTATTACGGATGTGAGCATTGTTGTGAAGGGAGTCCCACCCTACTCATAGACCTCAGGAAGGTCCCCAGGAGGAGGGGCAGGCAAGCTGGATCCTGAAGGACAGCAGAACTCAGGGGAGGGAGGCACAGAGGGTGTTCCAGGATGAGGGATCAGCAGCTATGAGCCAGAGTCTATGATTCAGAGATGCACATCCACACATGGAAAAGGAGGGGACAGAACAATGGAGCCACACAGCCTCAGTTTCCAGTTGAAGTCCTGTCACTCTGGACTTGGTCCTAGAGCCAGCTAACCTCCTTGCTGATTAATAACTCAAAGCTCTGAAAACTACAGGGACTCTCTGGTCTGAGAAATTCCAACAGATC
The DNA here is from genome assembly GCA_028627145.1 of Eidolon dupreanum. Taxonomy (NCBI): domain Eukaryota; kingdom Metazoa; phylum Chordata; class Mammalia; order Chiroptera; family Pteropodidae; genus Eidolon; species Eidolon dupreanum. The sequence continues at coordinate 43,781,761 of CM053503.1, read as the reverse complement.
ACCCACCTCTATCCCATAGATGAGTGCTTGAGGCCCAGGAAACACCCCATTAAAATAAAAGAAGAGAGAGAGAACAGATTCCCCCACCCTCCCTGTGGAGTGGACATGGGCCTGGTGACCATCACTTTGGGGCTTCTCACTCAGATGTGCCCAGGCCCTGGGGAAGGGGAGGCTGTCTGGAACCATCCACTAGGCACAACTCAACCCAGTAGTGAGGTTACCCCAGCTCAGAAACCTGCGCATGCCTCCTCCGGAACTTCCACCAGGGGCTCCCCCTTACTGATGTGAGCAGTGCCCCCTTCTTTCTTCTTCTCCAGGGAGGAGATGACTCGAGGAAGGTAGGACAAAAGTGCCTCCTGGTGGTGACCCAGGGACTCACATTCTATTCACTCAGCCACACACCTCCTGAGCTTCTCCCTGGGCTAGCCTCACAGGGTGCTGGGATGGAGAGAGGATCAGGCCCTGGGCTCCTGCCCCCAGGGAGGAAAGGAGACCTGTTTTTGTGAAGCCAGAGGCTCACTGCAGTCTACTCTCCTCAGGACTCCAAATCCAGGCCCTTGCAGAGCACCGCCATGAGGACTGGTGGGAAAATACCCAAAGAGGCCTGGCTCAGGTGGGCAGGCCCAGAATGGAGCTCCTTGTGTCTGTGTCTGTCTCCCCAAAATGTCTCCCACTGGGGCCCTCTCTTCTCCCCACAAGGCTCTTCCTTGCCCCACCTCCTGCTCCCTCAGGCGCTGGCTGCCTCTGCCCCCAAAGACACTTGTCTCTCCAAGGTCCTTTCCTCATCCCAGTCCCTTTAGTGGCTGCAGTGCATTCACCACTGCCACCCTCCACCAAGGATTGGATTGGGGAAAATGGTTTCAGAAATGGCACTGTAAACGGAGGAGGGGAAACTTAAGACTGGTAAGTCTGATAGAAGGAAGAGGGCCGGTTGCCAGCCATCCCAGCACCTGAATGCAATGCTGGGCACACATCAGCACCCAGTAAAGGTTTATTGAAGCAAACTGACCTTATGCCTATGACATGCAATATTTCCACCCTGGACAGGTGAAGCTGAGTGGGCAATGTGAAGAATTTGGATTAAACCTGAAAAAATCATCCTGCATAGAAGGGTGGGGATGGGCCCAAACAAGAGGGGTGCTTTATCTCTCCTGGGAGGTGTTTAGAATCCATCTAAATGTTGTTAGTCTAAGAGGGTAGACAGATGAAAGTCCCAGGCAGGGGTGGATTCAGCCTCTCCCACCATCTCCCTCCTGCTGGGGGACTCCTGAGCCTCCCTCCCCACAGGGCAGGTCTCAGCATGAGCACTTCCCAGCAAGGGCCTCTCTCTAGCACAGACTTGTCCTCAGGCAAAACGGAAACACTTTGTAGAGGGTGGCTTTTAGCAAAGACTTCTAAGCATCTGGGATTTCCTTGTCACCCTCCCTCCCTCCCACCGGTGTGCCAGTACACACACACACACACACACACACACACACACGCATGCACGCACACATGCACACGCACACATGCGCACACACACACACACACACACGCCACAGTGTGCTCACAGTTCCCAGGCCCTGCTTAGTCTATCAGGATAGGCCCCTCTCCCCAACCCCCCAACCACCACCTCCCTCAGCAGTTCTCCCTCCTCTCCACTGCACAGATAGCATCTCAATGAGCAAGCAATCATCCTACAGCAGCATAATGAGGTGCTGTGGCCAACTTGGCCAGCAGATCTTGGGATTACATACAGGCCGACTGACAGCAATAAGAAAAAACTGTCAGAGCAGCAAAACCTCCAGCCTAGAGTTTCCAGTCAGCTCCTCCCCCTCTCCTCATCTGCTACCCCTTAAAAATGACTGAGGGTTGTGTTATGCATCGTCTGGTGAAATAATGCCTCAGAACTATAAACTGCTGATGGTGTCAGCTCATCTCAAAATAGGGGTTATGCTTGACTGGTTCCAATTACCCCCACCCCACCCGGCCTGGTCAGGGTTGGAGGAAGCTGAGCCCAGACGCGGGACAGCCCCAAGACTGGCTGATGGGGTAATGAATGCCTGTCGGAATGGGAAAGGGGTGGAGTGCTACATAGGAACAGGGATGATTGCTTAGAAGTGAAGGGAAGATTGTGTAAGAGAGAGGGAAAGGTGTAGAAGGAAAAAAAGGGAGGGAGGAAGGGAGGAAAGACAGCAGAGGGAAAAAATGGATGACAATAACCATGCAGTGTACACCTCTAACACTTTCACATTTAATCCTCATAGTAGTGGGAAGTAGAAATCATTCTATTTTACAGGTAAGGAAATTGCAATTTAGAGAAGTTAAACAATTTCCCCCAGATCACTCATATACAATGGATGGAATGTGTTTGCTGACTAGCAATTTATGGTGACAATAAAAAGCTGACCAACTTTTAGTATTGTTGCATAACCAAGTTCTCTACAGATAAGCATCCCTTATCGCCTGCCCCCTGCTAGAGTAGAATCCTGCCATGACCCTGTCCTAGGCGCACACAGCAGTGTCCAAGGTCACACTGCTGGCAAATGGTGACACTGGGACTGAACCTAAGGTCCATCTAACTCTAAGGGCTGTGTCAAGTCTTCTGTCCTGGGCCTGGCACACTTGCTGGTGCTCTTTATGCCATCCCTCCTGCTCTCCTCCCCCTTTCATGTCCACAGGAGTTCACTGGTCCTCTTCCCAGTCTCCTGGATCCCCCTACTTGGCCTATGAGGAGAGGGGCTGCCTTACCCTCCAAGCGCCAGACTCACACTCCAAGAGGCTGGAGCTGGAGTACAAACTGGGTTGGTTCCCCTGCAAGCACTTGAGTTTCTTCACCGTGATCATCTCCAGGGCCATTGCTGTCCATTTGGAAACCTGGAATTTCCTTCTGAAATATCTGCAAAACCAGATGCCTATATTATTCTTTCTTTTACACCCTCCTCCTTCCTCCTATTTTTTCTCCTGATGTAAATTTTTGTGGTGTAACCATTCATTCAACAAAAGTATATAACCTACTTAACATGTACTCTACTCTGCTAAGCATTGGGGGCCCAGAGAAGAGCAAAACACACACTAGCACCTGCCTCCTGGAGCTTTATTACAGCCAAGGACCACAGTCAATGAACAAGCAAATCCATATAGGATAGGACCTCAGATTGTGAGGACTGCTAAGGGAAGGAGGAAACCAGGAGTGGGGAGAGAGAGGATATGGGGAGAAGGAGTTTTAAATAGGGAGCATTCTATAATCAAAGACCTGGAAGAGTTGAGGAACTGACCATGTAGGTATTTGATTAAAAGAGTTCCCAGCTGAGAAAACAGTGAGTGGAGAAGTATGTGGGACAGGAGTTTTTCTGCCTGTGTGATGGACAACCAGGAGGCCAGGGTAGCTGGAGCAGGGAGAGCAGTAGGACAGAGAGAGGGTGATGAGGTCAGTGAAAAGGGAGAGCATACTATGTAGAGTCCTGTTTGGCATTTACTCTGAGTAGGATGGGAAATCATTAGAGAGGTTTGAGCATAGAAATAGCATGATCTAACATGTTTTTAAAGGATCACTGACCGTGCTAACAAAAGACTGAAGAGGCAAAGGAGGACACAGGAAGACTAGCTGGAAGGACACGTCAGTAGACCCTGCGAGAAGTAATGGGCCTGGGCCAATGGTGGCAGTGGCAGTGGTGAGAAGCAGTAAAAATTCAGATACATTATGAAGGTAGGATTTGCCAATGGGTTGAATGCAGGATATGGAGAAAATACAAGATGATTCCCAGATTTGGGGCCTGAGCTACTGTAGTGATAGTGAGCCTCGCAAGCGGAACGTATTTAGTAAGAACATTTGGGAGAACGGTTTTGGATATATTAAAGTTGAGATGCCTATTTGATATCTAAATAGAGACATTGATAAAAATATACATGCGGAGTGCAGAGAGGAAGTCCAGGATAAAGATATGCCTTGGCAGCCATCAATGGATAGATAGTATCTAAAGTCATGAGGAGGTATGATGTCACCAAAGGAATGAGTATAGATAAGGATGAGGAAGCACAAGGGATGAGTCTGAGGGTACTGCACTGTCAAGAGGTTGGGGATATGAAGAGGAACTTGCTAAGAAGACTGATGAGAAGCAGCCATTAATGCGGCAAGAAGATCAGGAGAGTGTGGTATCTAGAAACCAAAAGAAGAAAGTGTTTCCGGGAAAAGGGAATAATTAGCCATGTCAAATACTGCTGATCAGTCAAGTTAAATGAGGGCTGAAAACAGAACACTGAATTTAGCAACATAAAGATCACTGGTAATCTCCACAAGAGGTATTCTCTTGTTATTATTTTTCTCCTTCTTCTCCTATTAGCCATATACCTGAGAGCTGGGTCTATGGAAAACAGTAGTAAACTAGGAATAGAGGGGCACTTCCTCAACTTCATAAAGAATATCTACCAAAAAAACCTACAGCTAACACCAACTTAATGGCAAGAAACTTGAAGCTTTCCCACTAAAATTAGGAATAAGAGAAAGATGTCCCCTTTCACCACTGCTTTTTAACATTATTCTAGAAGTCATAGCTAATAAAATAAGACAAGAAAAGGAAATAAGACATATAGAGATTGAGAAAGAAGGAACTAGTGAAGGCCTGAGTTGCATAACCGAGTCAAAAGCACACATCCTCTTCCAAGTAGAATCCTAAGCATCCAAAAAAACCCTGGTGTCCAGTTAAGTACAAGTTCCCCCAGGCACAGAACAGGTAAGGCACACCATGTCACTTGCTCAAATAGAAAAGGTAAACACCTATCTCTGAGTCCTGAAATATCTGCAATATTGATAACAATGACAACAATATCCAGTTGTTTAGAACTTTTTATTTTCTATCTTGATGCTTATTGCTTTGTGTGTTTCTGTCCTAGCTTAAGGTTCATCAATAATTCAAGGGCGGCTATAGATGAGCCCTAATGTGTATTAAGAGAGCTCAAAATCTGTGTGGATAACTTTCCACACAGATATATGGCTTAATTATTGGCATACTTTGGCTTCAAATTATGCCACAAAAGTGTCAGCTGGTGGAAGTCCTCAAGATTCATCTTTCCCACCACCATGAGTATAGAGACTGTCTTTTTCTTTTTTTTTTAAATCTCTGTATCCTTAGTACCAAGCACACTAACTGAGACAGAGTAGGCACCTAATAATTGTTGAGTGAATGAATGAATCTTCTTTGAGTATCTCTAATCAGACACGTGTCTACGCTAAGACAAATGAGCTTTACTAAAGATTGAATTCTTATGTAAACAGCCAAACCAGATCATGGAGGATAGATAAAACCCTGTAAAAGGTTTTTGGACTATTTAATCCATCTACGTAGATGCAATAAACTGTATTCTGGCCATATAATTTCTTACTTGGAGCTCTGCAGACCCTGTCTCTCTTCTACATACCCCCATTCCTCTAGGAGGTTATGTCTATATAGATGCATCACTTGCGAGCCTCTGGCTGGAGCTGTCACCATTCTAACTTTCTGGTGGTTAGCCACAACTTGCAGTGAAAAGATCTATTGGATTTATGACCAAGGCAAATTAATGTCCCCATAATGGCAATTGTAGTGGACTTGTGGGGAAAAAATAAGACCATAATATTTATGTGTTTATGTGTTTTTAATGTTTGTGGGTTTGATGTTATAGCCCCGGTCCTAAGAATAGGTGTGTCTGAATTAGCTCGTTATTAAGGAGGTTACAGGCATGAAGAATTTCTGCTAACTACCCAAGCTCATAAATGCCTCCAAATGGCTTTTTTTCGTTTTTATGGGGCCAATCCTCAGATCCCCACACACATAAAAGGAGTTAGAGGGATCCACTAGCCTCAGAGGGACTCCCAGCTCCAGCTCGCCTCACTCTGCAATTGCTGCTTTGCTCTCAAGAAGCCATCATGTCTTGCCGCTCCTACCAAGTCAGCTCTGGTCGCCATGTGGGCAACTTCAGCTCTTGCTCAGCAGCGGCCCCGCAGAACCTAAACCGCTTCCGGGCAAGCTCTGTCTCCTGCAGGAGTGGGTCCAGCTTCCGGGGCCTTGGTGGCTTTGGTAGTCGGAGCGTCATCACCTATGGATCATGCTCACCCCGGACAGCTGCTGTGTGCCCTCGCCCCGTCCGCTCTGGAGTTGGCTTTGGTACTAGCAGTGGGATGGCCTTTGGCTTTGGTGCTGGGTGTGGTACTAATCTAGGGTTTGGGGCCGGCAGTGGTGTTGGTCTGGGATCTGGAGCCACCAGTAGGCTTGGCTATTGCTTCGGTGGCCCCAGCTTTGGCTACAGAGTTGGAGGAGTTGGAGTCCCAGCAGCCCCATCTATCACACCAGTGACTGTTAACCAGAGCCTGCTGACCCCCCTCAACCTGGAGATTGACCCCAATGCTCAGAGAGTGAAGAAGGATGAGAAGGAGCAAATCAAGACACTCAACAACAAATTCGCTTCCTTCATCGACAAGGTACCTATGACAACTGAATCTTTGGGTCTGGGATGATGAGAGCTAAAATACATTCAGGTGTTCTTTTCCTTAAGAAGAAAAGGCCCAGGCCTAAGGCGTTGACGCCCAGATCCTTCAGGTATCAACCAAGGTCATTGTGGTATGATCACCCAGTCACTCTCCTGCAGAGCAAGGACAAGCCTGAGGAGTACTGTATGGTGGGGTAGACTAACACACTGGTTATGTCTTCTGGAGGAAAGAGGAACATCCAGCCAAATCTGAGGACATCTGGACAAACTAAGACCTACCATCTAGTCACTTAGAAATATCTCCCAAACGGGATAGAAACAATAGGACTTCAGCCAGGTGTTAGCTGGTATAAGTTTAAAATGTTTTATCCTTTGAGATCCTCATGCTCTCTGAAGTTTTCGTAGTTCCTGAGGCTGAATTATCACATCTGTTCAGGCTTAGGAAAGTAGAGAATGGAGTTGAGTAATTTTTGTACAAAACAAGCAAAGAACTCATACCTCCCAAGTGGGGTATCCCATTCAGCCTAGTTGCCTAGATCGAGAGAAATAGTGGAGAACAACCATAGGCAGTCACTGATATTCAGGATGATGAGGGGAATAATGATGTGGAACTGACATCCCACCAACCATATCTTCATGGAGTGGGAAGGCTCTGATTGTGTCTGAGCTTGGAAACTCATTTCTATGAGCTTCAGTTTCCTCATCTAAAATAAGGGGTTGGAATAAATGATCACTGAGTTCTCCTCCAGCTCTGTAAGTCTCAGATGATGAAATATCTGGGATGGTGGGTATGACCAACCTGTGAATTCCCACATTGTAATGCCATATTCCACCCCAAGTATACTTTACTCTGCTCTTTATTTCCTGCCAGGGATGGCTGACTTCAGTTTTTAGATATAGACAAACCCCAACTCAAGCAGAGTCAATCTTTCAAACTTCCCAGTGAACCAGCTTACACTTTTCTCAGAGGATAGAAGGGGAAATGGTACTGAAGTAGTTTGGTTCAAAAGTCTTTGTAGCTGAGCCTGGCTGAGCATGAGAGAAGGTCACAGACCTGCTCTTCTAGGTTCTACTGAATTAGAGGAGGAATGAAAGTCAACAGAAGAGAGAACGACATCACCACAAGGTTGAGAGTCGTGTCTGGCCACCTGAAGAACTGGTCAGCTCTATCAAACACTTCAATTGCCCTTTCTGTGTCCCTGTGGATTTAGGTGCGGTTCCTGGAACAGCAGAATAAACTTCTAGAAACCAAGTGGAACTTCCTCCAAGAACAGAAATGTACCAAGAGCAACTTGGAGCCCCTTTTTGAGAACTACATCACCAACCTGCGGAGGCAGCTGGATATAGCAAACAGTGACCGGGCCCGGCTGGAAGCTGAGAGGAACCAAATGCAGGATGTCCTTGAGGGTTTCAAGAAGAAGTGAGTGGCATCTGGGCTGCACTGACCAAGGATGGGCATGAGCAGGTCGCCAAAGCAGCAGCCAAGCTCAGATGAGAGCAGCTGGAAAGAACAGGGTTGAATGTTGGTTTAAAAATCCAGCCTGGAGACAGAAGTGGGGGCAGTGATATGTAAGCGAGCAGGAGGAGGAACCTGAGGAAAAAGGAGACTGAATTGGGCATGGTTTCTCCTTAATCCTGCCTGTGGGAATGGGTGAGTTGGCCCCAGAAAAAGGAGCCCTCTGGTTTTCAGAACAGTGCCCAGATTCAGCAACAAGTTGGGTCATACTTCCTCTACAGTCAAATGCAATGGCCCTAAATCTTTTCCAGCAGAGGAGCTTAGCAGTGGGCCAGATTTTCAGACCCCCACATCCAATTTGAGAAATTAAAAGGGATTTGGAGAAACTGAGGGTCACTGGCTCATGTATGGTCTTAAAGAAAGGACAGAATGTCTGAGTATATGTATGTGGCAACAGGGAGCCATGCTCCTGGATGGAGCAGTGAGGAAGTTAGAAGTCATTGGCTCTCAGTTCAGAATGAAAACTCATCCTCTTAATTTTTACCATTGAGGTATGAAGAGGAGGTGGGATTCCGGGCCAGCGCTGAGAATGAGTTTGTGGCTCTCAAGAAGGTAAGGGAGAGCAACGGGTCCAGGTAAACTTCTCCAGATAGGCAAATGTTCTCAAGACCTCACCACCAGGAAACTGCCCAGGCAACCCTGTGGAGTCTGGGACCACTCACACAGAATGAGACCCCTAAGGTCACAACAGGCTTCCTCCAAAGTTCTGATTTAGCCTCAGATTATTTAGAATTAGTTAGATTATTTAGGTGGCCTTTTAAGAGTCTTGGATTATTCAAAGTCTCCTTGCCTCTAAATAAACTTCAGGAAAGGTCCAGCAACCCCAGGGGAGTTTTATGTTGTAGTACGGAGAAGAATAATGGTCACTAAGCTGTGTTTCCATCCAATGACTACCACACACCCAAACCTTGGCTTAGCTCTGTGGGGATTGGTCTAATCTTCCCACCCATCTCCAGACTCTGCCACAGTTAAACAGCGCACAAATAATGAGCATCTTATCCTTTTCTCTTCTATGCAGGATGTGGATGCAGCTTTCTTAAATAAATCTGATCTGGAGACCAATGTGGATACCCTAGCTCAGGAAATTGACTTCCTGAAAACTCTATACATGGCGGTAAGGGCTTATCCCCTCTGAGCCATACAAGATCAGTGCTTGGTCTGGACACTCTGGGGGCTGCATCTGGATTGACATCTTTTCTAACATTTTGCGTTATACATTTCTCCCCCCTCTAAAATCTATATCCTTTGTATGTTGATATATCTACAAGTGAAGAATTAAGGTAAGCAGGTTTCTCATCAGCTAGATTCTGATCTATGAATAAACTCTTTGGATCTATGTTCAGACCCTTGTTGGCCAATTCAAAGACTGGGGTCTGAGAATGTCACTTGCTATCTTTTCATCAGAAGACTCTGGAAAACTGATTTGCTAGAAGATGTAAGAAAAATTGTGTTTAATCTAATCAGCTCTCTTTTGCTCCATAAGTGGTCTGTTTGGTCTGGTCAGAACCAGCCAGAGCTGAATGTCTGGCTCAATGGAAATGCCAAAGAAAGCTCCCTCTAGAGTCTTCACTTTATAGGCTAGTACCAAGCTCCCCAGTTTTATTTGGGACATGGGATATAGCAATTCCTAGACCACCATGTTCTGAAATATCGTCAGCTTTCAATGATCCATGAATGGCACAGCCATTTTGTGAATAATCCAAAGAAAAGTTTAAGCCCTAGTGTGGCTCTCACTCCTTTCCACCAAATTTTCAGCACCCATGGTTTTAATATTCACTCAAGCAAGTTAGGGTGTTAAAGGGATGCGTCCGAGCAGTTAAGAAGGGTTTGAAGTCAACCTGAAGTGGTTCTTGGTCATGTCTTTTTCTTTGTCCATGGTTTGGATGGCCTTCTCCATTGCTTTTTTATAAACAAGTGAGCAATGCTTCCTGCTCCTGACACCACATCCTGGGAACCCTGTGGCACTGTCCCAGCCACCACTGGGATTCTGAGTCCATCTGTCTTGCTGATCCTCCAACACAGGAAATCCAGTTACTGCAGTCGCACATCTCAGAGACATCGGTCATCGTGAAGATGGACAACAGCCGGGACCTGGACTTGGATGGAATCATCGCCGAAATTAAGGCCCAGTATGAAGAGGTCGCCAGGCGCAGTCGGGCTGATGCTGAGGCCTGGTACCAGACCAAGGTGAGCAGGAGTGGGCTGGGGAAAGGATGTAGGCAACTCCGGGGTGAGACTCACGTACAATGAAATGGACCCAGTGGAGATCTGGGGCCCTCAGCTCAGCTGAGGCTATGTTCTGGGCCCACCCTTTGAGCCCTTGGAACATCCTTTTATCCCTTCGCCAGTACGAAGAAATGCGAGTAACAGCTGGCCAACACTGTGACAACCTGCGCAACACACGGAATGAGATCAATGAGCTGACCCGCCTGATCCAGAGGCTGAAGGCAGAGATCGAGCATGCCAAGGCTCAGGTGGGCAAAGGAAAGGAGAGAAAGCTCCCAGAAGAAGAGGTAGAGTCTTGAGCTTTAGGGATCCCCAAATCTGATGGTGTGAAGGAGATCACAAGGACCCAGAAACAGAGGAATGAAGGGAATTAGTCTAGGAAGACTTCCTGGAGGAGGAAAATGTGGAAAGGAAGGAAAGTCTTCCATAAAGAAGAAAAGGCCTGGGGTTGACTTGGAGGGGCAGGTGAGGCAGAAAGAATAGATTTACTCTCTGGACCTCAGGGTTCTTGGAGTGGCAGACATCGGGGAGTACAAAATCAGTGGGAATGGAAACTGAAGTAAAACAATGCTCTGTCCCCTGGTGACATCAAACTACAGAACCACAGTCCCTAGGAAAGCAGTCACCATGGGCTCCATCCCTGGCTTGGCACCAGGCTGTGTCCCCACCAACAGTGGGCAGTGTTTCTGCCCCCACTAAGGATCCCCTAGACCCTGCTAAAGTCCACCTGCAAACTGCCCTCCCTGCAGCGGGCCAAGCTGGAGGCTGCAGTGGCCGAGGCGGAGCAGCAGGGTGAGGCAGCCCTCAACGATGCCAAGTGCAAGCTGGCGGACCTGGAGGGCGCCCTGCAGCAGGCTAAGCAGGACATGGCGCGGCAGCTACGCGAGTACCAGGAGCTCATGAACGTCAAGCTGGGCCTGGACATCGAGATCGCCACCTACAGGCGCCTGCTGGAGGGCGAGGAGATCCGGTGAGGACTAGGTGCACCCAGAGGGAATGAGGTCAGACTTGGGCATCTGGACGAAGTAGGGGGAGGGGCTCAGGTGAAGAACTGCTAAAATAAACAATCTCTAGAAGTAACAAGGACTTTTCTGCAAACATGAGTTGGGTTGCTCCTGCTGGGGGTGGGTGGGAATTAGAAGCTGTCTCTAAATTTGTGCCTCCTTAATGCAAGTTTGTAGACAAGCAGCACCACAATCATGTGAAGCTTTGCTTGATTGGTTAGCTTGTTTAAAATGATAATAGCACATTTCCTCAAATATTTTGATTCAGAGGTTTGGGGATGGGTTCTAGGAACATGTAGTTTTTCAGAACTCTGGATGCTTGTACAGCCAAGGGTGAGAACCACTGGTCCACCAGTCCGCTCAGCCAAGAAAGTCCTCCTGAGAGCAAGCAGGTTTTCAGAGAACAAAGATACTTGTGAACTGACTTATTTCTTTCTCTCTATAGGATCTGCGAAGGTGTTGGACCAGTAAACATATGTAAGAAACTTAAGTCTTTTCCTCTTTACATTTCTCTCCTGGGGCCCTTAGAATTTCCTTTAAAGTCAGGCTCACATTGGGGTCAGAAGCCCATGGCTGGGCTGGTTGGGGCCGTCAGGGGAGCAAGGACCATCTGGCCCCTAAACTGGGAGCATCCCCTTAGTGGAGGTCTGAGATCTCCCCAGAGCCTGCCTCCCCAAAGTAAGCAATCACCAAGTTTTGCAAGGCCTCCTTGGTAGAAGAGGGTTCTGGAAGAGAGGCAGCCCTTTTGCTTTGAGCAGCCTTGTTCTTCAAGGCAAAGGCCATGAAAGGAATAGAAAGGCCTGTGCCATGGAGTACCCTCCCCCGCAATGGCAGGGGATGGGACAAGGCTGAATGGAAGTCCCTTTGCTGCTGCTGCCAGACAAAATATTGGTTGTACCCAAAGCAGGCAGGGACCGTGCTGGGCACTGCAGGGTGGGAGCACAGAGAAGGTGGGCCCCAGTCCTTGCTCTCTAGAATTATAATCTTCTTGGGAAGTTCAGTTCTATCTACTGTCAGCCTAATCCTCCAAGAAACCTTGAGGGGAGGAACGGGCACTGGCACTCCCCCTTTTTCTCACTAAGAGAAAATACGTGATTTGCTAGAAGTCACATAGTAAGTGGCACAACCAGAATTCAAACTCAGACTTCTGACTCCAAAAATACAAATATATGTAGACATGTGATAGAGCCAGGTGCTAAACTGGGTGGGTCAGATAGTCAGAGCTACAAGTGCTTGGATAACAGTGCCTGCTGCGGGGGAGGCAGCAAGGAGATCAGGCTTGAGTGGAGACCACAGATGGCAGGAAGGATTCTGGTAAAAGGAGAGGTAAGAAGGAGAGAACCTCCACAGATGGCAGATGGTCTAAGCAAGTTTTAGTCAGATTAGGGTTCTGGGGCACGAAGGTGTGGCTTAGTGGAGACCAGAGGGCTACAGAGCAGGGCCATCAGTGGGTTGATCAGAAGACAGCTGACAAGTGACTCTTGTGGGGACCACCAAGGGGTAGGATATAATTGGAAGAGAAGCCCCAGGGCTTTGCAAAAGCCTCTGTTCCAGCTGTCTGGATAATGCAGCTCACTAACCCCTCAACACAGCCAGGCCAACTTTGGCCACATATATACGTCAACCTATAGCTATATGCAAGTATCTGGGGGTTTGGCTGAATTCTTCTATTTTAATCTGAATGTTTGACTTTAGTGGAGTCACAGCCCTTGAGCCACCCAGACAAGAGATGGGAAAGTGGGTACTAACTGTATAGACAATAGGAACCGCTTAGACCCAGGCCACTTCCCTGATGCCACCAGACCTGCCCTCCCACCCCCTAGTGGGGAACATGGAGGATATGGCAGCCTTGCTGATGGTCTCTCCCTCCTGCAGCCGTGAGCAGCTCCCGAGGCGGTGTGGTGTGTGGGCCTGAGCCTCTGGTCACCAGCTCCACCCTCTCCCGTGGTGGAGTCACCTTCTCCAGCAGCAGCGCCCGTTCTGGAGGAGCCTGCGGGTCCAGCCTGGGCAGTGCCCGGGTCACTGCGGGTTGTGGAGACCTGCTGAGCGTGGGCTCTCGGGGAGGCTCGATGCTTGTCGGTGAAGCTTGCGCCTCCAGTGTCCCCTGCCCCCTGCCCACCGAGGGCGGCTTCAGCAGCTGCAGCGGTGGCCGCAGCAGCCGCGGTTCCAGTGTCCGCTTCGCGTCCACCACCACCTGCCGCCGGACCAAGTACTGAGAGCCAACCGCCAGCTAGATGCCACCCAGGGAAGAACCATTTCAGCATCTCTTGTCCCCAAGGCGCCTGGACTCGGTTGGAGGGGGCTCCAGCTACCCCTCCTGCCAGGAAGCCACACAACTCTTTCCAGGGGCTGCTCTGCCAGGCCTGTGTCTTCTGGGGACCTTTTAACCACCTACAGGCTCCATCCACAGCCCCAGACTGACTTCTCCCTGACTTCCAATTTCCTTCCTTTGGATCATTCCTCACCATCCAGCTGAACAGCCTCAAAATATGCAGATTCAATACAATCACAAAAATTGGAGCTTGGAGAGAAAAAGATCAGCCCAAAGCAAAAAAAAAAAAAAAAAAAAAAAAAAAAGTTTTTAGGCACCATTGCCATCCTAACTTTGGATTAACTTGGAGAATGGAGAGTTGACTGCCCACACTGCAGGTGTCCTTAGCCTGCCGTCCTTTCCCTCCTTCCTCTTCCTTTTCCTGGCAGGAGATTCTTTTCTTCTTTTTCTGACCCAGAAAGTTCCACAGTCCTTGGTGGCCCGGGGGTTCCTTTAGACCCCTGAGATGGTTCTTCTCCAAGGGGCATATGTCCTGGCTGCTTCTCTTCCTGGGTTGTTGGTTTAACTCTGGCATGTGAGTTCATGAGGTGGGATGGTTGCTTGTGGAGAGGCTGGCTCTGCACTCTCCACACCCCTGTGGCGGTGCAAGGGAGGCCCAGCCCTGTCTGCTGTGAGAGGGTTTATGTCTGCAAGCTCCAGGGAGGCCTGGGATGGGGTGGGGTGAAGTGCCTGTTTGTACTGCTCTTTGTGTGCCTAGGTTTTCAATAAACTTGCCAAGCTAACATCATTAGGACTCTGGCTTCTCCTTCTGGATCATGCTGGGGATGGGGGAAATTGTCTTCTAGACTCCACCAGCACCCCCTACCCTGGGGACCTGCCAAGCAAGAGTGGAGGCTGGTGTCCTGGGCACAAGGGAGGTACTGAGGAAAGAGAGCTCAGGCCCTTCCCTGGAGGGGCTCATAGTTCAACAAGAAAGAGAAGGCATATGGCAAAGGTTCTCCAAATAAGTGCCAAGCTGCCCATTTCTCTCCAGGCATTGCCTTATACCCCGTAGGTACCCTTCTCTTAAGCAAAGTGAACTCTCCTGTTTGTCCCCTGAGTCCTACCCCACACCCAGTTCCTCTAAGATCATTGCAGGGGGCCTGATCTTTCTGTCCTCACTCTTGTCCTCATCTAACTCATTCTCCATGATGCTGCTATAGAGCTCTTTCTCACATGGAAAACTGATCATGGCTTTCCCTTGCTTATGGCCCTCAGTGGCTCCACATTACCTTCCAAAACAGTTCATACTTCTTAACATGGAATATAAACTCTGAATGATCTGCTCATATACCCCCCTTCCACTCACCATGTACCCAACTTTGGGCCTCTTATCTTTTATTCATTCATTCATTTATTCAACAAACATTTGATAAGTGCTTACTACATGCCAGGCCTGATGCTGGGGAAATAGTAGTAGTCAATGGACAGGCAAACAGGCAATTGTGACTCAATATGCTAAGTGCTATATTAAGAGTAAAATCAATGCTATGGCGCACAAAGGAGGGGCCCAACCCAGACTTGGAGCATCATTAAAAGCTTCCTGGAGGGTGTGGTCTCCCAGCAGTGATGTAAAGAATGATGAGCCATACTAAGAAGAAAGATGTGTCCCGAGCAGAGGCAACAGTGTGTGCAAAAGCCAAGAGGTTGAAGAGAGCATACTCAATTTGAAGATCTGCCTGGGGTTGAATATGACTATAGCATAGAGTGCAGAAGTAGCACACACAGGGGCAGGAATCAGCCAAGATGCAGTCAAGACCAGCACCCTGGGCAGAGCCCTATTAGGAAACAGATCTCACATCAGGGACTATGCGCTACTCTGTCTCACCTCAAGAGTCCTCCTTAGAGAACAGGAAGCACATCTTCCATCTTTGTATATGCTGCCTTGGCCAGACCTCAGCCAACAACCTGAGCACTTACACGTTGCTCTGCTCACAGCCTAAGGCCTTCCTGACCCTGGACTCACCAGTCACCTGCCCTCCTGCTTCCAGGGGCTCATGACTTCCCATCTCATCTTCTATGTGCAGTCACATACACCCCTCAGGTGACAGCGACATCAGGGCTGTCCCCATCTGGCCTGGATGCCTCTCCTCAGCCAGACTCACATTAATTTATTTCCTTAGCTCCAAGTTCGCCCTTATTGCCTACTCTGTGCAAATGGATCTGATACCTTTAAATATTTCCTCTTGCCAGCTGGCACAAAGTCAAGCCTTGTCAGTAGGCATTTCTATAGACATTGGGGAGATGTTGTGAAGTAGGGGAATTTGCTTCATTGTGCTCTCTGCAGTTTCTCCAGTGCAGGTTCCTGCAGCACAGACGGCTTCAATACTATCAGACTCTGCCATGCACAGCAACAGCAGCACCCAGAAGCCATGGGCCTCCCCCAGCACCCCACTTGGGCAATTTCATAGCAAAGTGCCTCCAGCAAGACACCTCCTTGTGAAAAGCTTTTCCCATCACTCTACAGTGTGGATTTCTAGTAACTTCTGGATGAAAGATTTCCAGCAAGGTCCTCTGGTGTGGCACCAGAGAGACTTCTTGGAACTCAATGAGCAGTGGATATGCCCTCTCTGATGAAATCTAAATCTCAGCTGTTGCTTTTCCTTGGGGCCTCCATCACAACCTTAGGGTAGTGGCCGTTCCTTACCTCTGTCATTTCTATACTCTTTAGAGTTCTTCTTACTTCTTACTAGCCAATTCCTCAGAACTCCAACCTCCAATATGGCCTGCATTAAACTTCCCCTGTTCAAGTTACTGTATAGTACTGTCCCTTGATTTGACCCTGAATGACACATGCCACTTGGATGGCATTGCTTCCAATCTCTTGGGCCGGAGAACAAGCCAACGCTGGAATCCTCAGGCTCCAGCCATCAGCTTTCTTCTCTCTCTATCCCACCCACTGCCATAGGTGACCTCACCTAGTCAGTCTTGAGGCTTTAAATGCCACCTATATACCAGTGACTCCTGAGTTTGTATCTCCAGCCCATACCTTCCATTAACTATGGGCTGATGTAAACGATTGCTCACTGACATTGCCATTTGTGTATCTAATGAGCATCTCAAACTAAATGTGTTCCCAAACAAACTCATCTTCCTTCTTCCCCCTCCATGTTCTTCCTTCCATATTGACAGTAATTTCATTCAGTTGCTCAAAATAAAACAAAACGAAAACAAAAAAATCCCTTGGAATCACCTTTAACCCCTCTATTTCTCTTACATTAGCAAATCTTGTCAGGCTAACCTTCAAATAATATCTAGAACCCAATGGCTTCTCACCACCTCCATGACTACCACTGAGACCCAAACTGCCATGACTCTTGCCTAGACTACTGCAGTAGTCTCCTAACTGGGCTCTCTGCGTCTCCTCTTGCCTCCTTCAGTCTGTCCTCAAAAAAACAGCCAAGGTGATCCTGTGAAAACTAGTTGACTTCAAGTTTCATCCATGATGGCGTAAGCCTATTATAGCCTATCTTTCCTACTGATTACAACTAAATACTCTGGATAAAATTAAAAAGAAAGAAAGAAAGAAAGAAAGAAAGAAAGAAAGAAAGAAAGAAAGAAAGAAAGAAAGAAAGAAAGAAAGAAAGAAAGAAAGAAAGAAAGAAAGAAAGAAAACTGTCAGAGGATTCTGAAAAGTAAACAAAACCAGGTAGGTCACGGTGGTAAGACAAAACTTGAAGAAGTGACCCGTGTATTTTTTTCCCCTCTGTTCACATGGCTTGAGCTGAGAGTGGGCCTCAGTTGTTGGACTGTGAACCATCAGCATGACCAACTAAAACTCCAATAGAAATCCAGTCTTTCTAACCAGAGGAAGCAGGAAAAAGGGTCCCTGTGAGCTGGAAAATATGGAAGGGGAATCCTCATGTTTTTCTCTCATGGCTTTGCCCCGAGTGTAGATCTCAGTCATGGAGCTATGTCACAACAATGACATGGGCAGCAAAACTCCAAGAGAAACCTAATTTTTCTGCCTGGGGAAATCATAAAAGAGATTCCTGTAAAAGGAGAAGGAGATTTCTCTGTATATACATCCACACAAGTCCTGGGCTCTCCTTTGAGCCACACATGCATGAGAGACCCAAAGAAGCAGGCCACGAAGACTCTGAGAACTGAGGTTAGATTTAACCCACTGTCCAAGTTTCAGACAAACCCCCAAAATGCCATAAACACAGGATAGACATAATGCAGCAGCAAAGGCTTAGAAAACTGAACTAAGTTTGGAGGAGAGACAGAACCTTCAGTCTGAAACTAACTAGGCTGATTCTCTACTAAAAAAAAACACAACTGAAAATTCTCCAGAGGATTTTAGCAGGGCCAAGAGTCTAAACATCACAATACTTAAAATGTCCAGGATATGATCTAAAAGTCTTTTGACATTCAAGGAACCAGGAAAATATGACCAATTCTCAAGAAAGTCAACAGATGTGAATCTCAAGATGATACAGGTGTTAGAGTTATCACATAAAGACTTTGAAACACTATTATAACTATGTTCCATGAGATAAAGCTAAACACATTTGAAGTGAATGAAAGATAGATGTTCTTAGCAGGAAATAGAAACTATAAAAACAGAAACAAATAGAAATTTTACAACTAAAAAATACTACATTTGAAAATTCAAAAATCAATTATGGGCTCCATAGAAAAAGAAGAGGACAAAAGAGTCAATAATTTGAATATAAACTAATAATAATGATCCAATCTGAAGAATAAAGGGAAAAGAAATAGGAAAAAATATGTTTTAAGCTACAGAAAACAGACGCATTACATATAGGGGAACAACAAGTCAAAGTAGCACAGATTTCTCATCAAAAAGTATGAAAGACAGAACATTTTTAAGAGCTATCCCTCCACAATTCTATATCTGGCAAGAATATCCTTCAGAAAGGAAGACATTAAAAAAATTTTTAAAATTCTCAGATGAAGGAAAACTAAGAGGATTTGTCACCTGCAGATCCACTCTGAAAGAAATGCAAGAGTTCTTCAGAATGAAGGGAAATAATGCCAGAGGAAAATGATAAGCCTCTTGCCTTATATATAAAATTGGAAGATATTTTCTACTTCAAAGAGTTGTGGGGACTACACTCAATGGCATAACTAAAGTGCTCACCACATAGCTTAACACACAGCAGGTGCACAGTAAATGGTTGCTATTGTTTTGATGATAGTGGTGGTGGTTCTAGTTTTATTCCTAATGGAGAATATCTGTGTTCAGCAGCGCCAGTACCAAACACAGGTGGATGATGAAGTGTCAGCGGACTGTTTCCAGCATTCACTAGAGCCATTAGTCGCAGGCAGACAGGCAGGCAGGCCGCTTTTCACGCTCCTGCAACCAGATCTGAGCCTCTGTCGAGTCAGCTGTGGGGGTTTGCTGCCCTCTGCTGGCTGCCAATTTCTTAGGCGCCACTGCACAGGGGATTTCCAAAGTAGTAATTCCGTTGGTATGACAGTTGTTGAGCGAGAGGGGAGCTTAGCGTCTTTTGAAACAATCTTACTCCTACAAAATTGTGTTTAGGACACAATCATTCTAACACTGAATAACAACTTTAAAAGAGAAATCCACTTCTCTCTCAGCAGCCCAGCACAGTGCTGTTTTCACCATTCTGTGTTTCTGAGGGTCTTTGTTCCCACAGGTGCTCAGAAAACCACAGCCTCAAAGCAGAAAAAAGCCATGGAGGGCTGTGAGTCCCATGGTTTTCGAATTGGTTGTGCCCTTCAAGACTCAAGAGTCAGGGCTTCCTATGTGGTGGAATTTTCCACCAAACACCAAATACATAAAATATCCAAGATGTTCATTTATTTATACATTCAGTCAGCAAATATATTTAACTATATTTATAACAAATAAAACTATATTCCCAACACTGTTCTAAATGTGCTTGGGAACCATTAATGAACAAAACAGACAAAATCCCGGCTCTTGTGGGGTTTATTTCAGATGAGAGGAGAGACTGACAGTATTCAATAAAGAAAATAACTAAGTCAATTATAGAATGTGTTAGAAGGTGTTAAGTGCTACGGAACAAAGGAAAAGATCAGAGCAAGATACACCTACGAGAGAATGCCTGGGAATGGGAAGGCAGGTTGCTATTTTAAAAATAAGGGTCAGGGCACCTCCATGAGAAGTGATATTTGAGCAAAGACCCACGGGTGGCAATGGAGCAAGCCATGTGGCTGAAGGAAGAGCATTATGAACAATAGGGACAGCTGATGCAAAAGCCCCGAGTCAGGAGTGTGCCAGGTGTATCTGAGGAGCAGCGGAAGATGGGTGTGGTTGCTGAGAGCAAGGAGTTGAGATGAGAGAGGCAGTGTAGGACCTTGTTGGCCATCATTAGGACTTTGTCTTTTACTCTGAGTGAGATGAGGAGTAATCAGGGTGTGTGAGCAGAGGTGACACTATCCAACTTAACATTTTAAGGGATCAGTCTCCTTTGTTGAGCACGGAGTGGAGGGAGCCAGGGAAAACAGGGAGATTAGCGTGTCAATCTTATATTTTTATAACTATATATTGTTGTGTGTTGCTTAACGACAGGGATACATTCTGAGAAATGCGTTGTTAGGCAATTTTGTCATTGTGCGAACATCACAGAGCACACTTACACAAATCTAGATAGTATAGCCTACTACATGTTAGGCTGTATGGTACAGCCTATTGCTCCTAGGCTACAAGCCTGTATAGCCTGTTACTGTACTAAATGCTGTAAGCTATTATAACACAATAGTAAGTATTTATGTATCTAAATATATCTAGACATAGAAAAGGTAGAGTAAAAATATAATATAAATGATAAAAATGGTACACTCTTGTAGGGCACTTACCATATATGAAGCTTGCAGGACTGGAAGTTTCTCCGGGTGAGTGAGTGGTAAGTGACTGTGAGGACCTGGGACATGACTATACACTACTGTAGGTTTTATAAACACTGTACACTTAGGCTACACTAAACTTGTAAAAATATTTTTCTTTCTTCAATAATAAATTAACCTTAGCTTACTGTATCTTTTTTACTGTATATACTTTTTTTAACTTTCAACTCTTTTGTAATAATACTTAGCTTAAAACAAAAACACATTGTACAGCTGTACAAAAAATACTTCTTTATATCTTTGTTTTGTAAACTTTTTTCTGCTTAAAAATTTTTTTTACTTTTTAAACTTTTTTGTTAAAAACTAAGACACAAATACACATATTAGCCTAGGCCTACACAGGGTCAGGATCATCAATATCACTGTCTTCCACTTCCACATCTTGACCCATCGGAAGGTCTTCAAGGGGAAGAACATACATAGAGCTGTCATCTCCTATGATAACAATGCCTTCTTCTGGAATACCTCCTGGAAGACCTGCCTGAGGCTGTTCTCAAGGTGTCACTCTTCAGAAGTACATCCCTGGTGGTTTGCTTGGTTTATTTCTCTTTTTCATCATAGATTTGCTTGTAAGTAAATAATGCACCATGAACATACCTCTCTATTAATGAAAGCCTTTCAGTGTTGAGGTCTATGTTTTCAAACTTTTTAAGGAGCTTGTTGAAGTCTGCAAAAGTTTCTGCTAAAACTTTCACTGTGAATATTCTTGGGAATTCTTCTTTCTCTTCTCCTGGAGTCTCCCCTTCTCCTGCCTCTTCTTGGGAATTCTTCTTTCTCTTCTCCTGTTATAGTTCTAACAATTCCTCATTAGTCAGTTCCTCAGAAACCACCTCTAGGAACTCCTCAATGTCCCCATCCACCCAGGTTACAGTTGTTTGCTATTTCAACAAATGTTGATTTTTGTAATCTTTGCACTATGATGTTACAGTGGCCGTGATGTCACTTGGCGATAGGAATTTTTCAACAACATTATAATTTTATGGGACTACCATCATATTTGCATTCCATCATTGACACAAACATTGTAATGTAGAGCATGACTGTAGTTCAGTACCCCAGAAGCAAGATCTCAAGGAACTCCTTAGCCGTGGTGTGAGAGACATCTGAGAGACCTGACTCCCACAGAGGACTTGTATATCTTCCTGGCACAGGGATATAAAGGGTCTGGCTCAAAAGACCATATCCATTCTACGTCAAGTAGCTGATACTATCAGCTATCAGTTTTAGGTAGCTCTTTTCCTCCTAAGATTTGGGAAAATGGTTCTAGTGCTAAAAAGAAAAGAAAATTTCAAAACCATTGATATGTCAATTTCTGAAATTAGAGGCTCTGTGTATACTTAGCATCTGCACTGACTCAGAGTAGTCATGAGAAACAGCAAAGCCACTAAGGGAAGCTGCATGCAGGAGGGTGTATGGATAGCTGTTGGCAAGAAACTAGAATTTCTTAGAGTTCCTGGTGGGGAAGCCAGGGATCAGCTCTGTGGCTGAATGAGAGGCTTAGCTCCCGACGCATTGGAGATGGGCCAATGATTCATCCAGCTCCTTCCTGTTGCTCTGGCCTAATTTCTCCCATATAGGGTCTCTGAGTGATGCCCAAGTTTTATAGAAACCAAAGAAAGTGTCACAGGGCTAGAAGACCCTTTGAGAGCTGTGTCCCAGCACCAGGAAGTAGTGTAGCTCCAAATACATAATAAAAATGTGTAGAAGACCAGGAGAGATGATGGGTGATACATGACTTGGATGAGCCGTGTAGGCAGCTACCAAGGCCCTGTTCAAGACAGGACTTGTCCGTGGGAAACTCATTGGCTTCAATTCTGGAGAACCAGCCAGCCAGGAAGGATAGTGAGATATGGCCCGTGAAAGCCCAGGCAGATACAAATCCAGAACTGTAAGTGTCGACAGAGCAAGATGGGAAAGTATCTGTGCTCCCTTATCTTTGGACAAATCCAGAAAGCATTTCTAGAAGCAGAGAGATTTTAAGTACAATAGAGACAGCAGAAGGGAAGGGAGGTAGTGAGCCCCTGGTATGGGGAAGAACAAGTGTGCCCCCAACAAGCATCACAGCTTAGGTAGCACTCAAGAGGATAAACCATCAAGGTGAGTGCAAGTAGAAGTGATAAATCCCCTTGGGAAACCCCAGAAGATGGAGCAGATTCAGGAGTCGGGGAAGTTACCTGGGGCTCCAGGGTAGGGTAAAGAACCTCTCATCCAATCAGCTCTTGAAGGCTTCCTGAAAGAGGTGACTTCCTGGGAACATTTTAAAAGTACGAGAAGGACATGGGTTCTTGAGTGGACATTCCTGACAATGGGTGTGACCTTCAAAAGGTATGGGGGCAGGAGTGAACAGGACCAAGTGGGTGATAAATGATAGCACCCAGAACAAGAGGGTGTGGAAGGGGATAATTGGAGTTACCTGAGCAGCCCCAGAAAGGGCATTTTATGAGCTGCCACTTAGACAGGGAGGAGAAATCAGTGCCTCCCTTTGACGGGTTCACAAAGGCTTCACGGAAGAGGTGGCTCTGGCCGTTCTGGAACATTCCAGGCAAAGGTGTATCCAGGGAGAATGCTTGGAGTATGGAAAGGGGCGTGGGGAACAAATTGGGCATAGGTGGGCAGTGAATGAGAAGGAGGTCAGTAAAGTGAGGTCCATCTCTCACCCCAGCACTGGACAAGGATATGGTTCCACTGAGTAGAGGTGGTTGATGATGGGCAGAGATGGGCATACAGCTATGTCCCTCCCTTGAGTAGAACCATATGGCAAAACCCCAGGTGCCATGGGTTCAGGGCAGCTGTACCAGACTGGCCTGGTCTGTGAGTTTCTCTCTTGCCCTGGATGACCTGGGAATAGCCCCATGAGGATTCAGCCTCCCTTTTCAGCCCAGCCTCTCCAATTCAAAGTGCTTCCCAAACAGCTTTCCTGAGCAGTCCCCAACAGCCTTAGGCTTAGCTGCCATCTACAATGATGCAAACTTCACCTAGCACTCACGAGCACATTGTGCCAGGTTGGGCCTGTGCTCACTACCAACATACCCACCCAGGTGCCCGCACTATTGTTTTGGATAGTTCTGCTGGTCCAGAATGGGCATTTTATTTCTGAAAGTAATAGGTCTTCCCCCAGGTCTCCTGAGTCCTCTGGGTCCCCTTCCCCACCCTCTGTGCCCAGGCCCAATTCGGGGAGGAGGTTTGAAAGGGTGTGTGTGTGTGTGTGTGTGCGCGTGTGCATGTGCGTGTGCGTGTGCGTGCGTGTGTGTGTGTGTGTGTGTGTGTGTGTGTGTGTGTTGGGGGCATGGATCAGGGAGCAGTTGACTTACAAGCCACACTATAGGAAAAAGCTTCCGATCCCTTCTGCCACAAGGAGAGGAAAAAATGAGTCAGCTTCCATCCTCTTCAATAAGCTGAAAGAAAGCAGAGTCTCGCAGGAGTTGAGAAGAGGATGAAGTCTTTTGGGCTTTTGAGGCTGGCTGAGCAGAGGGCCCACTCATGCTCCACCTCCCACACTCAACCCTTACCCTCTTCCCTACTGTCAAAGGGCCAAATCCCTCTTGGCCCATACCACTTCAGCTCCAAATCTACACAACTGTCGGTCAGTGAGCTCACTGTCCATGGGACCAGAAGACATCCCTGAGGGGTGAGGGCTGGGAAACCATCCCCTGTGTTCCCCAATATAGTTTCTTCTCTTCACCCCCCAACTCCACCCCAAATTTTCATATTAGTGAAATCAGGTTATAGAAAAAATTAAAGGCCTTGAAAGGGTAAAGAAGTCCTAAATGTGCAGAGGAGGTGAAGACCATGATGGGGCAAGGAATAGGCCCAATCTCTCCTGGGTGAGGGGTACAGGGAATGGAGGTAGGGTGTTTCTGATTGGAAGCAAAAGTCCTTCTCCTTTATAAAGAGTTTCTTTGTCCCCAGAGCACATTCTCGTATATTATCCACTTAATCCTCCCAACAACCCTGAAAGGTAAAGATGAATCTTACATTACAGTCAAGGAAATGAAAGTTCAGAGAGGTTAAGAACTTCCCCAAAGCCACACAGCTAGAAAGGGTTCAAGCTGGCACTTGAACCAGGTCTTCCAATATTGATTTCATTGCCCAGGTTGCTAAATCCGAGCAGCCTCCCCATGGGTAACTATGCTCTGAAGACCATCTGGGGCCTGCCGGGGAGGCTACCTGCTCCTCCCACACCAGCTCTGCAAAGCCTCTCTGCCCTACTCAGAAGGATAAGTGTGGAATGCGGAGATATAAACCTATCAGCCTGGTCCTAGGTAAAGACATGTGGTGGGCTGGCCATGGAGACAAGGGCAAACTCAGGACAGAATGTTGGTCATCAGAGGGAAGATTCAGGGATTGAAGGCATAGGGTAGTGTCTGATTCTGGAGGCTCTCTGGAGGGGTTGTCACCCTCCTCAAAGGAATTTCATCAGCTCTTCTTCCTGAAGCTCCTAATACCTCGGGTACTTGGCTAGTCTCCCTGGGGTCAGAGACCACATCCCCCCAGATCTGTGCTCACTGAACATTAAAAGAATAGCAATCATTATCTTAGTGAATGACCCCATGACACACAGGAAAGCAGGGAAGTTAGAAGGAGCCAGGATCCCAGAGACCCCACGAGCCAGAAATCATGGCATCCTCAGGTGAGAAAAGCCACCTTCCCGCCCCGCAGTCTCTGAATGTTCCTTTGAGAGTGACAATTCTGGAGCTGACAAACAGTATAAGTACCTTCTCTGGCTGGTGATCTTGGAAGAAAAAGAGACTCATGGGACCTCTTTCTTCTTAAAGAGCCAAGGGAAGGTGCCCAGAGCAAGTTCACATTAGCCAGGTTAAATCAGGATAGGGTTCTCCCATCTTATGGCCAAGCAGGAGAAAGTGGATAAAGGGGAGGCTCCCCATTACCCACAAGTGATTGTTATTATGGCCACTGAGAATTGAGTGGTTTGCAGTTTGCTGAGTGAGAAATGAAGGCTCTGAAGCTGAGTCTTCTGGACTAGAAGGTTCTAAGAGACCATGCACTCCAGCCCTCTGTCCTGCAGGGATCATGGCCAAAACGGCTCTTCTGGACCTGAACCATGTGGGTGGGTTTGAACTTGCCTGACCCAGCAACTCCTGAAACACAATGATTTACTTGAGAATGAGTCCTATGTGGAGCCAGGACAGAGGTAATGACCTCTCATGATCTCACCCAACCTGGGACCCTACAACTTCTCCCTGAGACAGTGGTCCCAGCCTCTATCCCGAACCCAGACATGTCAGACTGTTGTGAAGTCAAATCTGTCTCCGGGTGTGGGTTGAGGCCATTTCACAGGGAGACTGAGAGAAAATTAATTACTTAATGTATGTAAACGAGCTTTGAAGATGAAAAGTGCAAACGCACAGTATTCCTAATAACATCTTCAATACTTTTACGGAGTCCCAGAGTCGCCGCTGAGCTCACCTTTAAGATGAGTCCTTGGGGAGTTGCTGGCAAACTCCCCAAGCTAATAAACAACTTAAAATGCCTTTTCACTCATTTTATGCAGCCAACCCTAGCTCTCCCCACCAATAAAAGGACCAGGGAGGCTAAGAGAGGCCAGAAGGAATCTAAGCAGCGCAGCCCGCAGCCCGCACCCCTCACTTGCCGCACCACTCAGCATCTGCTAAGACCTACACGATGTCCTGCCGCTCCTACCGTATCAACTCAGGATGTGGGGTCACCAGGACCTTCAGTTCCTGCTCGGCTGTGGCCCCCAAAACTGGCAGCCGCTGCTGCATCACTGCCGCCCCCTATCGGGGGGTGTCCTGCTATCGGGGACTGACGGGCTTCGGCAGCCGCAGCCTCTCTCACCTGGGCGCCTGCGGGCCTCGCATGGCTATGGGAGGCTTTCGCTCTGGCTCCTGTGGCCGTAGCTTCGGATACCGCTCAGGCGGCGTGTGCGGACCCAGCCCGCCCTGCATCACCACCGTGTCGGTCAACGAGAGCCTCCTCACACCCCTCAACCTGGAGATCGACCCCAACGCGCAGTGTGTGAAGCATGAGGAGAAGGAGCAGATCAAGTGTCTCAACAACAGGTTTGCTGCCTTCATCGACAAGGTCAGTGAGGTCTAGGATAGTCCAGCCCTGCCCTCCCTCGGAAAGGTCCCCATCTGTCCGGGAGACTGCATGACAGCCAGGTTGGAGAGAGCAGAGGGAGAAAAGAGCAACCATTTTAGGCAGAAGAATCAGTTTTCATCGTTTAATTCCAGCAAAGTGTATTGAGGGCCCAGAGTGGTCCAGAAATCAAGTCTGTGGTTTAAAGTACGTGTGTATTTCCAGAGACAACATAGTAATAATATTAGAGCTGCCCCTGAAAAACTGGACTGGGCACTGGGTGCTGGAAGAATGGGAGCTAGTGAGGAGGACAAAAGGCCTGTGGCTCTTGGCCCGGGAGGCCCGGGAAGAGACTGGCGCATGGCTGGAAACCACGCTGCCTCCCCCATCCTGGCTATGCCCCTCGGCAGTGTTGGACATTTTACACGTCTGAGTAACAAAATCAGCTTCCCACATGGGTTGCGAGGATTAATGGGTTCATGCATGAAGAGTGTTGGCACATAGTAAGTGCTCAGTAAATGTTAGCTGTTAGTATTATTTTCTAAGGGCAGGAGTGGGAAAGGAAGTGTGACAATTAACCAACCAGGCTTGGCAGCTTCCTCCATGGATGGAAGGTTGGGAATGTGGAAGCGAAGGTAGCCAGGCCGGTGGGAAGAGGCCCACTGATGCAGTGTGCTAAATGCCGCACTGCTGTGAGGCTGCCTCCCAAGAAGGCCACATCTGCACATCCCTTCATATTGGCTCCTCCTGTATCCACCAGGTTTCACTCTGGTGAAGTAGACAGCACCAGGCTCTGGGGTCTAGGATAAGGGGTTTTGAGGGCAATAGGGATGACTTTCCTATTATCACTTTCTTTGTAGTGATCTTAGTTAATCCTCAAAATGACCCAGTGGGGTAGATGTTATTATCTCTATTTTTTGAATAACAAATTGAAGCTAACAGGTTATATGAGCTGCTTAGACATACTGTGGTGAGCAAGTGAAGGAGACTCACGGGACAGCAGATCCTGACTCTATCACCTACTAATTGTGGGACAATAAACTAGTCATTTCACACCTTGGGGTCTCAGTCTCCCCATCTGTACTGCAGGGGAAATAATATCTCCCTGCCCAAAATGTTGTAAGAATTGAACTAGATAGATGTAGATAGATATAGATGAGATAGAGGTAGAGATGGAAATGGAGATGGAGATGGAGATGGAGATGGAGGAGACAGATGTGCGTGTGTGTGTGCGTGTGTGTATGCATGCGTACAGGCCCTAGCACCACATAGTAAATATTCAATAAGTGTTTCATAAATGAATAAATAAAGAACAACTGATAATTATAGTAATAGTTAAATTAGTGGATCACTTATCTTGTGTTGCAGACCGTTCTAAGCACTTTACATGCATTAACTTGTTCACTTTTCACAATCCTAAGGAAGGTATTATCATTTCTGTTTTAGAAGTGAGAAAACCAAGCACCAAGAGGTTAGACAACTTGCTGGCTTAAAGTGGCCAAACTGGGGCTTGAACCAAACCTTGGGTTTCAAGCCGGGGTGCTTTCCCTCACATCCACAATGTCTCCCTGGAGGGCTGGAAGCCAGGCCCCTTGAGATGCAAACACTCAGCCGCATATCTCAGCCCATGGGTTCAGGCCAGAGAGAGCTCTGTGGACCATGCACCACCCTAGACTTCCTCACTTGAGTCTCTTTCCACTACCCGGGTGGCAGGTGCGCTTCCTGGAGCAGCAGAACAAGCTGCTGGAGACCAAGTGGCAGTTCTACCAGAACCAGCGCTGCTGTGAGAGCAACCTGGAGCCGCTGTTCAATGGTTACATTGAAACCCTGAGACGGGAGGCTGAGTGTGTGGAGGCCGACAGCGGGAGGCTGGCCTCAGAGCTCAACCACGTGCAGGAGGTGCTAGACAGCTACAAAAAGAAGTGAGTGCACACAACGGCGGGGCGGGGGGCGGGGGGGACACATGGGGGAAGGGGGGAAGCTCCACCCACGACCACTTAAAGCAGCTTCTCTAAGATTTCTGCCTGTCAACAGGGGCTGCCTAGAACCTCAAGGGATGTCTGGTAAGGACCTAGGTTTCTTCAGAGTCTCTGGCCCTTGGAGGCCCCGTGTATCTTAGAGCTGGTTTGAGGGGAGTAAGGAAAGGAATCTCAACGGTGTGCTGCAGCTATCTTTGTTCATGACCCTCCTGGCTCACCTTTACTACAGGGGCTCTGTGCTCTACCTGCCCAGGGCACTAGCTCTCTTTGGACCTAGGGTGCACAGATGATTTACACTTGGAGGATGAAGTGTGCTCCCTGATCTCATCCCACAGGCAGACGAACTAGCACAAGGGCTGGCCCATGAATAATTTACAAAATAGGCCATAGAGAGGACAAGATAACATCTGCAGGGAGTTAATCTCTTTTGAACCCCAGAAGAGATTTGCCTGGGGTCTGGGATGGTATCCAAGCCTCGGCCCCTCTCTCCCCCACATTCAGGTATGAAGAGGAGGTGGCTCTGAGAGCCACAGCAGAGAACGAGTTTGTGGTTCTAAAGAAGGTGAGAGGACTGGTCATGGGGCAGGGAGAGAGAGGGACCCATCTGCACATCCTCCGGTGGAGGGTGCAGTTACCACACGGACCACAGAGGCCCCTTCCTTCCATGGGTCTTTTCCCACATGCACACCCACCTCTTCTCTCCACCACCAGGACGTGGACTGCGCCTACTTGCGGAAATCAGACCTGGAGGCCAATGTGGAGGCTCTAGTAGAGGAGTCCAGCTTCCTGAAGCGCCTCTATGACGAGGTGACAAGTCCCCTGTCAACTCTCCAGGGCAGGTGGAGGGGAGGTGTGGAGACCTGGGAGAGAGGGGCGAGGGTGCGTTGTGTGCATGTGTTGGTTGCATGTGTGATGTAAGCATGAAAAGAACATGCACACACATGCAAAAAGGGTGTAATGTGTGGCTGTCACAGACACACATATGTATGTACCAAGTAAGAACCTGGCATAAGTGCTTGAGGACTATCGAGTGTCTGTGGCGGGGCCTCTCTATGTCTGTGAGCAACTCTGCATGTTGCAGTATGTGTGCCTATGTGCTAGTCTGTATGCGTGTTGGTCTAAAGCATGGCTATAAAAATGTCTTTGTGGGGTGAGGACCAGGGTGGGTTTCTAGTTAGAGAGAGGTCTTAATTAAGGGGTCTTAACAAATTACTAGTCCTGGTATGCAAACCCCAACTTTTCTGCTGGGTGACTTTGAGTCAGGCCTTTTCCCATTCTGGGCCTCAGTTTCCCCATTTGTTAAGTCAGGTACTATCTGTAACTGACCTCTAGGGCCCCTTCCAGGTTTCTTGTTATATGATGTGCCTGTGTGTGAACGAAAGTGGGTGGGAGCATGGGGAGCAGGAGTCATTGAACATTCATGATCAGTGTCCCCTCCAGAGAGTGGGCACTGCCCCCAGGGGTGGAGCACATGGCTCAGATCAGGCACCAGAACCAGATGCATTGGCTGTTGGCCCCCCAGGAGCTCCGTGTCCTCCACGCCCACATCTCAGACACCTCGGTCATCGTCAAGATGGACAACAGCCGGGACTTGAACATGGACTGCATCGTAGCCGAGATCAAGGCTCAGTACGATGATGTCGCCAGCCGCAGCCGTGCTGAGGCTGAGTCCTGGTA
>CM053503.1:43712967-43751580 GCA_028627145.1 Eidolon dupreanum | reverse complement strand
ACCCTTCAATTATCATCAGGGAGAAATGATGAAAAGCCTACCCATTTCCTCCTTGTGTTTACATCCCATTAACTAATCGGTCATAGACAGTTTACCTACTTTCTCTCTGAGACCCTCCTCTCCCTGCCTCAGCTCCACCAACTTGGTTAAGCCAAGCTGTGCCATCTCTCATCCTTGTCCTCACATCTCCTTCCCCACAGAGGGCTAAACTGGAGGCCGCCGTGGCTGAGACAGAGCAGCAGGGTGAAGCGGCCATCAGCGACGCACGCTGCAAGCTGGCTGAGCTGGAGGCCGCCCTGCAGAAGGCCAAGCAGGACATGGCCTGCCTGCTCAAGGAGTACCAGGAGGTGATGAACTCCAAGCTGGGCCTGGACATTGAGATCGCCACCTACAGACGCCTGCTGGAGGGCGAGGAGCACAGGTAGGGCTGAGGAGGACCTTGTGGGATATAGGAGGTGGACACCCTGGTCCTCTGGGAGTGAATTCCTTGAGCCCAAGTATGAGCTACATCTCTGCCCACCGCTCATACAGGTCAAGCTTCAATAATAATTACCAAATGCTTATTATGTGCTCAGCCCATGTTAAATGCTCATTGTAATCCTTACAATCCAATGAGGTGGGTATCATTTTTCCCATCCAAAGATAAGAAAATAGGCTTAGTGTTCAATGACTCCCATGGCCACACAGTTAATAAGTGCAAGAGCCAGGACCTGTACCCAAATTATGTGTCTCTGAAATCCATTCTCTTCAAGTAGCTTCCCCCAGGAAGATGCAGCTTGGCCTGCAAGTAGGCTTGTTCATTGTAAGGACAATACAATCTATATGCACGTAGTAACTCTTCATTGACCAGAAGGCTTTTCATACACACTGGTGTATCTGATTTGACTCTTTTCTGTGAGCCTGATCATACTATAGAGGGTGGACCAGGTCACTTAGATTGTAGGCAGGGTATGGAGTTCATAATCTCACCCACCTCTGCTGAAAATCAGAAGGTCTTATCTCCATGGTCAGAAAATGAAGAAAAAAACTTCTAGGGATCCTTTTCTGCCGCTGGGGGTATGATTTGTACACAGAACAGACTTCTCTGTCCCCAAGCAACTATCACCTCAAGGAATCCAGCTCAGAGTCAGAACTAACAGAATTTTCTTTCCCCGTAGGCTGTGCGAAGGTGTGGGTGCTGTGAATGTCTGTAAGTATCTGCTTGAACGCCCAAGAAAATGGCTTTGCTATTGGGCAAAGCTGAACCCAACAGCTTAACCCCCTGAACCTAGAATGTTCCCTGACTAGGAGGCAGCCTTTCACCCTCTCCCAGCGCCTGCTTCACAGGAGAGCTCTAAGGAAGTTAGGGAAAGCAGGGTTAAGTGCCCTCCCCTGATGGCAATGTGAACTGCAGGCCATGGAAATGTGGCCAGGTGGCTTTGCCCCTTGGGGTTCCTGGGGTCCCCTGGTCCTTCTTGCCCCAGTCCCCTAGAAGGGCTGAGATGCTGAGAGGAACAGGGCCTGAGCTATTAATCACTACAACCCTTTGAGGAGGAGGAAGCTCCTGCCATGTGGAAGCCAACAAATTATGGCTTGTCCCCAGGGGTTGGTGAGATCATGGTAGGCCACTCACCCTTCTGGGTCCCTTCTCTTCCCACAGGTGTCAGCAGCTCCCGCGGTGGAGTCACCTGTGGGGGCCTCACGTGTAGCACCACCCCTGGACGCCACATTGCTTCTGGCCCCATGGCCACGGGGGGCAGCATCACGGTGATGGTGCCCGACTCCTGTGCCCCCTGTCAGACCCGCTCCACCAGCTTCAGCTGTGGGAGCAGTCGGTCCGTCCGCTTTGCGTAGAGTCCATCCGGGGCCATCTGCATCCGCCTGAGCACAGACGGCATGTGAATGTAAAATGTGTGCTTGCTTCTGGAATCTTCCACATGTTCCTACAGTGGGACAGGCCCTGGGGCTGCTCCACCACTTTCTCTTTTTAGGGAGTTGTTTCCTGGTTCTCTTCTTAGTTTCAGTTAGAGAGTCATTCTCAGCCTTTCACTAACTTCAATTTGACTCAAAAATACACATGGCCAATTTGCATTGCTCACCAAGCTCTCTGGGACATTACCAGTAATCCAGGGTGGCTGGACATCATGGGAGCTTGGCCTTCCCCTGGTATAAGGAATGACTCTAACCATCCAGCCAGGTCTGCCACAACCTGAGGATCAGAGAGGAAGTGTCCCCCAGTGGCTCCCTCTCCTGGCTGGGAAGGTCTCTGCAGGAAGCACTCCCTCAGTGGTCATTTTTTTGTGTGTAAGGCTTATCTCTGCCTGCCTGCCTGCCTCTGGGTTAACCTATCACAGCCAGGCTCCTCATGTGACCTCCCAGTTGAAAGGCCTGTTATGAGAAGGGAATCTTTTGTCTTTGGATAGGTCTTGTTATTCAATGCACTCTATACATTTCAAAGAAAACTCCATGGTTGCTCCAGATCTCTCCCTGCCAGTGCAGGAGGGGTCTGTCCAACACAGAGCAGGTAGGATCCAGAAGGTTAGGCCACTTCCTGGGTCTCCCGCTTGTTACAACTGTTTGTGGGTGGCTTGCCTTCTGGGTTGTCTGAACTGGTGTTTCAATAAATGTTGCTGCAATGCAAGGATATGTGATCTTGTGAGCACATTGTGCACCTCTGAATTCTGACACTCGACTCCCTTTTGCTCCATCTCTAACTGGTGAACAAT
This sequence comes from Eidolon dupreanum, assembly GCA_028627145.1. Taxonomy (NCBI): domain Eukaryota; kingdom Metazoa; phylum Chordata; class Mammalia; order Chiroptera; family Pteropodidae; genus Eidolon; species Eidolon dupreanum. The sequence continues at coordinate 43,748,875 of CM053503.1, read as the reverse complement.
GCAAATTCTTTAAAGCCTCACCCCACTATGCAGTGTTTTCCCAGTTCCCCAGTGATTCTGCCTCTTCCTATCCACTTCCCTAGCCTGGCTCCAACTCAGTCCACTCAGGCCTGGACCACAGCTCCAGCTCCCCACATGACCTCTTTCTCCTTGACCCTACCCCACATACCCCTGGCAGCCAAAATCCCAACCCAAACTCATCACTCTCACTCCCTACTGCCAGGTTCAAACCTAGCCTATGTGTGTATTCCTTATGTCAAACACAGGCTCTCTGTCTCCTCTTTCCCCTCATGCTCCTCAGCCCTGTACAACTCCTTCACCTAGTGCTGATCTTCCTCGATGCGAGCTCCACCAATGGAGACAGGTCTGCCCTCTGAAGCTGCCAAAGACCATCCCATGTGGATACATAGGCCACCCCACACCTCTCCTCCAATTTGCTTTTGCTCAGTGCTCTCCCCCTACCTTTTCCCCACAGGCACACATCCCCTTCCCTCTGCCCCACAGTGTCCAGAATCCTGAGAATCTCTGGTTCTATCTTTGTGGCTCGGGGTCAGGGATGTCATCAGATTTATCTGAAGCTTAGATTGAACTGGAAGTTCCTGGAGGGCAAGAAGTGTCTCCTCCCAGCTCTGACCTCCAACTAAGTCTCAGGATGGGGCTTCGGGACGTTTCAGGCCTGTGATGGTTAGATGAACTCAGGCAGTTGGTAGAGCAGGAAGTATAGATATCAACCCTCTTGGATTCACCTCCATTTCTCCATTAGAACAGATTGGCTGTCACTATTCCAGGCAGATGTCCACTTGCCTGTTCCCTTGGCTGCGTCATCTCCCAGCCTTTCCCTGGGTGGAAAAGTTAAGGCCCTGTGCATTCTGATGAATCCTCATGTCAGGGTCAACTGCACTGGAGGCTGCAGCCTCTACTGAGGGCTCAGGCTGCTGCTGTTTGGGATTTGCTGGTGGACACCAGGTGAACACCAGGCCAGCCTCCTCCGAGTTTCTTACCTTTTCCCCTCCCTTCTCTCACTCTCTGGGCCTTGAGGACATAGTCATCACAATGGGCCCACATTCAATTTAGTGTTCCTTATTCATCTGCAGGAAAGGGTAAATCTCAGGCTGAAAGCTTAGGGGATCAAAATTTGAGCATCAACTCTGCCAGGTCTCAGTGAGACTCTGGGCAAGAAGTGGCCTCCATGCTTAGGGTATCAGCCTAGGGACCTATGAGATGAACCCTTTTCAGCCCTGCCACCTCCTGTGGTTCTGGGTTGCTGGACTGAGTCTGTGCTTGGAGAAAAAACCTTGATTGCACCAAGCACAACTAAAATGCCAAATGTGATACCCCACCCCCAATATGACACCATGCATTGAAAAGTCAAACAGCCAGAAGCTTAAAGATATTAATAAGCTTTTTAATAAGTTTCCATGTTTTGTGCGCAGCAGGTCCTGGTAGGACTCCTTCCCCTCCTCAGAGAAGACCTGGTGGCCCCTCGAATCTGATTTGACCCCACTCAAACTTGGTGAAATCCTGATTATGATGTGCCCAGAATGCAGACCTTCTTAGTCCAGGAAGCAAAGACTAGGAGACCACTATACTAAGAAAAATATCAATCTGCTCAAGATCCCAGAGGTCCAGTGTGCCCCTTGGGGACATATTCTGGAGAATCAGAATGTCTGCATTGCCAGAGAGAACTACTCAAAAGTTTTTATATGTCTTGAGATCAAATGTATATTCCTGTGGCAAAATATCTTCTACCCACTCAGGTCTTTATTTTTTTTTAATCTTTTTTTTTTAAATCCCAAATAAAATCAAATGAGGGAAGTAGAATTCTTCCTGTAAAACAAGTGAAAGAAAGTTGCCCAATAGAAACTTCTCTCTTCATCTCATCTCAGCTAGGGGGACACCCTTGCATCAGAGGGGACTCTAAGCAGACTTCCCCAGGCAGAAATTCTTGGGGACTGTCATATCAGCAGTAGACCAGGGACAGAGTTCCCCCAATCAATTGCCCCCATCCAGGCCATCAGGGAAAATGCCCTTGAACCCGAGGTCTGAGTTTTAATTCTGGGTTCCCACACAGGAGGCCTGTATTAACCACCCCATTAGAAGATCTGTCCAAGATTCTTGGAGAGCAAAAGCTGTGGGAAGAGTTTCTACAAACACTTCCAGGAGGCTCCTTTGTGTCAACTTCATCCCTTATCTCTGAAGTGTCAGACTAATAAGGTAGGATCAGTTAGAACCCCTCATCCAGGAGCAATGCTATGAGCTAGTATGTTTCACCTGAAGGAAAAATTGAGTAAGGCAGTGGAAAGTCAATGAACTTTGGCATTGCCTAGACCTTCATTTGGATCCTGGACTAGCTATGTGACCTGAGTAAAGTTCTTAACTTTTTTGGGCCTTAATTTTCTTACCTGTAAAATGATAATAATACTGTTGCTGTGACAGCGAATGGAACACATAGATGATGAGCGAGACACTTAGCAGCTGCTTGTGAATACAAGCTTCTTTCTCTCTCCTCTTTTACCTTTGTCCCCACCACACCTGGCCTGGGTAGCCCAGACTGGCTCTGATGTCACAGCAATCAGAAGAGAAATGCAAAGAGATGAACCTGATCCTGTGAGAATCAGAGGGAAAGTCACCTCCACAGTCAGAATTATCAGACTCTCCTATTCCCTCCGCCCATGTAAACCAGTGGTTCTCAAATTTCGTTCCTGTGGGAATCACCTTTTTAAATTTAAATCTTCCTGGGCTCATCCCTGGGTACCTCCCCTTCCCCAACCTTGGGATCCTGATGTAGGTTGTGGTCTGGAGAGGCACTAAACAGTCAGGAATGGGGCAGGGGGGCTGGAAAAACAATGAAGGAGACAGACATTCCTTGGTTACTAGGAGAAAAACTTTAGTCATTGATATTCAATCACTCACACCAAAAGACAGAAGGAGCCATAACAGGAATCACCCAAATACAATAAAATTCCAAACCACCGACAATAAAATTCTTAGCCAATTAGCCTCAGTCAGTCTTTTTATACTGGCATATGAATAGTTGGGGGAGGCTCTAGGAATATATGCTCTCTCAGATGAAGTGAGGGGCCTCCCAGAGCCCCAGCTCCATGTTCCCCGCTGGCCGCTTAACGTTGAGGAGATAAGCACAGCCCCTCATCAAGGGCAAAGCACAGAGATGCACCCATGCACTGCCATCTCTCCACCTGGCTCCCTTCCCAGAGGGCCTGGCACGTGGTTGGTCAGTACTTAGTAATTGTCTGCTAGCCTGAAGCAAGTTAGGGAAGAACCTAAGCAGTTTATATGAAAAAGCTTTCCTAGACCACAGGGAAAGAGGACTCAATGGAGGTGGCAATAATAACAAACTCAGGGTTTGCACTCAAAGAGTAAATCACAACTCCAATAAGAAGGAAACTGGAGAGTTAGTCTGGGTTCCCAGTAAGGGGAAATTCTTAAACTTACATTTAGGCCTGAGAGAGAAAAGATTTTTTTTCCCCTCCTACTCCCCACCCTGGCCCCTATCAGAACTCATCCACCCAGAATCCCACCTCCCACTATGCAAACCGCACAGATCTTGCACTGGAGCAGATTCCTGCTCCAGAGGGGGAGCAGAGGGCTCCAGTGCTGATGGCCATGCCCCCCGAGCCACGAGGGAAGGTGGAACCGAGGTCACCGCAGACTACGCCACCCTGAGAACGGCTCACACCTGTGGATGGAGACACCAGGTCAGAATTCTCTTCAGTCCCAGACATAGCGTGACCCAGAATTTTTTGGAACCAATAGTTAACTCTCTTCACACTCCAAGGGACCAGCAGTGTGAATCTTTTGAACTACAGGCAAATCTAAACCCATTGCCATCTGCTTCTTAAAGCAGTGTGGTTAGCAAATTGGACGCCTAACTCTACTTGAACCAGACTAATGTTGAGATGTGTTTATATAATCTTTGAGAAAAATCTGAGGGATCACAGTGGAAGAATCATCAAGAAATAGGTTGCTGGAAAGATGAGGGGAACAGATAGACACCTAGGCTAAGGACTGTGTATACATTGGGTTATTAAAGATAAAAATGCAAGGGTTGCCTGCAGTGGCCCCAAATAATCAGGATAGATATCAAGTGCTTCTTCTTATTAAAACATTGTACCGCTTGAGACATATTCTGTGTGTAATTAAAGACTTGGGCTCTTTTTGCAGAACCATTTAGGGGGTCAGAACTTGCCACACTGATTAGCTTAGGCTTCCTAGATATTCTAGGTAGATCCGAGTAAAGGCCAAATATTTTGGACCATCCATTTGTCTGGATCCCAGAGACCACAGCTACTACTTCCCTCACCTAGTGCCCCATGGACAGAGATTCGGTCACCAATATTAAGACTATTCACATCCAAAAGAACCATGCCCACACACACCCCCAACTTACAGATATTGACTGAGCCCACGCCTTCACATAGCCTGCAAGGGAGAAGAGAGAGTGAGCATTAGAACCAGGTTCCCCTGCCCTTGCAGCAGGCCTATTCATCCTGAAGCAGGGGAGAGAAGATGAGGAGCTGGAGGCATGCCACTCACCTACTGCAGATAGCATCAGCATTGGCACTGCTCCCTGAGTTCCCCAAAAGGCCACTTTATACCTCATTTGCTTCTTTGTCATAAAAACTTGATAGTAGAGATGCGGGGATGGGGGGCAGTGGGAGTCATCCTTCTTGTCCCTTGCTTGACTGGAAATTCCAGCCAAGCCAAAGAATAGGCGATGGGAGCAGCTACTGCCTAACTGGACACCTCTGGATAGGAAAAAGCTTGCCTATTATCTAAAGTGATTCATTTTAATCCCACAATTTTAAATGCTACCCTAGATATCCATCTGACTTGATAAATGCAGAGGAAGGATGGAAGGTGTGATGATTAAGAGCCAGGAATCTGGATCCAGGCCACCTGGAATCAAATCTCGCTGAGCCACTTCAATCTGGATGACTTTGAGAAGTTATCTAACCTTTTTGTCCCTCGGTTTCCCTAGTCATGAAATGGGAATAATAATACCCACCTTCTAGGGTTGTCGTAAGCTCTACATGTAAAGTGTCTACAAGCAGAGCCTGGCACACAGTAAATCCAATTAAGAGTTTGCTATTAATATTATAAATATCTCATTAATGATGAGACATTTATATCTCTACAGTGGGCTTTTCGTAGATGCTCCCTCCTCCCACACATCTACCTGTACTTTGTTTCTTTGTCCTCCCCTTTTTTTAACCCCAGCTTCAAATGTTTTCCTCCAGGAAAGCTCTATTCTCATTCATTCAGAACCCTTCTACACTCCACAGCTTCTAAATTAAGACATAGCTTCCAGCTCACTTTCGTGCCACATGAATCTGACTTTACCACAGCCTTAGAATTGTCCTCTTCCAGATGATTCTAACCAATGCCCATCATGGTGCCTGTTGAGTCCAACACTGGCACCAGCTACCTTTGAGCTGAGTAATTATGGTTGCTTTTATATTCCCATTTCCTATACTTTGTAAAAAGAATATTACTTGTGTAATCCAATTAAACATGTTAAATACCAAGAGGAGAAGGTTTATTATAAGGTCTATGGCCATAATGTGCAAAGCACAATACATTAAATCATCTTTTAAAATCTCATGTGTTGGGGACAGTGCATTATTCATTATATAGTCGAGTCATTAATACACTAGTGGTTATTATCATAATGAAAGTGAGTTTCACAGTGCAAATGCCAAGCACCCCACAGAATGCTGGTGAGTGGGTTGGGTGCTTAAGGGTACAAAAGAGGAGATATCTCTTGTGATTTCACCCAAGGCCTGAGGAAATGGACAGAAAAGTTTATCTGCTTTGGTCATTTATGGTGTAAGTCCAGCAGCATGGCCAGCTGCCTTGGGTGCCACACATGTCAAATTTCTAACACTAACAATGTTAATAAGAAGCCTCTGCGTTGGATGCAGCCCTTCCTGGCTAAACTGGCTAGAGATAGTCTTATTCTGATAACGTGCTCCTAATCATGCTTGCTATGTATTCTGTGAACTCTTTCCATCCTTGCGACAGCCTTAAGCAGTGGGTTTTGTGATGATCTGTTTTGCAGATAGGAACACTGGGGTGTAGGGGTTTAAAGCTACTAAGTAGTAGAGCTGGGATTTGAACCCAGGAGGTCTGGCTCACAGCCCGTAATCTTAACCTCCATACTCTGCTCTCCAGTGTAGCCTGCTCCCTGCCCTCATGGGACCCAACTAGGAGGCAATAATGATGTGGCCACCTCGAGGCTGGAAGCTCATGCACCATCCCAGGTGTAAATCCACATCACTCCTTCCCATGCTGACTTCACCTGCCCTCAATTCTTGGTTCAAACTGTCAGCACAACCTAAAGTATCCTGTCCCTTTCTTACCCCCTCCCCAGCAATTCTATCTCCTCCTCTGAGATGCCTCCCACAGCCTCCCTGGGACACTAACCTCAATCACCTGAAGGATGGATTTATGTCTGCCTCTGTCTTCCCCTGTTAAAAAAGGACCCTGTGCTGCTCATTTTCTAGTCACTGGTCCTAAATACTAGACTATCTAGGTTGACACAACCCACTGAGATGTGATTGCAGAAACATTCTTTCAACCAGCAGGGTAAAGTTGTTGCCTTGGAATGGGTTTTAGGTACAGCCTGAGGGGCGGAGGCGGACAGTATAGGAGGGGAAAGATCACAGAGTGCTAGCCCTGAGACTGGTGATATTTTAACTGCGGTCTTGGACTTGCCCCTTTTTCCTCTCTGGACCTCAGTTTATCTGAAAATGGGGAAATGGCTGGGCCCCATGATCTCTAGAGTCTTTCCCAGTCTGAATGTTCTCTGCCTGGGGGATTATAGTTCAGTAAGGCATTCTTCTAGCCCTGAGTGGGGTTGTGAAGCAACTCCACGCCCTGTCCTCACCGGCTTTCCTCGCCCTCCAGCAGTTTGCGATAAGTGGCAATCTCCACATCCAGGCCCAGCTTGGAGTTCATCACCTCCTGGTACTCCTTGAGCAGGCAAGCCATGTCCTGCTTGGCCTTCTGCAGGGCGGCCTCGAGCCCGGCCAGCTTGCAGCGTGCGTCACTGATGGCCGCCTCACCCTGCTGCTCCGCCTGGGCCACAGCAGCCTCCAGTTTGCAGCGCTGGAAGAAGGAAAGGAGGGAAGGAGCTGGAGAAGGGATCAGGCTGTGGGAGCCCTGATGGGTCTCCTATAGCCTTGGTCATCCTATTTCACCTCCATTCAAAATGGTCAACTTTTAAACCAACTAGACATAGAAATAATTGCCATTTGGAGCTTTCTTCCTTCTTCCTATACTGCTTTATTGTAAAACTCAAGTCCATGGTGAGCTGTTAGAGGGAGAAAATGTTAGCACTGGAATAGGACTGATAATGATTAGCGACATTGTCTTATATTTGTTTACTGTTGTTAGTTTACAAGGCACTTTCACAGTTGTTATCTTATTTGCCCTTCAAGTTACTCTGCAAGCTTGTCAGAATAGGCCTTGTTATTCCCATTATACAGACGAAGAAACTGAGACTCAGAGAGGCTATAACTTGCTCTAAGTGACCCAATTAATTAATGCCAAGCCCAGGTTTTCAGAGGCAACTATACAGGGTCTTATCTTTGGCCCACTGAGATCAGCCTGCTGAAAGAAGTTTCCATTTACAACACTTCACACACTAACCACAGCTCCTCCCTTGGCCCTACCTAAGAAAGCCTAAGGAACTCTTATAACTTGATAGCAAAGACTACAAATAACCTGATTTTTAAAATGGGCTAAAGATATAAATGGACATTTCTCCAAAGAAAACATAAATGGCCAACGGGTATATGAAAAAATGCTCAACATCACTGATCTTCATGGAAATGAAAATCGAAACCACAATGAGAATCACCTCACCCCTGTCAGGATGGCTATTATCAAAAAATCAAGACAAGTGTTAATGAGGATGTAGAGAAATTGGAGCCCCTTGCACACTGTTGGTGGGAATGCAAAATGGTGTAGCCATTATGGAAAGTAGTGTGGAGGTTCCTCAAAACTTTAAAAATAGAACTACCACATGATCCAGCAATCCCACTTCTGGGTATTTACCCCAAAGAACTGAAATCAGGATCTCTAAGAGATGTTAGCCCCCCACCCCCGCCCCCCCGCTCCATGCTCATAGCAACATGATTCACAGTAGCCAAGATGTAGAAGCAACCTACATGTTTGTGGACACATGAATGGGTAAAGACGTGGTACAGACAGACAAAGAGACACTATGCAGCATTTAAAGAGAAGAAAATTCTGCAATAAGTGACAATATAGATGAACCATGAGGACATTATGCTAAGTAAACAAGCCCGACACAGAAAGACAAACACTGCATGATTCCACTTATATGTGGTATCTAAAATAGTCAAATTCATAGACTCCAAGTGAAATGATGGTTGCCAGAGCTGGGGAAAGGGAGGAATGGGAGGTTATTATTCAATGGACCTAAAGTTTCAGTTATGCAGGGTAAATAAGGTCTAGAGATCCACTGTACAATACTGTAACTGTAGTCAACAATAATGTGTCGTACACTTACAAATGTGTTAAGAGGGTAGCTCTCATGTTAAGTGTTCTTATCAAATAAAATAAACCTTTTTTAAAAGCATATCAATATTCAAGTGAAGATAACTTCTACTCTTCTCTAATTTCACTTCTGGAAAGTAAACTTTTCCCATATTTCACTTCCTCATCTGTTAACTGTAACAAAGTACTTGTAATACATCTTATATAGTGGATAAGAACAGCTAACAGAAGGGAGAGGATAGGAATTGAGCCAGTGATATGTGAGAACTCAGCATTATGATGGGGTAGTATCACAAGCCCATGATTAAAGAATGAATTATATAATATCTTTTCTTACATGTAGAAAAGTTTAATTAGAACTCCGCTCCCTGTATATACAAAAAAATTAAGTTCAGATAGATTAAAGACCTAAGTGTGAAAGGTAAAATTATATAACTAGTAGAAGACAACATGTAAGAGGATGTCTTTATGACCTCAAACTTTCATAAGTATAAACCATTAAGGTAAGAATTGATGGATTTGGCCATATCCAGGCTAAAGATTTCTGTTTAATAAAGGACACCAGAGTAAAGCACACAGACAAGCGATAGACTGAGATATTGATGGCAGCACGTATAACTGACAAAGGGTTACAGTCTAGATAGAATGGACAAGAAAATACTGCAAATCACCAAGAAGAAGACAAGAATTGCAACAGAAAAATGGGCAGATGACATGAATAGGCAATTCTTAGAAGGGGAAATACACATGAGTAAGTGTATGTGGAAACATTCAACATCACTAGTTAACAAGAGAAATGAAAATGTAAATAATCAGATTCTGGTTTACACGTACTAGATCTACAAGAATTTGTGAGTCTAATAATGGTACATGTGGGAACAGAAGCCCTCATGTGCCGACAGTGGGAATATATACTGACACAGCACTCCGCAGGTATTTATGGAAAGTAAATAAGTGAATATGTTACAACTCAACAATTCCATTCCTTGCTTTATACCTGTAAAGCATCTCTCATGTAGGTGCACATGAGACATGTATTAAAATGTTCATGACACAACTGGTTGTATTAGAAAAGACTTGGAGGTAAACTAAATATCCATCAACAGGGGAATGGAGAGGAAACTATGGTTTATGACTATTACAGAATTCCATACAACAGAAATAATGAAACAGGTCATTTATAGCAACATGCATGGATTTCAAAGACATAATGCTAACTGGCAAAGGAAAGAATCAGAATGAGATTTATGATACAATATCATTATGTAAATTTAAAACACTAAAAAGTTTATAAAGATATATTTTAAAGTACATATGCATATATATGTAAATATATGTATGAAAGAGGAAAATAAGGACATATATTAAATAGATAAACCAGTCTTGCCCCTAAAACATTTTGTGCGCTGCTGGTCCTTCAGATGCAGGTGGTTAAAATCTAAGCCCCTCCAAAGACAGCAGCAGCCCCTAAAGGTAAGGAGAAAGCAGAAAGCAGATCAGAAGCAGCAGGTGCACCAAGTGGGGTCTCAGTGTTCCTCCACCTGCTGCTTGGCATCCTCCACCTCCGCTGTCAGCTTCTGGGTCATGCGATTCAGGCCGTTGAGCTCCTCCTTGGTTCTGCGGAGGTTCTCACCCTGCTGGGTCACTGTGGCCTTCATCTCCTCACACTGTAGGTTGGGAGACAGATGTGGGGAAACATTCAATGATCATGACATAGTTGTAGGGTGTGCTGAGAGGTTGCTGGTCCCACCCTGCCCAGATTAGCCAGCCTATTTACTGTTCTTCAGCAATAGTCCTACCTCCTTCTCCTGCTCTGAACCTAGAACCTTTGCTGCAGCTCTCTGAGCATCTGGGTGCCTTTCCCATGGAAGCCCCAGGTTCATGGCTATCCTCCCTGACCAGGGAGGCAGCCCAGCCTTCCAGTTCACCTTGGTTTGGTACCAGGACTCAGCCTCGGCCCTGCTCCGGCTGGCCACATCATCATACTGAGCCTTGATCTCAGCCATGACCGAGTCCATGTTGAGCTCCCGGCTGTTGTCCATCTTCACCACCACCGATGTGTCAGAGATTTGTGACTGAAGAACATAGATTTCCTGTAGGAGACAACAGCCAGGGCCCTCAGCTCCAAATTCCCCTCTGACTCCAGTCTCCCTAAGTAATCCAAAAATATAATTTCAACTCTGAAACTTTAGGAAGCAAATTAGAAAGCTACTGGCAAGTCAGAAAAATTTGACATGTAGCTGTAAGAGGAAAAAGCTGGAATTTGGACCATGGCTTCAAGGCAGTGAGTAAGGTGGAATTTCATTAATACTGGATCAATAGAGGCAGATTTCTATGGGAAGGAACAAACTGGATTACTGCGCCTGGGGTCTAAACTCTCCAGATCAGCTCTCTGTATGAATCCAGCCAACCAGATAATGGCCAGATTTAGAGTCCCTGGTTTTCTAATTGTGTTTCACACTATAATTGTTATTATATCTGTATACCTATTCTTATATTGTCAGATCTCCAATTTATGTTGTGCTGTATAGACAGGCGATGAATTATAGTCTTTCAAATCATTTTAAATGAACATTATCCATTCTCATTTTGAAAGGAAACCTGAACTACAGAAAATCTCCTTGGTCACAAAAGGAAAGGATGTTGAGATCCTAGACGAGGGAGACAGGGAGACTCACCTCTTCATAGAGGGTCTGCAGGAAGTAGGTCTCCTCCTTCAGTGCCTCCACATTGGCCCCCAGGTCGGCCTTGCGCAGATAGGCGCCATCTATATCCTGGTGGCAAAGACAGGGGAGGGTGGTCATGGGGTCATTCCCTACACTCTACAGTGGACCCTAAGGCCGCCACCGGGCCCATGCCCCGCCCCTGCCTGTCCAACCCACAATTACATGTCTAACCTGGACTTCTCATCTTCACCTTCAGAGCCCCTTTAGGAGGGATGGGGCCTTTGTTATCTATCCCTGACATTGCTGCCCATCACATAAACATCAGTGGGACTCCCTGGCATAGAAAGTGAAGTCTGATCCCTCCAGACTTTTTTCCAGTTCCTCCAAAATTGGAGCTTTTGCTGAATTCCATAGCCTAACATCACAGCCCAAAACATCAGTCTGCTGCTAAGCCAGACTGGCCCACGGAGCATGACCACAAGGTGGCCAAAGAGCCACAAGTGCACCTCCTTGGTACGTCATCCTTGGCGCCCTTGTCAGGCAACACCCAACACACAAGTAGCTGACTCTCCTGCCTGAGACCAAGGTCATGCCTCTATTGGCAAGTTTTTTGACCAGCCCTCTCTCCATTCCATGATTACTCACAAATAAGGTGGTTGGTAAGCACCTTATTTGTGAAAAAGTATTAGTACACACTTCAACTCATCAATTTGAAACCAAAGGGAAATTATTAGCCATTTTTTCTGTTTTTTTTTTTTTTTTTCACCATCTACAATTGCACTGAATGAGGGCCACAGCTCACAAAATCACTAGCAAGCTGAGAACAAACACATCCTGACCTGGCGAATTGAAAAGTGATCATTTTAGCTAATCAAAGAGATTACAAAAAGCCAAATGGCAATTTGATGAGGTCATTTTTATATGAAGCCTCTGTTAGCACAGTATGGGTTCCTGCACAGGGGCCACAATGGCCCAACCAACCTTCTTTTGTTGGGGGACTCAAGTGCTCTGCCACCACAACTGGACTGATGTGACCTTGGCAAGATGCCCCGTCTCAGAGCATCCAGTGTCCAAGAGTTAATTGCTCACCATGTGGAAAGAGTCACTCACCTTCTTCAGCACCACAAACTCATTCTCAGTAGTGGCCTTGAGGACCACCTCTTCTTCATACCTGAGGAGAGAGAACACACGGCCCCTCAGGCTTGGGGCCATGGGCTGGCCAGCAAACTCCCTGGTTCTGCCTTTGACTATGTGTGCCTCGTGGGGAAGAGGCTTGGCCTCTCTGGACTCCTATTTCTCGGGCACAAAAAAATAAAATAAAAGAAAGAAAGAAAGAAAGAGAGAGAGAGAGAGAGAGAGAGAGAGAGAGAGAGGAAGGAAGGAAGGAAGGAAGGAAGGAAGGAAGGAAGGAAGGAAGGAAGGAAGGAAGGAAGGAAGGAAGGAAGGAAGGAAAAAGAAAAACACCAAAGGACAATGGACATGAAGTCCCTGGTTTCCAGTCCAAGCTTGGAAGTAAAGCTATTGCAAAACCTCAGGGGAGTCATTTACTCTTTCTGCATCTTGGGTTAAATTGCCTGGTGTGCAGTAAGGCACTCAGTAAATTTGTGAGATGAATGAAAAGCACGTGCTCCAGAGGCCCTTCAACCCTAAAATTGCACAAAACATAAAGCTCCGTGAGCTCCAGGACATTCTCGTTCCCCTCCCCCAACTTCCAAGGACTTGAAATCCTGGAAGCAACCCACTCTGCCCGGACTACTAGTAGGACTTTCAAAGCCCTCCTCCAGCCTGGTTGTTCCCTTGCTCTTGGCAGCGAGGCCTGATGTCTGGCCAAGCCCCATCCCAGCCAACAAGAGAGTTCCCAGAGCATGGTTTTCATGACTTTGTAATTACAGGGTAATTTGGGCTGCTATAAACTCTGAGCTCTGTAATTACTGGCCCTGGCACCCCCAGAGTAAGAAACAGACTTTGACACCTGCAAACAGAATTGTATCTGTATTTGCATCCCCCGCCCCAAGGAAAGTAAAAACCCATTGCTGAGTCCATTTGGATGGTGCAACCTGATCTTCCGAGACCAGAATTTTAATTACTTCTAATTAGAATTACTAGGACTGATTATGTCCTAGTAATTTACTCTGTTCTTATCTATCAGATAAAGTAAGACAAGTTAACAGTGATCTAGTGAGTAAAACTAGGTAATGGCCAAACTAAGCAAGTCAGGTTAAAATAAGATTTATGTAGACCTCTGAATTGTAGATCCTTGCAGAACAAGAGCCCAATGATTTATCTTCAGCATAAATAAAAGAACTATCTACATTTATAAGATATTTTTAATGGCATTGGCCTATTTTTTCTTTGTTTGTTTGTTTGTTTGTTTTGCTTTTTGTTTTTTCAAGATTTTTCTTCCAGGACCTTTCCTTTCCACCCATCCTGGGGCCAACTGCTCCCAAGTTCTGCTCTCTAGCCCTATTGATCTTAGTCTTTCTGTTTCATTTGTTCTTTATCTCTGGGTCAGTCTGTGGCCTGGATATACACCCCACTCCTTCAAGGCTGGTATGTCTCCTCTCTAAATCTTTTCCCAGTCCCCAGGATGGGCCAGCAAAGCTGGGAGCCAAGACAAGATGAAGCAGACTGACATAGTGAACCAACTGATGGTAGCCTGGAATGACATTGGCCTTCAGCCATGTCTACCTCCAAGAGAGTTGTATGGACTAAGCCAAGACATACCCCATTCCTATAACTACCCCCAGCCCTGTCACGCTCACTTCTTCTTGTAGCCCTCCAGCACCTCCTGCACGTGGTTAAGCTCCAAGGCCAGCCTCCCGCTGTCGGCCTCTGCGCACTCGGCCTCCCGCCTCAGCTTCTCCACGTAGCCACTGAACAGCGGCTCCAGGTTGCTCTCACAGCACTTGCGGTTCTGGTAGAACTGCCATTTGGTCTCCAGCAGCTTGTTCTGCTGCTCCAGGAAACGCACCTGCAGCCCAGGGTGTTAGAAAGAGACTCAGGGGGAGTCTGGGGAGGTACCTTATCCCCAAGAACTCTCTCTGCCCTTGGGGATGGCCCCTGATCTGTAGCAGCCTGTGATCTTCCCCCAAATCATTTACAAATTCTGGCCAAATCACTTACAAATTCTGAAAGTACAGTTCATAATTATTCCCCAAGTAACTTGCCCTCATTCCATCTCCGTCTCCTGGAAAGAGCACACAATTTATTTATGATAGATTTGTTCTGCACAGAATGAAATAACATCTGATCCTGTAAAATATCACAGACCATGTGTGGTAGGCCAAAAATGGCCTCTCAAATGTGGCCATATCTTAATTCTTGTAACTTGTGAATTTGTTACATTACACAGCAAAAGAGACCTTGGAGATAGAATTAAGGTTATAGACCTAAAGATCAGGAGATTATCCTCAGTTATCCAGATGGGTCCTACAGTAGTTACATGGGCCTTTCAAAGTAAGAGCAAGGCAGAAGAGTGAGAGAGATGCTAAGAAGAAGGGGACAGAGGAGAGATTTTGGACATAAGAAGCAAGAAGCACTCAACCACTATCGCCAGCTTTGAAAATGGAGGGAGGAAGGGTCATGAGTCAAGGAATGCAGGAAGCCTCTAGAAGCTAAGAACAACCCCTCCACCTCATACCTCCCCATCTCCGTCAACCAGTCAGCAAGGGAACAAGGACCTCAGTCCTATAGTCAGGTAGAATTCAATTCTGCCAAAAACCTGACTGTCCCCAAAAGAAATGCAACCCTGCCAGCAGCTTGATTTCTGCCTTAGGAGATAATAAATTTGTGTTTTTTAACCTGCTAAGTTTGTGGGCATTTTTACGGCAGTGATTTAAAAATCCAACCACCTCACTCTGACTCCAGGGTGCAGGAGCCCAAAGGGCAAACTCCGGACCAAGAGTTAAGAGATTTCTTACTGTCTGCCTCTGCCACCAGTCAGGCCCCTATGTCTCATTGTCTCTGAGCTTCACTGAGGCAGTGAGAATACATTAGCAATTTATACTGGCAGCCCCCAGGCCCTATCTAGCCACAGGCATATTTTATTTGGCCTGCACATAGTTTTATAAAAACTTGATTAATTGCCAATATTTAAGAATTGAGTGACTTCAGGCAAGAACATGGATTTCCCTGACCTTGACAAACCGGACACTCAGGCAATGTTGGGCCTGTGTCTGGAGGGGAGTGGCAGCCTCTATAGACGGGCATGCCTCTCAGCTTGGCTTCATTCACCAGGCACCGTGCAGCTGCCAGCCCCAAGCCTAGTATAAAGCAACTCTCAATGGCCCGTGCTTTTTGGAAAAGGAACTAAAATCCTGATTATTCAAAAAGGATCTGCCTTAGGTCTCCATATGCAGACCCAGGTCATGGGGGCAGGTCTCTGGCCTGCCTGCTCTGCAGGTTTAAACTTGACACATGGATGCACTTTGCACACCTAGAGCTTATTCTGATGGAAGAATGAAGGAAGGAGGTGAGTGCTGTCAGCACCCCCAAGGGAGGGACCTGGGTGATACCCAAAAGACCACATACAAAGATGCCTTTGAGTCTGCATGCTTAGTGCCTTCACTGCGCTTTTGAGCAAATTAGGAAAATGCGCCCCTCTAAGCAGATGCAGTCCCCCACCCACCCCCACCAGGGCACACAGCACAACCAGCAGAACATGGGCTGGATTTCAACCTCCTCCTCACCTCTCTTGGTGGGTGTCCCTGTGCAGTAAATAACCTGCATGATCCTACATCAGCTTCTTTGTGCCAATGGAAAGGAAGAGTGGTTTGGACAGCATGTTAAGAATGGATGCACATCACCTTCGCTTGCAGATATGCCTATTTCTGATGGTGGTGTAAGTCACCCAGTGTGCACTTTCTGGGTATAGATCACACACTACTCCACCCTGGAAGATGAGCCTTTCCTCCATTGGACCTCAGTAGCTGTCCTCCCCTAAAGATCAGATTGCAGGCTCTCAGAGGGGGCATCACTGGGTCAAAGGAAACCAGAGCTGTATGTCCAACCAGAAGAAGGGTTCAGAAACTGCAACATCGGAAAAGTGTGATTCAACAGCCCCTTTGCAGACCTCCCTTAAGTTTCTCAACTCAGTGTCTTTAATCTATGTAAGTGGGTTGGGGTGGAGGATGATATGAATAGAAGTCCTGGGGATTCACAGCCCTCCTATGCTGTCCCCACCAGGAAAGAGCAGGAAAGGAGGTTCTGGCCCCTCTTCATCCTGGCTCCCCTCTCCGTGCTAAGGATGACAGCATCTCCTCAGGAAGGGGGTCAGACTAAGCAGAGATACTCAGCTCACCTACCCTCCTCACTGTGTGATGGCTGAGATACAGAGGATGGGGCCCCAGGCACACATTCAGCTCTTGCTAGGCTGGGTAAGCGGCAGCCGTAAACCTTCCTGTTCTGGCTGGTGGCTTCACATTCATTTCACATTTGACTCTCACAGCAGCATTCGAAAACCAATACCCTGATTCAGCCACATTCTCAAGGCCATCTCTTGGGATCCCAAGAATTTGAACCTGGCCCATCATTGTGTTTCAAGTCCCTTGTCCCTTCCTAAGCCACAGTACCAGGGGACAATCGACAGACCCACCTTGTCGATGAAGGCAGCGAACTTGTTGTTGAGACACTTGATCTGCTCCTTCTCCTCGTGCTTCACGCACTGCGCGTTGGGGTCGATCTCCAGGTTGAGGGGCGTGAGGAGGCTCTCGTTGACTGACACGGTGGTGATGCAGGGTGGGCTGGGCCCACAGAGGCCTCCTGCCCGGTAGCCAAAGATTCCCCCACTGCGTAGGGGCCGTGCACAACTCACTGCGATTCGTGGGGACCCCACTGCACACAGACTCCGGCTGCCAAAGCCCCCAAGGCGCCTGTAGCCCAACCCCCCAGGACTGCCCCCACAGTAGGCCATGGCACTGGCACAGCTGCGAGCCCCAGGCTTGGGCATGACGGCGGAGCAGGAGCTGAAATTCCTGACCCCGTAGCCAGAGTCAATGTGGTAGGAACGGCTCGCCATGCTTCTGCTCTGCAGGGCAGTGCCAAGGGAAGTGGAGGGGACCCAAGGATACCAGGTCTTGCACCAGAGACCGGTTTAGTGTTTCTGCCTTTTATAGGGCAGACAACAGGTTTCCTAACAACATAAAAGGCAGGAGAAAGTTATTTTTAATGCCATTTATGAGCATGAGAATCACCCCCAGGGGAAACTTGAGAAGGAAAACTGAAACTTGCCACCTTTAATAGCATATCAAGGAGACCCTGCATCCCAATAAAACTGCCCCCCTACTGTTCAACCTCACAGGCCTAGACATATTTATTTATTCAACCATAATTGCTCTCTAGCCCTGTGAGTAGACCTCACATCATTATCCCACATAGGCAAGTAGAGGCTTGGGCCAACACATTCCTGAGACTCAAAGGGTCCCGTGTCCCACCAAGGTCCCACCGGCCAGTTCTTCCCATGTTTCCCCTCTGAGGCCGCAAGGACCCCTGGCTCATCTCCCAGGGCGAGCACATGTGGAATGAGCCTCTTCAGATCTTTCCCTGTTATTGCTCTGAACTACATTCTATTTTATAGTAGAGTCACTGCAGTTAGTACTGCCCCTCAGATTCAGGAATCATGTCTTATCTCTTTGTATATCCCTCGTGGCAACTAGCGCATATTAGGTCCTCAGGAAGCATTGCTTCAATTGAATAGACTGAACACAGGAGGGAATGGCCAATATCTGGAGTGGTTCTTCATCTAGTCTACAAATATCAGCCGACACTCTGTAATGTGCCAGGCCCAGGAGCTGGCCTAGAGCAGGTGCCTTCATTCACTGGCAAGTGCTGAGGTCCCACCAGAACAAGGCACTAATCTAGATGCTGAGGGAAATCAAGCTGGATAGGCAGAGTTTGCCCTGAAGGAAGCTGGGTCTTATGGGTAGACCAGACACAGGCAGGAAAAATCCACTGCAAGAGAGAGAAAGATGACTGATCAGATACAGGGAGTGCTCCTGGCTTTCTGAGGACATTCACGGCTGGCCACAGAAGCACAATTCTCACGGTAGCTCTCACCGGTAGGGAAGAGTTGAGTGTGCAGGAAGAGGAAAGAGCTCCTCCATGGTGGATGCACTGAACAAAGCAAGCAAAATAGAAACCAATTTGAAAACTGATGCTCTGGAAGGGGCCTACCTCATACTGATCTCTATTTGTTTCTTTCTTTCATTCAACAAGTGTTTACTGAGTACCTACTATATGCCAGACATCATATAATGAGCGTGGGATACATCGGTGAGTAAAACAAAGATGTATACTTTTGTGGGCTTCCATTGCAGTGGGAGATATCAACAATAAATTTAGTAAATGAATAGACTGTATGTTAGGTGGTGATAAGTGTTATGGAAAGAAGAAATAAAACAGGATAAGAAAATTCAGGAGAGCCAGGAGAAGGGTGGTCTGAAGAGCTGCACTGAGATAACACTGGGCAAAGATTTTGAGGAGGTAAGGGGATGAGCCGTGTACGCAGAGCAAAGAGCCAGAGCAAAGGCCCCAGGTGGGAATAGGCCTGATGTGTTCCCACCAGGAGCAAGGAAGTCCCTGTGGTCTGAGCAATGAGAGCCAGTTCCGAGTACAAGCGAGGTCGGGGAGGGAGATGACCCGTGCCGATTAGGGAGGGCCAGCAGGCCATGTGAGGGCTTAAGTTGCCACTGAGTGCAGAGTGGAGTTTTGGGGCCTGTGTTCAGAAGATGAACATGACCTGACATGATAACACTGTTAAATGATCACAGGGATGTGATGGCTGCCTGGAAAACAGACTGTAAGGGAGGCAACAGTGAAAGAAAAGAGAAGGGTCAGGAGGGTCTTGCCATAATCCCAGGGAGATGCCAGAAGCTCATGCCAGGAAGGAAGCCCTGGATAATGTGAGAGGTGGCCACCTTTGGATGGAATTCGAAGAAAGAGCCAATTTCTTGACAGATTGGATTTGGAATGTGAAAAAAAAGAGGGGTCAAGGATGCCTCCACACTTTCTCGTGGGTTAAACTCATCTCCACAACAAAGTTAATCAGTGGTAGAGTGAGGAAAATGCCAAGGCTATCACCCCAAATGCTTGACCTCGCTCTGCTGACTCTGCAACGTGGCACAAGGCACCTACCCTCTCTGGTCCCCAGTGTTCTCAATGGTGCACGCAAGAGTTAGGCCAAATACCTGCAATATTTCCTAGGAAAGCCATGGGACCCTCTTTTTGTTGGAAATCCTTTAGAGTCCATCATTCCACTGGGCCCATGCTAAGTACACTAAATAGATGATAGATGATGATGATGATGAAGATAGATAGATAGATAGATAGATAGATAGATAGATAGATAGATAGAGATATAAATCACTTCTTCAATTCTCAGCACCACATATGGGTCTATAAAACCTCTTTCACCTTTTTTGAGAGTCTTGGTGCAGTCACTCTGCCAACTCAGACATGGCAAAACCTGGCAGGGAGGTGTGACTGTGCAAGTTTTGTTTTATTTTATTTGTTTTGTTTGTTTTGTTTTGTTTTGTTTTGGTGCAGACCCTCTGTGCAAATCTTCATGCAGAAGAACACCATATAGAGTTGGCATCATTCTTGGAAGGTGCGCTGATGAAAGCGAATTAATTGGGCAGGAGTGAGCTCTGGAAGAGGGATAGGGAGTCTTGGAGAGTGATAAGAAAATATCAAGATCAACTTTGATCTACAGATTAATTATCCAGGTGTTAATTTCTTGCTATATTGTCAAATCTGCTTAGTTACCTCCTATGTTATGTGTTTCTGTCTACACACACTCAGTCCTGATGCCAGGTGGGAGGGATAAGCTCTGACTGCACTTTCCCTCGTGTACACTGACCACCCTGGCAGAAACAACCTGCTGCAGAATTGTCCTTCATACATCACATGAGCCATGTTATCATTTTGAAACATGCCCTCTTACCAGGTGTGACAATCAGGAAGTCACCATCCTCCAACCTCAGGACGCCCTTTTGTTTGACAAGTACCAAGATTTCTGACAATCATTCTCCACCATTTCTATAAGGTCTTTCAGTCTCCCTAGAATGTAATATTATCTGAGCCCAAGGCCTTCAAAACACTGAGATGCAACCTCACTATCATGGCCTGACCTTCAGCTATCACCTTATGACTATCTCATGCTTTTTCAAGTACATTCTTGGATTTCTTAGTGATATCACCAATATTACGAAGGTATCTCCCAAAATAAAAACCCAGAAGGCAAAATCTCTACTTGAATCTTCTGATGTGCTCAGCTCCTGAAGGACAGTTAGCAATTCCTGACTAGATTCTTCAGCTGGAAAACCACCAGGGCTGGAGTGTGGGAGGCCCTGTCAAGAGAGAATACAGCTGTGAGTGAGCCTGTTCACACCCACCCAGACAGCCCTGCCATGCATTTGTCTTTGACAGCAAGCCTTTCCTGAGCACCTGAATGTGTTTGGAAGGGGATCGTGGCCACACAAGCTGCTACTTTGTGGCTTAGGACAGCATGGTGGTCACTGAATAATCATCCTCTCCCCTTCATCCATGAGTCCTTGGCCTGGCCTCATTCACTCATCCATTCATTCAACAATTACTTATCAAGCATCTGGGTGTCAGGCATTGCATTAGATGCTGGAGACACCAAGACGGGCAAGAGCCGATCCCTGCCCTTGAGTAGCTCACAGCCTACTGATCACAGTGGAAAATTGGTGTGATAACAGACATCTACAAAGATACCTGGCTCTGTTAAAAGGAAATGGGCCCTGAACTCAGTCTTGAGTTCCCAAACCCAAGGGATAGTGTACGCAAAGGAATGGAGGTATGAGCAAGGATGATCCACTCCAGGAAGGGCAGCTAGCTGAATATGGCTGAAGTGCAGGGTGTTTCTTGTGGAGTGATCAGAAGGGAGGTTGGAAACATAGGTAGGGCTGAAATGTGAAGACCTGTGTGCCACTCCCAGGAGTTTGGGCCTTCTCCTGTCAGCAGTGGAGAATTTTTTCCTCTGATAGTGACACGCAGGGGTGGGTGGGGTCGGATGAATAGTGATGAATGACGGATGCATGGGAGGAAGGTGACTGGATGTATGATCAGATCAACTAAGCAGTGAGGTGAAGAAAAAATTGTGGGAACATAAAAAAGGCAGAAAATCCAGTTAGCAGTTATCGCATGAAATGAAATGCAAAGTAACGTGAGCCTGAACTAAGATGGTGTTGGAGGAAACGGAGAATAAATGGAAAGAATCATGATGTATTAGAGGGTTTGTCAATTTATTGGATGTGAGGGGAGAGGAAAGGAGTCAGCATGATGATCTCAGGTTGGCGGCTTATGCAAAAGACTGAAAGGTGGTGCCAATCTCACTGCAAGGGGAACAGGGAGAAGTATAGATTTGGCCTTGGTGCGTGGGGGCCTGAGCTCCATGTGGTTATGTGGAAGTTGAGATGAGTGTGGGACAACAAGGTAGAGAAAAAGAAAACACTACCCGGTGTTGAGTATTCACAATGGGTAGAACATGCTCAGTGCTTTCTATGTGTTGGCTGCACTAATCTTCCCAAAATCCCCTCAGAGTTAAGTGTCAACCAGGATGGGCTAGGCTTTTTGGTGGCAACAAACAGCCCAAAAATCTCTGTAGCTTAAAATGACAACGTTTTACACCTGACTCATTCTAAACATCCACTACAGTTGCCTGAAGACTGATGGAGTGACCACCACCTGGGACAGCTCCAGTTGCAAGGGTGGAGGGACAGAGCAGTCTGGAGGGCCATCCTGCCACTCAGGAAAGGAGAGACCTAGAACTACCTGGCAACCAGCACTAGTGCTAGTGCTAGAAGATGTATTATTGTCACTGAGGCTCAGCTAAATGGGATGGCTAAGATGAAACAGCAGGTCATAGAGGAGCTGGGTCTGCCTGGTGCCCAAGGCCAGGTTCCCAAGCCCCATGCCACTCTACTGACTATCCAGAGGAGGCTGGACGTGAGAGCAAGGGACCCAGACAGAGATTAGGAATCCTCAGTTGCCACTATTCCCTGTTTAATGACAAGCACTCAATATGTTCCCTATATGCCGTAAGGATGACAATGGCACTTAACACTTCTGCAAAAAGCTTTCCAACTCAGCACCTAGATGTCTAAGCGAACTCTGCTTCCCTGAAGGTCAAACTTAAAGCCATCTCACCAGGCAAGGTGCAGTTTTGTATCAGGAATAAGCAAAAAAGATGACAGAATAACTAAGAGCAAGTTAACTGCCCTTCCCTGAACACTACAGCCACCGTCAGGCCCTGTATCAGGACACAATGGTCACAGCCCTGCCTGAACTTGTTGAGATAATTAAATGAGATGATTGTGCAATGCACTTAGCACAGTGAGTGGCACATACTGAACAATCAACAAATGGTCACTTTTGCTGTTATTTCCCACTTGGGGTCCCACAGGCATCTCAAGCCAATGTGTGCTGGAAATTAGCACAGCAATGAGGACCTTCAGTGCAGGTGCAAATTATCCCACTCATTGTACTCTCTCTGGTGTGCAACATAAACTCGGGCCATTCTGCAGATCACATTAAATATGGATGTGAAACAACATCACACTTAGTGAAGCGCTGCACCAAGAAACACAGTGTCATTCTGCTGGCTGATGTGAAAAGGAGGCAGTGATACATCAAGGAGAGAGGGCTGGCATGGCATTCAGGAGCTTGGCTTTCTGGATCCATCTTGGCCTTGACCTGGCCATGGGGCATGACGACAGCCACTTACCCTCTCTCTGAGCTACACTGTGGTTACAGTGACTCTGAGCCACTGTGTCAATTTTACATCATAGTTGATGTACTTTACGGCCGTAGGAAAGTCAGTAATAGACCTCAGAATTATTTCCATAAGCACAGTAGTTTTGGGTCAAACTCCAAGAATTTAAAATTTTACGAAATATAACACCTATTTCCCTCATAATTCAAGATCAGCAGAAGATTCTTGCCTGTGGGTTAGATCCCTTCTTCTAAGAGACATCCTGAGATGGGCAGAGGACAGATAGCCCAGCACAGAGTAAGAACCCATAACCAGGACCAGCAAGGCAGGTTATACCCTAGGCAGATAGAGCAGGAACAGGGATTCTGGGGCATGGAAAAGAAATAAGGGAGTCTAGTGGGCATCTTTGAGTCTCCTGCATCTGACAAGGAAGGAAAACACAAGCTCTTCTGATTTCTAGGGTGAAGTAACCACTATAAAGCTATGAGGCAGACATATGATAAACTAAGATATACGTGTGGTATTGGTGAGGAATCGGAGATTCGGTGAATTTTTCCTGTGGTCACAGAGTAGCAGCCACATCCTAAAGCTGAGCACAAAATGAAGTTAGTTCCCCCCAAGTTCTAAGAGAGCTACACATTAGACCTGGCCACCACCTCTCATGGTCACAGGACCCAAAGATGGTTTGGGAGGATAGCTGAAATGGAAGGGTCAGAGTCTTGCCAGCACCTAGCAGCATGGAGGGCAAGATGGAGCCAAACATTGCAAGGCAGCAACAGTGTTGGGAGACCTCACAGGAATTAACATTCAAACATCAAGCTTGCGAGGCCACCACCTGACTTTAGAGGAGGTCACGGAGCCCGCTGCTTCCACCAGCTGCCACCTAGGCAGAGCTCTGCTTGACCCAAAATAGGATGAAAATCTCAAAAAATAAGATGGACTATGTAATGAGAGAGCCCAAGGAGCCACTAGAGCCATAAACAGATTAGCCAGGCAAGAAGAAAGGTGGCCGAAGGGTGGGGAGGGATAAGAGGTTTGAGCAGAGCCTATAATTGAAATTTTACAATGAAGTTAGAACTTCTTAAACTCTGGAATGAGATGATTCTAATAATCAAGAGCGGTTGCAAATTATGAAACCCAGTCAAGAGGTAACTTGGCTGTATACTCCAAAACTCAGCCACTTTAAAAACCAACATTTGTTTCACTCACGAATCTGCAGTCCAGGTAGTGCTCAGCGGGGACAGCTCATTTTTCTGTCTCGAAGAGCTACTGCTCTCTCAGGCAGCACCCACCAATGCATGGTGTCCAGAGTGATGGCCATCCTTGCCTTCTGCTGCTCAGACTACACAAGAAGAAGAGTGAACTGTCTGAGTCCCCTCGCTGCTTCCAGAGGGACACTGCTGGCCAAGACAGCAACCAGTGGGTATAAACAGCTCTCGGAGCCCTGACACCCAGCCCTGTGAGGTGTCCTGAAAAATGAGAGGTTTGCAGTCTGTCTTTGGGTATGAGGGGAAGGGTGGAGGGGACATGTCAGGTCACTGTATCCACAGATGCTGAATGAGTCTGCTGCTGGACGGAACTGATGCCGTAGGGTGCCCAAAGAGGTGGAGGACAGCCAGTGGGCTGAAGTGACAGGAGGCTCAGCTTTGGGCCTCTACTTAAGGGGAACAGGACTGTCTAATCTGGTCCATGAGACAGAGAGGCAGCTACTGCCTAGAGGATGCCAAGGGACACAGTGCCCTCCGTAGTTCCTCAACTGTAGTAGCTCAAAAGGCTTGCCAGAGAAGGAGGAATTTCAGGAGACAAACAGAGAAAAAACTTGGCCCTGAAACACTTATAATTACCACTTTCTTGTCTTCTTCCAAGAGCTCATCCAGTTACAGCACACCCACATGACATGCAACCTACTTCACAGACCAAAATCCTAACCTCTGTGGCTCAGATAAGCCTATGGGGCAGTGTGAGTCACCGCTCTGCTGCAGAGAGGCTCCAGGACTGCCATGCTCCTCCCACTAGAGGGCACCCTAGCCTGGCTGCTGAAGGCACGCAATGCCATCATGGGGGAAAGCTCTCTTCCTCCAGGAAGCCTTCCCAGATTGACAGACACAAAATGTGGCTTCTCTGGCTCCTCCCTACTTGGATTTTTTATTCTCCCGGCAGCTTCCCTCTCAGTGCTCAGCACCCCATGGTGTACCATTCCTGTGTGGCCTGCAGCCACCATCCCCACGTGTTAACCTCTTAACAGATCTGTGTACCAGGCTTGACAGTTTTAGCTCCCTAAAAATCTGCTTCCAAGACACCTCTACCCAGGCACCAAAGGCTCAGCAGAAGATGTCTGAAGGCTCCTCAGGATGCCAGCCCTCAGGATGACCCAACGAAGCCCTCCAGCTCATCTTCTAGTTTTTCCCATTTTCTTTATTTTATGTTCAGTTTTTCTTTTAGGGCTCCTAAGCAGAAAGCTGAGTCCATTAGTGTCCAGGTTTTGGCATGGTGTCTTCATCAGCACACAGAAGACCCCTCTCTTTTTCATTCATCTGTTCCCTTCATTTCCTTTCCCTCCTCTCACTCTCCTCACCAAAGTCAACCACTGTACCACATATGGTATCATCCCAAATATGTGCTCATTACTGTGCAGTAAGTAGCAGTGCTTTTGGAATGTGTATGTTTTATTTAGATAAATGGCATGGTTTTAATGTTTTTTTAACCCAACACTGTGTTGTCTGTAAGTACATCAACTTTGTTGCTTCTAACTTTCATAATATACATTTATCATCTTTTAATTATATTTATCCAATTTCTATTAATTTGAGTTTCCACCAACTTCTTTCTGCCACATATAATGCCACGATGAATTGCCTGTCCTTGCAGGGGAACTGCTCTCAGTGGGGTTGGACGTCTCTCAGGAGTGAAGTTACTGGATCGTAAGGTTCGCATATGCCTAAATTCACTGCATAAAGCTGTCGCTTGCCAGAATATCTGCACCAGCCCACATTCCTACCCCCAGTGCACAAGGGTCCCCATCCTCCCAACTACTCAAGTTGATAGCACTCACTTTCTAATCCCTGCCATTCTGATGGTAGAAAGATGCCTCGTGGTTCCAGTCTGCATCTTCTAAGGACGGTGAAAGTCACCTCTTACTCCATGTACTTGTTAGCTGTTTGGTCTTTCCTTTTGGGGAAATGTCTGTGCAGACTGTAGCTAGCTTTCCACTGGGTTTCCTGTCTCGTACTTGTTGTTCTGTAGGAGTTTCTTACAGGTTGTAGGTATTAAGCTTTTTCCAGGCTATCAACTGTCTGTTAATTTTTACTCTATAGTCTTTCATTGAACTGGAATTCTTAATTTTGATGTGATCATGTCGATCAATTTTTTACCTGTGGTTTTGATTTTCAAAGTTTGTTTAGGAAGTCTTTCCCCACTCCTATGCTACAAAGATAGTCTCTTACCTATTCCTTTGTTTGCTTTATAGTTTTACCTTCCATGTCCAGGCCTTACCTCCATCTGGAGCCTCCCATCAGTATGGTACAAACTGGACTCTAGGTCTACACTTTCCATATGGCGAGTTTATTTTCACTAATCTCACCAGATAAATAAATGGCCCTTAACTTGTTGCCACCTTCATCAAATACCAAATTTACCTTATATTAGATGGCCTGTTTTTGAGCTCTGTATTCTGTCCAATGGCTCATTTATCTGTTACTGCATAGATACTATACTTTTCTATTATTTTTCTCTAATCCCCAGACGTTCTCTGTGTCGTCCTTTTTCATAACTGACTTTACTGTAAATAGTTGTTATTCTTCCATATAAATTTTAGATTGATTTTATCAAGTTCCTCAAAAGAAATCCAGTAGAGTAGAAACTAACATTTTTGTAAATGACTTTGCAGATTGGCAGTTGTGACCAGCTTACAGGCAGAAAAAACTTTTTGATTTAGAGCTCTTTAAAATCAAGTTAACCTCAAGTCCCTTTATTTACTTAAATGATTAGTTTAATAAAATATTTTACATTAAAAAAAGAAATCCAGCAGAGTTTTTATTTGGTTTGCATTGTACTTATAAATTAATTTGTGGAAATTTATATCTTTGGAATATTAGGTCAAATTATTCTTGAATATGATATGATTCCACTTAATTGGATTTTCTTGTATGATTTTTCATATTCGAGTCCTACATTATGCCCCATAAAGATCTTGTTAATACTTTTTTGTTGTGTCATAAATATTTCATTATTATCATCACTCTTAAGAATTGTATCTTTATTTTTCTATTTATTTTCTAATTGGTTGTCGCCGATATAGAAAACACTTTTGATTTTCATAAGTTGACCTTGTAACTAGCAGCACTGCTCAACTTGTTCTATTATTCTACAGTTTATCAATTGACTTTGTTGAGTTTTCTGTGTAGTTGATCACATTGTCTGCAAATAAGACCAGTTCTACCTCTTCTAATACATAGACATATTTCTTTTCCTGGCCAGGAATTCTCATTTGTAAAGCATGGCATTAAGGGCAGCATCTTTTTTTGCTCCCAAATTTCATTGGAATGTGCCTGAATTTTAATTCTTTAGGTATGACATCCTCTAAGCTCCACCAGAGCTCATCCATTGTGCTTTGAATATTCCAGTGCTTTTCTGCCATTCTCCGCCTGGCACTGCCTCCATCCTTTCAACTTTCCCAAGCTCTTCCCATCCTTCAAAGCCTAGCTAAAGTCTGACCTTTCCCACAAAGCCTTCCTGATTGCACCAGCCCACAGTGAGCTCCTCCCCAAACCTCTGAGACAAGACACACTGCGCCAGTCAATTAACAGTCATGAACTGCCTTAAAAAAACTATGTCTACTATCCATTTAACTTGTGCCTATTTACAAATGTACCTGACTAACCAGTCATCTTCTTGAGGACAGGGACGTGTGTTAAACTCCTCTTCATGTCCTGCAATACATAGTACCTATTGAATAAACAGTTGTAGAGTATGTGAAGGTGCCGTGTTTTATCAGCTCCAGCCCATAGTCCTCAGTGTGTTATGAGTTCAAGGTCAGAGGCAGAACTGAAGATGGGAAAGTTGGAGAACCAAGGAAAGCAAGGCCCAGGAGGTGCCTGTCCTGGGAAGGAGGTGGTGTGTTCTCAACCTTCTGAGTGCTTTTACACTCATTTCATTTTCTCAGAGACCCCAGGAGCCAGTTCTCTAATCCTCCTCTCATAGATGAAGAAACAAAACACACAGAGATGAACTAACTCATCACACAGCTAGTAGGAATCAGAAGTGGATTTGCATCCACACTTGCTGACTTCCAAATCCTACAACTTTGCTGAGCACAGAAATACCACTTCTGCAGCCAGACAGGTGACACCTCAGACTGGAACTATATCTTTAAACCTAGCAATCTCACCTACACAAATTTATTTTAAAGAATTAGTGGAGATATGCACAAAAATATATTGACGAATGCTCATCACAGAGTTGTTTATCATAAATCCATTAGGAAGGGACAAAAAAAATTAAAAGGCCCATAGATATTAAGGCAAGAAGAAATGACAAAAGTCAGAGCATCTGTGGGTCAGAAGCCAGGCAGGCAGGTGACCACCAAAAAAACACAGAGTTATGAATAAGGCCAGTCGCAATTCCAGGGAAGTAGGCAGGACTCAGAGAACCAGAATGGCAAGGCAAGCAGTCATTCTCCACAGCAGGGAAAAGCCAGCCAATAGGCTGACTCAGGCTGGCTAGGTAAAGGGCAGGGAAAAGACACAGGCCTTGGCAACTGAACTGGACTGGGGCTCAGCCAGGGCCTTTATAGCCCATGATGAGGGCAGGAACCCATCTCAGTCAGTTGCTCAGGTAGAAGGAAGCAACCCCTCAGGCTGGGCTACTGCTGACCCTTTGTCAGCTTCCTGTCTAAGTCTGTTTTCAAGGGGCTCACCTGGTCTGTCATTCTCTTTGTTCTGGTCCATTTATAAATTGGTGCTTTAATTAAGGTTTTCTGAGGTGGCAATGATTGCCTTGTAAAAGCTATTGTGCTGTTTTGTGCTCACTCAAGGATGGCACCTCACAGCCCATGCACACTATCCCTTTGCAAGGCCCTGCTGGCTTCATGTAACTAGGACCAGTCACCTTGTTAGTAGAAGGAAGAGTAGAAGTGGCACCTCCTACCACCAGACACTCGATTCATCTTCCTCAAAGCCCAGCAAAGCATGAGTTGCCATTCATATATCACAAGTAAGAAACTAGAAATTGTAAGTTGTCCCAGGTCCCAAAGCTAGTAAGTGGCAGAGCCGGGCTTCAAACCATGCCTTTTTATCGCTAGAGTCCATGCTTCCATCACCTCCAACCAGGATAGGGGCCTGGGCACACTCATGGCTCCCCTGAACCAAAGAGGTAGGTATGTCTACACAAAGACCCTCAGTGAAGGGTCCAACTTGATACCAAACCCACTGTGTTGAGAAGCGAGTGGGGTCAGAAGACAAAGACACAATGATAGAGAAATGTTTAACAGAAGCTTTGCCACCTTGCACCCCTCAGCATGTTACCAAGAAACAAATCTCAAGTAATCATTGACATGGCTTGAGAACCTTCCAGGTGCTCACCAGTTCCAATGTGGATTGAGACAAGAGGAGAGAAAAATCTGTTTTTTTCTTGAATGACAACAGATGTTTAACCTAGCAAAAGCTTAGCATCAAGTACCACCAGCCACACCTCCCACAGAAATGCTTCAAAAATCCCATCAGCTATTCAGCTGGAATCAACCTCCTTCCAGCTCCCAGGCCTTGCCTCTTTGTGTGTCTCTCATATCCGAAGCCCTTATCCCACCATCCACATCCACAGTTCCCACCGCAGACACAAGAGTCTGGAAATCTATCCATAGGGTCCAAGATGAAGGGGCTAGAGTGTCCTTTTTATAGAATGCATACAGATGTTGTCTAGCTTCCTAACAAATTCCCATCACCCGCCCTCCAAGATGGGCCCTCCCTCGCTCTTGGATATAACTGGCCACTCACCCTAAGAGGGAGTAGGGAGGCCCTGGTGAGGCCCTGGGAGGATGCATAGAGGGCTATTTTTAGCCCAGACTGGGTCAGCATTTTGTTGTGGCTGGTCAGGAAACAGGTCCATCAGAGGAGTCATCCTCAGTACAAAGGCGGTCAAGAAACATGTGCTTAGAAGGATTTATGGGCTCGGATCCTTGGGTTAGGGGAACCTCCTGGCTTGGTCCCACTGTCCACCCCTCAAAGCCATCACCAAACTAGCCCAAAGAGATTAAGGGGCAAATTAAGGGTGCTTGGCTGAGTCCCTACCTCCTCGCACCCTGTGGATCCTCTGAGGGAGGAAATGATGCCATCTCAGGACCCTGGTGACCTGCTTCTCCATCTCCAGCACCTTTCACTCTTCCTGATGAGTGTGTACACACCAGTATTCATTGCTCAGCTTCTTGCTGGGAACCTAAAGGACTCTCACACCCTAACATAAGACCCCAACTCAGCCTGGGCATCATGGGGCCTTCCCTCCACTTGTGTCTTCTCCACATCCCCCACTAGTCAAACATTGGCACCCCATATGCATGCCACCCTCTCCTGCTTCCAAACACCTCAGGTCTCTGCTGGAATCCCAGACCTGGCAAGTGTCTAGTGCATCATTAGCACTCAGGAAGAATTTACTGACTGAATGAAAGGATGATGACACAGTCTAGTCTCCAAATCAGAGCTGGACTTCTTATCTCCTCCCAACACTATCCCCATTCCATCCCAGTCCGCCTTAAACCCACCTCCAAGAAGTCTCCCCTGATCAACTCCTGCAGCTCTAAGGTATTTCACACTCACATTCTTGAACCTTTCCCACCAGCAATGATGCCCAGAACTCTGAAGAATGGCTCTGATTCTCTCCTGAACTCTCTGACTCAGTTTCTCCCATGTCCCAACTGATGTCCCATGGCTTCTGTTTTTCTAGAAATTCCCTAAGTACATGGACCACACTCCTTCCAAAATCTCTACAACCACCTCCACTTCTGACTGGGCTCTGGGTAAGAACA
This sequence comes from Eidolon dupreanum, assembly GCA_028627145.1. Taxonomy (NCBI): domain Eukaryota; kingdom Metazoa; phylum Chordata; class Mammalia; order Chiroptera; family Pteropodidae; genus Eidolon; species Eidolon dupreanum. Next base: position 43,717,920 of record CM053503.1, on the reverse strand, counting down.
GGTTAGAAGAGGCTCATATTGACAGTGAAGAAAGGGGCATGCTTTAGAGAGAGAGGGGAAGGCAAAAAAGTCTAGCACAAGAGGTTGTTTGGGATGCCGCCCCAACCTGGGACAGGCCAGCCTCTTCACCTGATGCCAGGTCATAGGGCCAGGGCCCATAGCTCAGCTTTGTCCCTTCCAGAAAAGGATGCAGAGAGCAGGCTCCACCCCAGGTCATAGCACCCATTCCCTGCACTGGAGCGTGAAGTCCAATTGATGCTTCCAGGAGCCCGTCTCCCTTCTCCACTTGTAGTAGCAATAGGTAGGGTGAGTCCACGAGGAAGCTTGTAAAGGGCTTTGAAGATGAAACAGGCCTATGGCTGGGGATTGTTGACACAGCTACACTGAAGAGGCAAGCAGGTTGGCTCTTAAGAGGCCAGGGTGATGCCAAGCCAATAAAATGTAGCTATTGTCTCTTTGCTGTCCCTTTTAATGCCAGCTACCCCTGCTGCATAAAAGGGCCTGCCACAGCCCAGGGAGCACAGACCCTTGGCTCTATTCTCCGCCAGTTTCTCCACTGTTCAGACACCTCCCTATCTCCAATATGACCTGTGGCTTCAGCAATGTGGGCTGTGGATTTGGCCCCAGGAACTTCAGCTGCATCTCCGCCTGCGGGCCCCGGCCCGGCCGCTGCTGCATCACGGCCGCCCCTTACCGCGGCATCTCCTGCTACCGCGGCCTCACCGGGGGCTTTGGCAGCCAGAGTGTCTGCGGGGGCTTCCGCTCTGGTTCCTGTGGCCGCAGCTTCGGATACCGCTCAGGCGGTGTGTGCGGACCCAGCCCACCCTGCATCACCACCGTGTCGATCAACGAGAGCCTCCTCACACCCCTCAACCTGGAGATCGATCCCAACGCGCAGTGCGTGAAGCACGAGGAAAAGGAGCAGATCAAGTGTCTCAACAGTAGGTTCGCCGCCTTCATCGACAAGGTGGGTGTCCTTGATCACACTCTTCCTGAACTCTACCCATGCACAGGAGCCAGGTTGGGCAATGAGGAGGGAGTCAGAAACTGTCACTTACCCATAGAAGCTCCCAGTCCAAAGAGAGAGACAGTATACCTCTAGGACACAAACACAGAGACAGAAAGACAAGAATAGAATCAAGAGTTGCCAGTCTGATGGGGGAGACAAACTGAGAACACATAAGCATAACCAGGGGCAGAACTTGTAGTGCTGAGCAATAACATCTTGTGAGCAAAGGGCCACAACGTGGGTGTTCAATGCATCTGAAGCCAAACAGCTGCTTACATGGCAAGGAGGTGCTCCCTAAGTTCAGGGCAGGGTTAGCGAGTGCTATACTGGAAGACTGTGTGGAGGGAATCTCATGGTTGTGGATCACACAGAGCTGTTTCCATTCCAGTGGTTACTTAGCCACTGAGCAAGGGCCGGAGTGGTTTGTCCAAGCCACTGTACCTGGAGCTCAGGATCTAGGTGAGCTATGGACAGTCTCCACTCTCCCGGGTCCTATGGGGAGGCAGGTAGTATGTGGTCTGGGCACAGTTGAAACCATCTGTAGATGTCAGTATCCAGCTCAAGTCTGCCGTTGTCTTCTCCGCTAAATCCAGGCAACTACCATGTAGCTGTGGTGCGAGGGGCCAGGGGAGAAGGCTGATGAAGAAGGTGTTCTGGGGCCAAGGAGAGCACTACAGAGCTAACCTTGAGAGATGTCATGTTAGAGATATACCCACCAGGAAGGACCAAAAAATCTGGAACTCCTAACAGCATGAGAGACAAAGGATAGCATAAGAAAGGACTTACCAAGGATGGCAAAGTTATTAGATGATGGGATCCACATGGGGTAGTGTGCCAACCTTGTTCTGGAGATTCAGGGGAGATAGAGGTGAAATTTTCCTTGGGCCCAGTAGTCAATAATTTCTATAGTGAGAGAAGAAATGCTCCCCACCATCCCCCACTCCCCAGGGCAGCAGATGAAAGTTTGAGTTCTTCCTCTTTCATTGTGAGATCTCAGGCAGTTAGATGGGACTTCTATCCCTCATCTGTAAAAGGAGGGGTTTGGGGCACAGAGCTCCAACTTCATTGTTGTTGTAAGGATTCAGTAATTTGGCACATCCTTTATTTTTCAGTGTTTACAGTCTACCTTCCTAAAAAGACTGACCTGTTCATCTGCATGCTTACAATCACACCTGACTTGGTGTAGAAGCCCTTCAGCTTGAAGGTGCCTTTCAGTATAAGGGCTCATTAAACCCTCACAGAGAGGCAGTCACTCTATAGAGGGGTTAAGGGCTATGCCCAAAGACATGCTATTAACAAGTGGCAGCAGAGTCTGGACTCAGCATGGTTTAGCACTTTCCAGGATACTAGACAAATTGCCTTAAAAAGACTGAAGTTAGCTCACAGGAAGGGCTTGCAGATGGTAAACTGAGTAAGCCCTGCTGTGGTTTTGAGAGAGATGACATACCCCTGCCAGAGATGACTCTGGATCAGAGTTGAGAGCCTGCAGGTCCTGGTGCTGGGACCCCCCTCTTCCCCTCTGACCCTGTAAGAGGAGATTCTCAGATTCTGCCTCTGGGTGGCAGGTGCGCTTCCTGGAGCAGCAGAACAAGCTGCTGGAGACCAAGTGGCAGTTCTACCAGAACCGCAAGTGCTGTGAGAGCAACCTGGAGCCGCTGTTTGAGGGCTACATCGAGACGCTGAGGCGGGAGGCCGAGTGTGCGGAGGCCGACAGCGGGAGGCTGGCCTCAGAGCTCAACCACGTGCAGGAGGTGATGGAAGGCTACAAGAAGAAGTGAGTGCAGGAAGGATTGGCTCAGGAAAGGGCTTGAAGGAAACTCCTAGCACAGGGGAGAGTCTGGGTCTCTGGCTGGGTCTCTGCCTGAGGACAGGGAAGAACCAAAACTGTCTTTCCTCAAGGCACACAAGTTTTGTGGGTGGGTCCTGGCCCCTGGGGCATAGAGCTCACCTTGCCTTCCTGCCAGCAGGTCAGGGAAAGGATGTTCTCTCCCTTTCTCCATCCACCAGACTCTTCTCTTAGGACTCCAGAAAAATTAATATTCCTGGTTCATTTGAGTCTATTCCTCAAAGCCATGTATTCTTTTTAAGTTTACTCCTTCACTCAGCTAACACTTTCTGAGTGCCTACCAGGTATCAGCCAGACACTGAACTGGGTTCTGGAGATTCAGGGGGAACCAGTAAACATAGTCCCTGTCCTTGTTGGGTTTACAGTGTGCTGGGAGGCAGGCATGGCATAGGCACAGGCAGGCCTTCAGTTACCAAGTGTGACACATGATATGAAGGGTGTACACTGGGTACTCAAAAGGAATCTGGTTTTGAAGGGTGGCCAGCTTCTTACAGTAAAGCTCTCAGCCATGGACTTCCCAGGCTACCATACCCCCTGCTTCTGGCTCTGAGCTGGCCTGCCCACAGAGCAGGAAAAAGTGGCAGGTTCGACTCTTTTTGGCTGAGCCCAGGAGGGAAATGACAGAGAGGAGATCCCACTACCTAGGACAAAGCCAGGGGCAAAAAGAAGGATCAGAGGAAAGGTAAATGTAGACCTGGGTAAGAAAACAGCCACCTCCCTTGCCCTCTTCGCCAAAAAAAACACACACATACAACACAGCTTCCACATCCCGCCCTCCCACTCCCACTGAAAAGCTCAGAGATGATTTGAGAGTAGGTGCTTCAGTTCTCCAGTGTATCCCACTAACCTGGATCAGCAGCCTAACTTCTTCCTGGCCTGCCCCATTTCTTTTGGAGGCAGGGGGATGAGCAAGGGCAGTCTAGGAATCAGACTTATTTGCACATCTGCTTCGTGGCCAAGTTGAGAGCTACTCAGATGGGGTCTTTTTCTCCCTGCTCACCTCAGGTATGAAGAAGAAGTTGCACTTCGGGCCACAGCGGAGAACCAGTTTGTGGCTCTAAAGAAGGTAAGTGCCTGAAGTCAAGCCCCACCCTGAGTCCCCAGTCACCCCATCCTCTCTGCCCTGCATCACGGCAGCCAATCCCTCAGAGCTTCCTGAGGATAGCTGGCCATATAGACCTTTGACCCCCACACAGGATGTGGACTGCGCCTACCTTCGCAAGTCAGACCTGGAGGCCAACGTAGAGGCCCTGACCCAGGAGATCGACTTCCTACGGCGACTGTATGAGGAGGTGAGGGGGTCTCAGCCTGACCTTTACTCAGACCCCACAAGCCAGCTAGTGTGGGAAGCCAGGCTCAAGGTTAGAGGGTTGGAAAAGAGCAAGAAGAGAGAAGGAAGGCAAAGGAATGGAAAACCATAAGGGACAAAATTAGTATAGGGCAAGAGAGGGCAGTTACTAAGACAGAGAGCCATGCCTTAGGAACCCAAAATAGAGATCCAAGAAGCATCACGCAGCTTCACCCCCATGTTCTCTGGCCCAGATTTTCTCTAGCAGCCAAAAGCTATCCCCTATGTTGTAGGTCCAAGAGAATGTGACATGGCCCCAACACAGGGTCTGGCCCCTAAGGAAGCATCCACAGCAAGCTGGCTGGAGGGAAGCCTTCTAGGCTCACATGGGCCTAAACAATCCTAGAAGCAAGCATTTGAGAAGTAGTTGCATTTTCTTCTAAAAGATATTTCTTATCTGGACAGAAAGTTATGCAATTTCATCAGAGATTTTCTCTATGAGCAAGAGACTTTAGCTCTGAATGGGCCAAAGATGATAAGCATCAGCCTCAGCAGGTGAGGAAAATCTCAGATAAATTGGTTGTTCTTCTTCTACCCCCATTCCCACCCCACAGGAGATCCGTGTCCTCCACGCCCACATCTCAGACACCTCGGTCATCGTCAAGATGGACAACAGCCGGGACCTGAACATGGACTGCATCATTGCTGAGATCAAGGCTCAGTACGATGACATCGCCAGCCGCAGCCGTGCTGAAGCCGAGTCCTGGTACCGCAGCAAGGTGAGTGGCACAGGACACCTGCCTCCTAGAC
>CM053503.1:43689183-43712467 GCA_028627145.1 Eidolon dupreanum | reverse complement strand
ACCCAGGCTGAGCAGCAGGGCGAGACGGCCGTCAGCGACGCACGCTGCAAGCTGGCCGAGCTGGAGGCCGCCCTGCAGAAGGCCAAGCAGGACATGGCCTGCCTGCTCAAGGAGTACCAGGAGGTGATGAACTCCAAGCTGGGCCTGGACATCGAGATCGCCACCTACAGGCGCCTGCTGGAGGGCGAGGAGCAGAGGTGAGGTCCTACCCTGTCTGTCCCTGAGCTTCCATTTATGCCCCTTGTGGTAAAGCCTACCTTCTCCTGTCTGAGCAAGGGCCACAGTCTGGACAAACCTGTCATTTATTACCTTAGAGGAGGGGTTATTTTTGGAGGTCCTTGCCCTCAGACCCTTCTCCTACGTTCTTGACCACTTGTGGACCCCTCACTAAAAATATGTAGAGCTCTGTCTGCCACTCTGGTCGAGTCACTAATACTGCCTTTTTCTTCTTCTCTCTCAGACTGTGTGAAGGCGTTGGGGCTGTGAATGTCTGTGAGTAACGTAGGCCCTTTGTGGATGGATTTACTTTTTTCCTGTAAAAGATGGCGGAGCCTGGATGGAGGGATTTCATTGGGACCTAAATAAAACAGAGGGCAGGCATCTCAGCAGGATGGGTTTTGGGTCACAAAGCAGGAAAGACCACAACTTTTTGACAAGATGAATCTAGAGTTGTCAAGTAAAGATGCTGGGGAAGGGGAGTCTTCAGGGAGGCTGGATGACTCATCCCCAAAATTTTGACTCAGGCTTTGGGGTTCACAGGTGTCAGCAGCTCCCGGGGTGGGGTCGTCTGCGGGGACCTCTGCGTGTCCGGCTCCCGGCCAGTGACCGGCAGTGCTTGCAGCGCCCCCGGCAGTGGGAACCTGGCAGTGAGCACCGGAATGTGCGCGCCCTGCGCACCCTGTGGCCCCTGCAATTCCATCACGTCTTGTGGCCTGGGCACCGGAGGTGTGAGCTCCTACGGCATCAGCTCCTGCGGTGTGGGGTCCTGCGCCAGTAGCTGCCGCAAATGTTAGACACCCAACTCAAGCCCTAGCCCTGGTGTCTCTCCTGCCCAGCCCCACTTGGTCCACTCTCCCTGCCCCCTGCCCCCAGCCCCCAGGCAAAACAAGCACTCCTTACTTCTGCACTTTGAAAGGTCCGTCCTGCTCCTAGCCTCTAATGTGTATGTGTGATCCCCTCTTCTTTGGCTTTGTCCCCCTTCCCCACCCTGCCCCATCACCCCCCTCCCCCTGTGCTGGGAAAGGCTACCCCAGAAAGAAGTCCCCTTAGCACCACAGAAAGGGGGTTCCAGAGCAGGAAGGATCAGGACCAGGACCCTATACCAGGCTGCCATGGGGCCAATGGCCAGAGTCCCCCAGCTTCTCCCCTTCCTTCTGTCATCATCTCTGTCTTACTCTGTGTTTCCAATAAATCAATGTAGCCAATCCTGGGCCTTGTCTACACCTCTGTTAACCCAAAGGTCAGTTGAGAAGGGTCCTTAAAGTCACATGGAGCAGAGAATGGCCTAGTCTGGTATCTTCAGTACAGTCCTCTGTCCCTGGGCTCACAGCAGTCTCAGAATCAGCCAGGGTTGTGCTAGGCCCCCACATGATGTAATTGTATCCACACACCCTTACTGATTTTATCCACACCACCTTTCATGACACATCTTCCAGATGAAGAAACCAAAGCTCAGAGACACACAGTAACTGGGGCAGGGCCACACACTGAGTTAAGTGGTAAGGTTAGGGTCTGAACTTGTGTGCATCTCTAGTGCACGTTTCACCAAACCACAGCTGCCTCCCAGAAAACATCCCTGTGCACCCCTACAAACTGATGGATAATGAAAATTAGATTCCCCAGTCACTCAAAGCTTAAGGAAACATCACTCATTGCTTTGGTGAGGAAGACTCACACCTGAGTAATTTATTAGAATTCTTTAAGAGATAAATACATGAGCATGATTTAAACTTTCAAAAAGCTTTAACATGGCGACTTATTTTTTAATGGAGTCCCTTTGAGGTTTGGAGAGCTGCCATAGGTGATAAATTACCTCAAAGACAGAAAACAGCACATGGCAACATGATGATGTGGCAGAGAGGTGAGCACTCAGACTCTGGGGCCAGATCGCCTGGCCCCAATGCTGGGCTCTTTTCCTACCTCGCTGAGAGAGCGTCAGTTTACCTATTCTCTCTGCGCCTTAGTTTCCACATCTTCAGTGAGAACGATAAAAAGAGCACCCACCTCATAGGGTTGATGGGAGGATTAAGGAATTTCATATATGTAAAATGCTTAGACAGTGTCTGACACAAAATAACCACAATATCTAATAATTTATCATTAGTACTTTTCTTTTACAGAATGTAAATTAGACACCCCTCTGGGGATAAGGGCCATGGCAGCCTCTCATTACACTTATATCTGTGATCAGAGATTGCAAGTACAGAGAGAAATCTCCATGTCTTCCAGAGCTATTGAGTTTCTTCATTTGGGAAATTGTCCTGCCCTCTCTACCAGACCCCCACTCTGACACTGATGAGGATCTTACAGGTAGTGGGCGGCAGGTGTGGGGGGTGAGGCAGAGATGGCCCCTCAGCCTCACTATGGGCCAAGGTGAGTCCCTGAACATCTGTATGGCAGGGCAAATCTCTAAACTTGCAGTCCCAGGCCCAGAAAACTATAGCAGAAATGTTAATCCCCACCCACATCCCTCAGGGCAACAGAAATAATTATGAATACATATTGAGAGACCAGAAGAGAGTAGTCTGAAAAGAGAAAGGCTCTTTTAAAGGATAGGATCAAACTCAGGTGCCCCAGCCACCAATGTGGCCCCTCCACACTCCTTATGAAATTCTGAGCAGAATAGGGCCTTGGGAGAGCTCCAAAGTATGCAACTGTCCTAACCAGTCCTCTGTCCTATGACAGCACCCAGCTCAGAAGCAGGCCCTGTCAGGAGTACAGACCTGAGGCCCAGCAACTGCCATCCCCAAAGCCACCTACAACTCCATTTCGGAGGGACTTCTCGTCTCTGTTAACTGACCTCTCCCTCCCCATCTCACTGGTCTCATCAGCCAAGCTGCAGAATGGTGAAGAAAATGGAACACTCCGCCTGCTACGTGACCTTCAATAAGTCACCTCCCTCTCTGGGCCTCAATGTATCCACTAGTGAAATCAAATTTTTGGACTAGATGGCTGCTAAGTTCCTCACCAAGTCAAAGCTCTATTATTTTTAAGGAGAAGTGTGACAGTCCCAGGAGCTAGAGGGAAGAAGGGAGTCCAGGGGTCATGCAACTGTGCTATGTACATTCTGTCTTTATCTTCATTCTGCATAGAATAGAACAGTTTGATCATATCCAGATTCATGCATATCTCTAAGCATCGGTGTAGAAATACATTTATGTATATGTGTGACTGTGAGGGTTTCTATATGTATACTCATGTGCGTGAATTTGTGTATGTCTGTGTATGTCAATTGAAGAGAGGAGTTTTTTGGGTATGTGTGAATATGAGTACAATGTGGTTATAAGTGGACTCATGTACTGGTGAGGGGTTCCAGCTGAGAACTGGGCTAAGAAAGGAGCGAGGATGGGCAAGTCCTGCTGGGTATCATACTGGGGAAGTGCCCTCTGACTAGGGAGACCTCGCTCTAACCCTTAGGCTTCCCTACCTACCCTCCTGCCCTACAATCACTCTAGCTCTAGCCGGGGCAGAGGGAGGTCAACTGGCCTTAGACTTTGTAGAGTAGTCTTTAGAGGTGCTCAAAACCCTTCCCAAGTGATCTATTGATTAATTATACGTGATTAATTAATTATATTTATATAACTCTTACTATGTTTTAGGTACCTTACATATAATAATATATTTAATTCTGAAATAACCTTATCATATGTACTATTTTTATTTTACAGATAAACTGTGGTGTAGAGAGGTTAAGGAGGGAGGAAAAATAAAAGGGATCAATGAATTTTTAAGAGTTAGATCTGGGAAGGTGGGACAGAAATAGGTGAAAAGTTTTGCCAAGGTAACAGCAAGATTGGGAACACTATCCGGGCCCTTCCTTCCTTACTCCAGGCTGGTCTAGTTGATATATTACAGCTGTAATAACTTCCAGAAGGATTGTATTTAGACACATTGAGATTCCCAAGAGGTTTCCATAGGGCGAGATATATAAAAGGGAAGAACAGGCCAAAAATATCCAAGGACAGGGCAGAGCAAACAGGACCATAGAGACTCTATCTGTTCATATCTACTGTCTGGCAGGCCCTAGAGATGGATGATTGAAACCGTCACTGCCCTTGAGGGGCTCAAATAGAGACACTAACATGGCCAAGTTGCATCTGACATATTAAGTGCAATTAAGTGTGAGACAGGCATCAGGAGCCAACAAAGGGCTGACCCCTGTGGTCTCATTCCACTGAGAAGCAATGACTGCACTGGTAAAGATCCTCCTCCCCTTCAGAAGTCATCCCAGCTCACAAAGCTTAAAAATGGGTTGGTGAATGACTCTCCATAAATGAACCAGGTAGTTCTCTCCCACCCCAGGCTGGAATGTGGCCTCTGTCCAGGGGTGCCACTCAGAAAATCAGTCCCCAGACCACAAACAGTGCTGGTGAGCCATGTGGCCCTGGCCCAGCAAGAGACTCAAACCTGACTTCACAGCTGCTGGGATCTCCTACACTGGCATCAGGCTTGGGATTTGGAAAGGAAAAAATGTGATCAACAACCAGTCCTCAATGTTATGGGCTGCAGAAGGTTCATGAAAAATCCTGCTTACAACTCCTGGGGGTATTTTCTTCTGCTCTTCCCACAAATGATTAGCAGAGCAGGAGCTGGAAAAACCTGACCTTGAAAATTACAGAATGTCATTACCTCTTAGCAAAATGCAGGAATCACAGGGCCCCCTCCTCTGCAAGAAAAATCAGAGGAGGGGCTCTACTTTCGAGGAGCTGCTTTGCACTGAGAACATTGGTAAGAATATTTATATAGTCGGTGTCCATTAGTGTGGATCAAATGGGGCTGATGCATAAGTCCAGTGGGGCCATGTCCAATACCCTTCAGGTGAGTGGCAGCCTGCCAGTCAAGTTTCAGTCCCATTCCTCTTACATGAGATTGCTGTTTACCAAGGAAGGGGGCCTTTTAAATACCTGTTCTTCAGGCAGGGACCCAGGAAAACACAGCAGACACCCTGGCACTAGCCTACCTTAAAAGGTAAAGCTAGGGCCGCTGCCCAATGACACACCTTAGCCCCACCCAGGGACATAGAAAGCAGGAACCATTGTTCCCCAGAAGTGTTGATGATGTAACCCTTTGTGCAATAGAAAAGAATGTGAGCTCAGTGAATGGAGGCTTCTCTCAGGGCTGTGTGGCAAGAAGAGAGCCCAGAAACCCAGCCTTCCTCTGGACACCCCATCTCCCAATTGGCCTGTCTTCTGTCTTCCAATGTCCAGTTGCCTTGTGAAAACTCAAACCAAACTATACTATAGACCTGGGGCAGAGGCAGAGCTGGAATCTCGGGTCTGATTCCAAAGATAGGCTTTCTTCCACCATAATATGTTGTTCCCAGACCACCATCAGATCACTCTTTAAACTTGAACTTGGGCTGGGGCATGAACCACCCAATTGTGTTCATATCCCCCAGCCCCAATCTGTGAGGGCCATCTTCCCCAAGGCCTATCCTCAAGTGTCTCTCCCTGCCTGGGCAGTAGAAGCCTTGCCCTCATTCCCATGCCACTCTACTCTACTTCTGGTCTCTTTCCTTGTTTATGGCCTGCCTCACCACCAGAAGGTCATCTCCAGAGGGCCGTGAGTTGAGTGTTGTCTAGTACTTTCCAGGCACTATGCCTGATCCTAAGAGGCTATTCCATAAGTTTTTGTAGAGTGAGTGAGTGGGCGAATGAATGCCGTTCTCAGCTTCGCTGCCAAGTAGAGCTAACTGTGGAACCCAGGCTAGGAGGGTTGCTTCTTGGAAGTGGCCCCCAACCCAAATCTGGCCAGCTTTATCTGCATTCTAGGAATAGCCTGAGGAATCCAGGTGCAAACAGCTCAATGGCTCAGTCTCCTGCAGAACTTTTTATTGCAAAGGAGGAGTCCCAGGAAAAGAGGGGTGGGGGCACTTCAGAGGGGCAAAACAACATTCCAAGAGTTAATCCTCGGGGGTGAGGAACGGGAAGGAGAGATGAAGTGAGGGCTAGCTCCATGGGAGGGGCATTGAAACAAAGGGCCAGGTCTCTGGGGGCAAAAGATAAGGTTCTTCGACTTCTGAACAAGGCAGGAAGGGTTCAACATCTGCGGGAGCCTCTGCAGCCGAAGTCTGCAACACAGCCTGGGAGGCCGCAGAGCGCGCAGCCGCCGCCAGGGGCGCTCGTCTCCAGGGCGTTGGAGCCTGCTACCGGCTGCAGCAGGCGGGCAGGGCCCGAGGCTGAGATGGGCCTGCAGGTGGGAGCGCTGCCCAGGGCTGAGCGGAGAAGGGCTGTTGGAAGGAGGAAACCCCCTTTCCCCGCTCTGCCCCAGAAGACAGACTCCTGCTCCAGGGGACAATGCACAGACTCATCTCCCTATTAGGAGGCAGTCTTGCAAACTCCCCCAAAGTAATAGATACACAGACTCCTTCCCCCAAAAAACAGTCTCAGAGAATCCCTCCCTCCCTGAAGTCAGACGTACAATCTCCCCACCCAAGAATAAAACAGTCTTGTCCACGAGGATAAACCCACAGAACTGCCTCCCACACCCCAGGCAAAACCAACACAACTTCCCCCCCAAAAAAGAGACAACAGGACTCCCTCCTCCCAACACACACACACAGACTCACTTCTGGGAGAAGAAACAGCCTCCCCCCCGCCCCCACCACAAAGGGTGAGAGACACAGATGAAACAGACCCCTTCTCTCTTGCCAAGAGGACACAAAACAAGGGAGTGGGATTAGATTTGACCCCTCTAACACAAGTTACACCTATTATTTACTTACTGCAGCTCCCTGCTCCCAATCCCAGGCCAAGCCTGCAGGGAGAAGGGGGAAGCAGGTGAGTGGATCTATCTCCTAAGTGTAATAGTCTACATGCTCCAAGACAAAACACTCCTAGCCCTCTCCAGACAGGCAGAAAGCTTTCTATTCTGCATGCTCATTGGTTTTCTCAAATCCTCACAACCCTTTTGAAGAAAGACTCCTTTTGGACCTTTAAACTCAATCTCCACTGCCTTAAATTTAAATAACTCACTTTTATTGATGACTTCTTGGAGAAGGGAAGAGGCAAAAGATCTACACTTTCTTTGGCCTAAACTTCTTGAAAGGGGAGACCGTGGCGGCGGGGACATTTTAAGGAGGCCACAGAGAAGTTACTTCAATTATCTGAAGACTATTGTTCAAGCCTCACTCAATCCCTTTCTACCTGTGTGTCCTTAAGGTGATCCTTTGCCTTCTCTGAGACTCAGTTTCCTCATCTGTGAAATGGAGATAATAGCATTTCTCCCAGGATTTTTGTGGGTTTCAAGGAGAAAATAAATGTATCATGCCTGTTACATAGTGGGTTCTTTCTCCCTCCCCTCAGTCTGGTGTCCCAGCTAGATGGAGCTGGCAGCCCTTGAGTCCTTACTGCTGTCTAAGGTTAAAAGCCAGGACCTACCTGTTCCCATAAATCCTGACTTCCCTAGGCCCAGGGAAGATGGGCAGAATTCGGAAGAAGGCACTCCACACTGGAGACCTCATTACCCCTGGCTGGCCCATGGTCTTTGCAGCTGTCATGGTGGACAAACTGGCCCCTGTTCTCTGATCCTGGGGGCTAATGATTTCATGAGTTGCCCCAGCCCAGGTGCCATGATGCTCATTAGCTGAGACCGTTTGTCTAAAAGGCTGTTAAATGGTGGGGAAAAACTGGCTCCAGAAGAGTGAGTCCCTGGATAACCAGGTCACCTTCCCTCCTCCACCCCCCGCCATCTCCAAAAGGTAAGACACCAAGTGGTGACCTCCCTGTGCAACTGCACTCCTCACTGTAGGCATATCTGAAGCACTGCCCACCCTTCACCTGCTCTCCTCGCTCTCCAGCAGCTTGCGGTAGGTGGCAATCTCAAAGTCCAGGCCCAGCTTGACGATCATGAGCTCCTGGTACTCCCGCAACTGCCGCACCATGTCCTGTTTGGCCTTCTGCAGGGCGGCCTCCAGCCAGGCTAGCTTGCCCTTGGCACTGTCTGAGGCACTCTCCTCCTGCAGAGCTGGTGCGTCCTTGGCTCCCTCTAGTTCACAGGGCTGGGAGCGAAGGGAAGACCATGGACAAAAGGACATCCTTGGCCCCCACACCTCCTGCCCCAAGGATCCAGACCTTTCTCAGAAGCTGGAAGGCCAATGAGGGTCACAGATCGTTGTGCTGAGTGAGCATACCTGTTCTGAAACATGCATTCGTGTGTCTGCCCTGTTCCTAGGAGGGCGATTTGGGGCTAGCTATCTGGGTTGGCTGAGAGAGAGCCTTTCACATATAGTATGGTGACACTTCTAATATGAGCTCAGATCCTAGAAGCATCAAAGGCTCCTTAGCACATAATGCTGATATTATTGTTTATCCAGGAAACTAACAAGAAGGCTATCCTGTCCTCATAGGAGACTAGAATTTGTAGCTTTGGGAGGAAAAATAATAACAGTGCTTGCCTTGGTGAAGTGTGCTTGGTACTTAGAAAACCAGTAGGGGGATCAGAGCAGCTATGAGTGGTAGGAGAATGAACCCCAATGTGCCTACCCTCTCACTCTGTCACCCCTAGAACCTGAACAGCTCGCCTTCCCTCCCAAAGTCATCACTTCCTCAAGAAGAGAGAACCCCCATGAGTGTCCCTCAGAGCCTGAAATACTTGTCAAAGAAAAGATCAGAAGCAGAACCCCTCCCTCTGTGGGGTAGAGTGTGAGCTGGGAGGGACTGACAGAGAGGGCATCTGGGAGAAAAGAGGAAATTGAGAGGTAGAGAGGTGGAAAGAAAGAGAGCATTTATGTGGGAACCTCTCTTTTCTAAGGCCTAAGCCTGAGTTGCAAACACAAATGCCTACAGAAGCTTGGCTAGAGACATCAAAAGGTAAAGGCCAAATGTTAACTGTGTATCAATAGTATTCGGTTCCACAAAGAAATATGCATGCTCTCATTTTCCTGAAATCCCCAAGACCTCTTTCATGTTTCCAGTCTTTCATTTCTCTGCTTTAGATAGAAACATAGCCTCAACATCTTTTCTCTTTTACAGGGATAATAACAGCACCTTTGCTCTTCTACAGGTGATAATAAATGGCAAAACCCTCTACCTCTGTGTCAGAGGAATCAATTTGAAGTGGTGGGAGCTGCAGCACACAAAAGAGCACATCCCTGTGTGAAGATAGAGAAAATAGAGGCCTCTCTTCTCTAGCCAGATGTCACCATGTGGGATCATAGTTTAATATTGCCAGATCTGCACATTTTTAGAGAACCCAGAAAACTGGCTTTCTAGGTAAGATCTTGTAATTTCTGAAGAAGAACTCAAATTTAATGCTATGTAGAATAAAAAAAAAACGCAGACATAAAAATGTACATACACATAAAAACATTATACAAACAAAGATACATATTCATACATATTTACCTTTATGTTAATCACTTATCTACATGAAATACAGGAAGCACTATACAAATGTAAGCATGATATACACATATAATCACACTCCTATTTGCTCAGGCATTCACAGAGAAACTCTGTCCATCTATTCCAGAGGAATTGGGGGTGTGCCTAGTCTAGTTGTCATAGATAATGGACACACCCCTATTTCACCATTCTTCCACCCATGATTCCCACCCCTCACCTGACTCTTATCGGGGTCTACATCCACAGTCAGCTTCTGGATGGCCTGGTTAAGTCTGTTGAGCTCCTCCTTGCTGTGCCTCATGCTCTGCGTGTGTCTCTGCACTGTCTCCTTTACTTCCTCACACTATGGGGTTAGGGCAGCAGCGTAAGTGGGAGAATGGGAAGAAGAGGAGAGCAAACAAAAGCACTCGACTGAGGCCAGCAAGACAGTTCCAGTACCCACCCATCCACCTGCTATCACAGGCAGATCATCTAACTTCTCTGGGCCTCTGTTTCTCCATTTGTAACTTAGGGATGTTAATCTTTCCTATTCCTATTTCATTCTCCCAAGGGTTGTTGGGAGAATGAAATATGCTTGGCTGGCATAGTGGTAAGTGTCCTATCAGGCCTGGAGATGCCAAAGATAGCATAAACTCAGGAACAGAGGGCAATGAGGCAGGGCAATGACCTGTTGAGTTGAGTCTTTGGACTGAGATCACATGGTGTTTATCCCAGGAATAGGGGTAATTAAACTCTAAGAAACTGTTATTCACCACTTATATTATCTAAATTAATACTAAAAGCATTTATGAAAATTCAACAATAATCCTTAAATTTTAAAAATACTTTTAAAAACTTAAGAATATGAATAAACTTCCTTAATTTGATGAATCTTATTAATGAGAGACAGAGATCCAGATTCCTGCTCCTTCCACAAACCAAAACCACTGTGGGAAGGGCTGTCGAAAGGGAAAAAACCAGTGGGCCTTTTCTCCTCCTGCACCCTGTCTCCATGCACCAATACATAAACAGATGGGCACAGTAACTGGTACTGGCACAGTATCTTATACTCTTCAAGGTCTTTTAGTCCACCATCTCACTGGGGCCCACAACCACTTGTGAAGTAGGCCAGTTAAATGTTACTGTCTCCATTATCTTTTCCTGGACAAGCTGATGCTTATTACATCTACCATGTAAAGAAGTAGGGGTCCAAAGGGCCATGAGTGACCCTGTCAGTCAACAGCTGAGCCAGATCGAATCTTAAGCCCGTGTTCTTTTCTCTACATCACGAGGGACACACACACACACACACACACACACACACACACACACACACCCTTCAACTCAAAGAATAGGAACTGTTCAGACCAGCCCATTGCAAATTTCTTTCCAGGGCAGGTAGGGTCTGGGGACACAGATATGAATAGACTGAAAAACATCATCTCCTACCAATTTGCACCCTATTCCCACTGCCCATCCTCTCCTGCTCCCATTCCCAAAAGCTGCAGATGCAGCAAACAAGCTTTTTTGCTTATCCAGGTGGAGTACAAGACCCCTTATCTGGTACGAGCCAATGAGCCATGTGGAAAGTCTCACCATAGTGAACTAAGCTGCAGTCTCCTCCAAGCCTCTGGTAGCACTAAGCCCAGCTCCAGCCCAAGTTGCTCCCAGAATCCTCACCTCTGAAGACAAGGCCTCTCCTTCTGGGAGCTTTGTGACCTCACCTTATTACAATTGCAGAGTTCTGACGGAGCAGGGGTACCAGGGGCTGTTCTGTGAGGCCAGATGAGAAATTGAAGGTCCTAGACTAGAAGGAAGGAGAAGGATGGGAAAGAAAGGGTAATTTGCCTGGGAAAAGTGTGTAGAGTTTGGGCATTGGGGAGCCACAGCATGTGCTTGAGCAGGCCAGCCATCTAGTGTGAGGTATGATTTAGGGAGGTCTATTTGATAGCAACGTAGAAGACAGACAGGAAGGAGAAAGACTGGGACAGAAGATTCCAGTTTCAAGATAAAGTAGAAAATCTGGGATGATGACTCTAAACTAAAGTAACCAGGGGATCAGAGAGCACAAGTTACTGTTGACATTTTCTTTTTGTTTTATGAATTTCTCATATATGCAAAAGAGTATATGTAGCACACATTTAATGATTCAAATGTAACAGTAATGGAACAAATCCTTATGTGTCCACCAGTACCTTCAGAGGTCCACATGGTATCCTTCCTCATCACAGCATCCTCCATCCCTGACCCCATCGAATTTCCAAAGTCACCACTATTCTCATGATTTTCTTTATTATCTTACCATATATGAATGAACTCATAAGCAATTGTTTATTTTTGCCTACCTTTACACTTTTTACTATGTACTTCTTTGTACACTATGTACTTCTATGTACACTATGTACACTATGTACTTCTATAACTTCCTTTTTCCTCTTCAACATTCTGTTTGTGAGATTTATTCATTTTGTTTATTTTTCAGTGCTGCATAGTATTCTAATTGTGAATAATTCTCCATTTTCTCTTATGAGTATGCATATATGTATTTTTGTTTTTGTTATAACAAACAATGCTACTATGAACTTTTTGAAACACATCTGCTTGTGTACTTTAGCAAGAGGTGCTTTAGGGTACTAGCTGTCAAACTTTTTTAAACCACAACTCAAAATAAGAAATATACTTTATATCATAAATCAATGCCTACATACATATTCATGCACATAAACTGAAAAGAGTAATTTTTTATTACTTACTACTACTATGTACAATGTACTCTGATCCTCAAAGCAATCACCTTAACAAGCTCTTCCATTTTCAATTTACGGCCTCATGTTTTCTCATAAATAGCATATTGATTTTATTATTTATTTAATAATATAAGGAAAATTAAATACCCATGAGCCCACTTATGATACAAGAACCAAAACATTACCAATAATTTATATCTATCTACATACTACCTTGAATTTGTCATCATTCCCTTGCTTTGTTTTTTATTTTATTTTATTTTTTTAGTTTTATCACAGGAAGCACACCTGCCACACAAAGGAACAGCCACCCAGTCACTCATAATTCTAGCATCCTGGAGGACCCATCTCCCCACCCACTTCCACACCAGCCTTTTCCTTCCCACCACACACACACACACACACACACACACACACACACACACACTAGGGCCTCTATTATCAAAATGGCCAAAAGTATTAGTCTAAGTATCCCAAGATCAAGTGGAGAAGTCCTTTCTCATGCCTGGTTTCACCTTGTCAGAGATCAGAATCATCTCCCAAATAACAAACCTAGGAAACGTTTCCTGGCTAACTCTGTTGTTGGCGCATGCCCGTCTGAAATGAACATTTGCCCAGGAAGCCTCAGCTGGCCCCAGGGGGAAGAGAGAGAGAGAGAGAGAGAGAGAGAGAGAGAGAGAGAGAGAGAGAGAGAGAGAGAGAGAGAGAGAGAGAGAGAAAGAGAGAGAGAGAAAGAGAATCAGGCTGGAAGTTCCAGACAGCAAGATCATCCCAGATCTTGTTCTGTTCTTGTGTTCTGTTCTTGTGTTTTGTTCTGATTTTTTATGTACATTTCTTGGGACTTGTGTGCATGTAGGCCTCCCCCCTCTGATAGGCAGTTGCAAGCCTTGTCCATGTCTCTCCGTGGGGACCCTGCCTGTCTGGATAGAGGTTGTATATAATAACAGTGCTATCGGATCAGGAGCCCCTGCCCTATATGCTTCTCTCTGTGTCTGCTCGTGCCCTGAATGTGTGTCCATCTCCTCTATCAGACTGAGAGCTCATCTAGACCACATCCCTTCTGCCTCTGACTCCCCTTCAGTGCTGAGTCCTTAGCATGCGTGGGGTTCAGGAAGTGTGTGAGGGTGTGGTTGGGGCTGGCCATGATGTAGCAGTGGCCAGACCAGGGTCTGCAGGCTGAGACACAGCTGAAAGCACAGCCAGAATTATATCTTTAAGTGGTCATACAGGAGCTGGATTTTCAAACTTCACTGAGAGAGCTAAAGCAAGATAATCCACATGTCATGGTGACTCTAGGCTGAAGAGATGAAGCAAAAGGAAGAGAAGGATTCTGACCTCTCTCTCATTGCCCATTCCTTTTATAAACCCAGTCATCTGGGTCTGCCTTCCTCATCAAGCAGAGTGGCCATTATGTTGTCTATGGACTTGGGGAATTTTGGTCAGAGAGATTATGTAATTTTTCACCTAGATTGTAAGTGACAGAGCCCAGGCTTAAATCCAGACGTGTCTGATTCCAGAAACACTCTTGACCACTACACCCTGAAAAGAAAGAAATGTATTTCTGAAATGGGCACACAGATGTTCAAGATGTTTCATAATAATGGCTTGGGTTACCGAAAGTAGATATGCACATACACACTTTTACACACACACCCTTAATATAGTATCCCTATATTCCTTTAGCTGGCACACCTCTGAGCATGGCCCTCTCCAGAGCAAACACCTCTGATGCTCAGTTTGACATTCTAAGCCCACTTGCCCATCCACCACATCCACCATCTGTTCTCAGCCTGCCTCCTTTCTCCCTGCCCTCATCCATCCCCTGTTTTTCAACTTAAGTGGACTGCCAGCTGCTCCTCTCACATTCTAGGGCTTCCATTGCTTTGTATCTTTTTTTACACCATTCCTTCTCCCTATCTCATCTCAGCACAACCAGTTCCTCACCACTTTTCAAGCCCAACAAAACTGTCATCTCCTCCAAGGACCCTGAACCGACCTCTGGCCCCAAACCCATGAGCTGGAGGCTCACTCTCCTGACAAGTCCTCCTGGCATGGTATTTCTACATTAGAGTCATACACCCTGCAGTTTTGTATTAAGGCCTTCTATGAATGCCTGCCATGTCTGGGGACCACAGCCTCCCCCTTCACACTCTGAGCCTGGTTCCTGCTGGGTGTTTAGCAGGTCTTTGCTGCCTGTCTTAAATTGGCTCCTGGGGCTTACTGGGGGTAAAGAAGAAACCTGACAGCCAAGACAGAGCATTAGCCTTTCATCAATAGACTGGTGGATTGGAGATAAAAGGGGCAAGGGAATGATTTCTAAACATCTGGCCAAGAATGGAGAAGCAAGCATAAGTACCAACCCTCTCTACAGAGAAATCTATCCTTGATTGTATCTGAACTCTCTCATGCTTCAGCTCATTTTTCTCCCCTGGATTCCAAGAATAATAAAGGGGACACCAGAGAGCATGCTTTCCTGAGGCTGGGTGAGGGACACTTTGGGGGACCACTGTGCTCTAGCTGTCAAACCTTTCAGTTCCATCCACTTCGGGTTGTTTTCTTAGTGGGCACAACTCGGCCTGCAGCCCTCTGGTCTTTCTGGATTTTAATGCACTTAATTTTCTATGAGAACACGGGCTGATTACTGACCACCTCATTGATGTGAAAGCACAGAAGATCCACTCTAGCCACCCACCAAAACCCAGAAAGAGGTCCAAGCAAGCATGATGTAAGTACCTATATAAGTCTAATTTAAGACTTCCATTTCCTCTTGTGAGGAGACACCAAAGGAAGACTTCTCCAATACTCCATTCTCTGGAGAAATTTGAAGCAGGAATGCATAATCCTGAAGCCATTAGTCACAGAGCTGGTGACTCCAACTTCAGCTGGGAGTAGAAGCACAAAACATAATGGAGCTGGCTCTGTCTTCTACAGAGGATAAAACTAAGGTTGGACTGAAAGTCCTGCAAAACCAAAGGTGGACCAAAATCAAGGCTGGACCAAAGGGATCCAGGCCCAGAAGAGCATTGGAAAGATGGCGAAGGGGACAGTGGGACACTCCCTGAAAATGGGATGCCAGACAGCCCCAAACCAGGCACAGCTGCTGCTAATGACCTCTGGGTTTCCAGGATTTAATTACCCTTTGCACAAAAATAACTCATATTTAAAAGCAAAGGAAGCTAAGGATGATTTGCATGGTTCTCTTTAATACTGGCTGCGAGTTAATACTCTGGTTTCCTCTGCCCATAATTGGACACATTATTAACTTCTGTTATGATGGGTTTGGCCTTCTAGAGTTGGTGGCCATGACCAGGTATCATTCAAGGGGAAGGCTTTGGATCATACAGATTTCTCTAAGAGCCCAAAGTCTAGCGGTGTGGGCTCCTGCCTTCCAGAGGAACTCAACCCTCACTCAGCTCCTAAACACTCAGACCTTGAGAGGGGCCAGCATGGGAGAGAGCTGGGAGCCGCCTTTCGGATTCTAACTCTGCCCCTCTATGGAGCCTGCTATGCACGACCTTAAGCAAGTCACTGGACCACTCTGAGTTCACCTTCTTAATCAGGTAAACTTGAAAAGGATGCCTGGTGTTTAGGTGAGATAATGCATTATGAAGACCTCACACACTGTAAGCACTCCATAAACGCAGCTCAACTCCTTCCCTTCTCCCTAGCAGAGTAGAGAAGGGTACAGGCAGCCATTTCCTGGAGAGGAACGGGTAAGTGTGACATTTACAAGGAGAGCATCTATGAGCTGAGTTCTGACAGAGAAGAGAACGTTTTTGCCCAAAGGGAGGCCAGATAAATAGCAAATTAATAACAGAATAAACAGAATAAACAAACATTTAGGGAGCTCTTTAAGTGCTAGGTCGGGCGCTATGTATTCCTGTCCATTATTTCATTAAGTCCTAACGACGCTCAAGATGGGTACTATTATCCCTATTTTGCAAATGAGGCTCAGAAAGTTTATTCACCTGTCCAAGATTATGACAAGAAAAGGCAGGACTGACTTCAGAGATACTCGCCGTTCAACACATACACCCCACAGCACGCGGAGATGCACAGATAACTGAGACCAAGGCTTCCCAGCCTGCAAGATGTTTTCGCGAGGCTTGGGACCCAAGGAGCGGCCGGGTGTGCCCAGGTGCCTAGCCCGGGGACTGAGCCAGTGATCCAGTGCCACCCCGGCCAAGTCCCGTAGAGTGGCGTAGGGTGCCCGCCCCGAGCCCGTAGCGCAGGGCGGGCTGAGCTGACCAGGCACTTCCTAGCCCCATAAAGCGCGGGTGGGGGGCGAACGCCGTTTTATGGAGGCGGCCGGGCGGTCCGGCCCGCTTTGATTCCCGGTGGAACAAGGCGCGAGGGCCGACCTCCAAGCTCGTAAACGCACCGGCCACGCGCAGCCTCTCGGGTCCTGCGATATAAGGCTCCGCACAGTCTTCGGGGTTCAGCGCCCGTCACTGCTTCCGCCGCCGCTGAATCATGTCCTGTCTGTCCTCCCGCATCGGCGCCCCCTGCGGGGTCCGCGCCTTCAGCTGCGCCTCCGCCTGCGGGCCCCGGCCCGGCCGCTGCTGCATCACGGCCGCCCCCTACCGCGGCATCTCCTGCTACCGCGGCCTCACCGGGGGCTTTGGCAGCCAGAGCGTCTGCGGGGGCTTCCGCTCTGGTTCCTGTGGCCGCAGCTTCGGATACCGCTCGGGCGGTGTGTGCGGACCCAGCCCACCCTGCATCACCACCGTGTCGGTCAACGAGAGCCTCCTCACGCCCCTCAATCTGGAGATCGACCCCAACGCGCAGTGCGTGAAGCACGAGGAGAAGGAGCAGATCAAGTGTCTCAACAGTAGGTTTGCTGCCTTCATCGACAAGGTGGGTGTCGTTGACCACACCCTTCCTGAACCTTCAATTCCTAGGCTGGGCACCGAAGTGGAGTCAGGGTTAGGTCCAGGTGAGCTCTCAGTCTGTTGGAGGAGATGGACACACATCCAGGGCACAGACAGACACAGAATGATGACTATAGGGCTCCTCATTTGGTAGCATTTTTATTATATACGACCTCTGTCCAGATAGGCAGGGACCCCACAGACAAGGTGAGTGTCCTTGAGCACACCCTTTTCTGAACCTAGAGATCTGGAAGGACCTGGGAATTCCCAGGTCAATCTCTCTAGAAATGAGGAATGGGAAGTGCTGATATTTTATGTGATAACATTAGGTGGTACATTAAAGTATTAAATAACATTGAAATACCTGATGAGAAAATTCATCTCCTTTCAAGTATGTTTCAATCTTTTAGATTAAATGGAGAAAATATCATTGGATGCCAACATGTCTTTAACATTTCTCTAATATTTGCTACTCTGCCACTGTTACAGAGAGCAAGCCTCAGGTTCAGAGCTGTCTGAGGCAAGTTACAGCTACAACTTAACATTTTACGATTTCTTTTTATGCATGCAAAGTGATGTTGGTTTTACAACTATGACGATAATATACAGTTACCCCTTTTACTCCATTTAAGTGTAAATGTTAAGTGAATCCATTTATAGACAAATCATGAGTAAAATAGTACAAGAGGATGACAAAATCCTGAAGTCAGCCTATGAAGGGTTCATATTTGGGAGTCACTGCCACCTCCCCAGTCCAGCCCTTTGAGTGTACCCAGAAGAGAAAAAAGACAGGGATATATGGCAAGAAGACTGCCCAAGTGACTACAGAGAGTAGGTGACAGAGCAGGACTCCAAACCCAGGCTCTCTCCATCTCTCCAGGCTCCTGGGGCTAGATCATCCAAAGCTTGGGGTCTAGCTACCCCTCTCCTCTCCAGCAGGAGCTAGTCCACCTCAGCAGACTCTGCACCTTGAGTGTGCTGGCATTCACACCTTGGAAAGGTGGCCAGGCGTAGAGCACGGAAATGCTCCTGGCCCAGGAGCAGGCAGCTTGGGCTCTACCCCCAGCTTCTCCACTAATTTGCTGTGTGATGCTGAGTAGCAGCTTCCCCTCTCAGCCCCAGTGTTCTCCACACCAGAGCTGTGTCTAGTGAGTATGTGAGCTGGCCATGACTCTGAAAGGAAAGATGAGAGCCAAGGCAGCCATGAGACTCACCACTGCAGCTCAAGCCCTGTCAGCTAAGACCACCTGAAATGATTCCATATGATATCAGCAGTCCCAGTTCCCTATTTCTGGAAGTTCCAAACAGGGAATTCCCAGCTGCTCTCATCGAGTTGGATGAAAAGATACCAGGGTGAAAGCCAAGGTAACATCTCAACTCCAGCAGGATATATGAGAAACGAAAAACGAGGGCAGGGACCTACTCATGTTTGCTGATGTCCTTCCTGGCCAGCATAGTATACATATTGTTGCCATTGCATCTCTCAAGTTTCAATAACTTGTGTGCCTCACTTCCCTACAGTTCTCACCTTCCATACTTTCTAGAACCTCCCCACCATTCACATTACTTGTCTAGCCTCCAGAGACATCTGAGTGTCCAACATAGGAGTTTTGGCCACCTAAGACCACACCCCACCCTCCTCTTTGCTTCCCCAGGCCCCAGTCATCCTGCTTGGTGAGAGCCTGGCCTTCTGACTTCCCTAGTTAGGAAGCCCTTCCCACCTTAACTGTCCAAACAATGGCTTGCCCAGCCCCATTGTTTGGACATAAATAAACGTGTCCAAACATATCCTCAGTGGCCAAAGAGGACATAGATAAACCTGGAGATGCTCATAGTGAAAGGCTTTCATCCTACTCTACCTCTCCCACCCTGCTTTACATTTCTTTCTTCCAGGAAGCCTTCCTTAATTGTCACTACCCTCCACCCCTACCTGCCCCCCAGCCCAAATGTAACCCAGCATAGCCCGTATGCCCCCTCATTTTCTCACTTACCCCACTCAAGCCCACCTGAACAGACCCTCACTCAGGCTTGAACAAGCAATCATGAAATGAGGATACTACCAGTGCATCCTTAGACCAGGAGAGCTCAGCAGGAGCCATGCTGTCTACCCTTTGCCTCTGCACTCCTTGCTGCTAGTTCTGTCTTGACTGCCTCTATGCCTATGCTCTGAGAAGGGCTGGGGATATTGGCTCCTCCCCCCAACTTTTCTCCCTCTTCTACACCAGGTGCGCTTCCTGGAGCAGCAGAACAAACTGCTGGAGACCAAATGGCAGTTCTACCAGAACCGCAAGTGCTGTGAGAGCAACCTGGAGCCGCTGTTTGAGGGCTACATCGAGACGCTGAGGCGGGAGGCCGAGTGTGTGGAGGCCGACAGCGGGAGGCTGGCCTCAGAGCTCAACCACGTGCAGGAGGTGATGGAGGGCTACAAGAAGAAGTGAGTGCATCGGGGAGGAGGGTTTGGAGAAAGGAAATGGGATTAATTCAAAGCAGGAAAGATTTGGGTTCGATCACAAGAGGAAATTTCCAGAAGGAAGAAGACAGTGACAGGAAGCCTCTGGGGAAAGTTTTCCTTTTCTGGGATGGGAATTTAAACATCGGAGTCTGAGCTGCTCCAACTACCTCATCATTATGTGTCTATTTCATTGATTTACTAAACATTTGTTGAGCGTCTACTCTATGTTCTAGGTGCTATTTTGGCCCTGAGGTTGGGTAGGGATAAAAAATGTGTGGAGGAGAGGAAAGAGGGATACCAGAACTAGAGCAGGGTTCCTGCCCCCCAGGGAGTTACAATCCAGAAACAGAGGGAAATGTACAAGGCACCCACCCTGGCCTACATCATGAATGAGGGTCACTGAAACAGGAAAAGCAGTGAGTGACATAGGTTGATTTGAGTGCCAAGAGGAAAAGGATGGACAAGGTCCCTTCTAGTCTAACATTTTTTGATTCTTTGACCACCTCCAAATGATCCAGTTCCTGAAATGTGTTTGTCTGGGCCTTGATTCTCTCTTTTTTTCCTCTTCAAATCCCAGCCTATTGACACATTCTAGTCACTGAACTTCATGCCCTTTGTCTCCAGGTATGAAGAGGAGGTGGCACTAAGAGCCACCGCTGAGAATGAATTTGTGGCCCTGAAGAAGGTGAGTGACCCCAGAATACTTGTCCCACAACTCAGAACTGAGGGCAGAGGCAGGAGGGAGTTCTCCATAATTTAGAGATGCTGAGTGACTCCCCAAAATCACATAGCCCAACCTCTCCTCTATTCCTTTTCTCAAATTCCCCAATGCTCCCTGGGTGACCCTGATGTCAGAGCACACTGCCTGCTTCAAGAAGGGCAATCTTTTTCCCGACCTGAGGTAATTCCCATCTGGCTGATGACTTCCCACTTCCTTTTGCCCTGTACCTGGTAGAGAGTAGGCACTCAACAATGATTTGTGAATGAAAGAGCACATGAATGCTACAAGATGGCTTCATCCTCAGGCTAGCAACAGATGGGAAATGCTGGCATGAACAGTGCTGTTGTTCCTCACCTCTTAGACTTGACTCGGCACAAGTGTCATCATGTGCACTCTCGCCAAGTCCTTTCAACCACCTCCATATGAGGAAGGCAGGGGTTACTGTGAGGAAACTGAGGCACAGAAGTCAAGGGTCTTGCCTTGGGTCGCACTGGCTTAAAAGGGGCAAAGTTGATCTCTGAGACCTCTTCTCTGCCCACAGATCTAGATTTCTTTCCATGATATTCCAGAACAGAAGCATCATTAGAATTGACCCATTTTACATTAGATCCTAAGTTTCAGTGACTGTACAAAATGTGGATGATTCTAGAGGAATCATCCCAGTGGATATCAGAGGACGTGCCTGGAAACCTTAGGGTCTCCCTCCCTTACCCAAACCTGCTCCTAACCCATTTAACTGCCTAAAGGACTGCATCAACACCCTGATATCAGACCCTGGGATAGGAGGCTGAGGAGAGTCTCCAGGGAGTTTGCCCAGCCTGGTGGGCTACCTCTCCCTGGTGGGGAGAGCTCTGTGTCATCTCCCCAGTGATACTCCTGTCCCACCCTCTGCCCTTTAGGATGTGGACTGTGCTTACCTACGCAAATCAGACCTCGAGGCCAATGCAGAGGCCCTGACCCAGGAGATCGACTTCCTGCGGCAACTGTATGAGGAGGTGAGGGACCACAGAGCAGTGGGGCAGCAAAGATGAATTAGACCTTGGAAAGCACTTGCCACCATTTGGCTTCTGAACCCCCTGCACAGGGGGAGTGCAGAGCAGAGTTAAGAGACCTAAGGCAGGTTTACTGTCAGAAAGTGAAGAAGTGTAGCTTGGTGTCTCATCTGCCATGCCCCAGACAAGCTGGTGTTCCTGGTTACTGTGTTGGCAATTATAAATTGAGAAATTTATTTATCACAAATTGATAAATTCTGGTCCTAGACCACAAGGATCCAGACAGGAAGCTCTGTCTGAAATCGGGCAGTGGGCCTCAGACATGGGCTCATCTCAGCCTCAGGACTCTGAGTCAGGACCATTGAGAGGTCCTGGAGTTTAGGGGGAGATGTCACCTTGGAGGTTGGGGCTTCAGACAGTGAGGCTATGGAGGAAGCAGGGGAAGAGGACAGGGAAGGACCGTGAGAGGATGGGCTGCTCAGAAGCAGGTGTTCTGGTTAAAGAAGCTCTTACCACTCCCCTGGCCCCACAGGAGATCCGTATCCTTCACGCCCACATCTCAGACACTTCGGTCGTCGTCAAGATGGACAACAGCCGGGACCTGAACATGGACTGCATCATTGCTGAGATCAAGGCTCAGTATGATGATGTTGCCAGCCGCAGCCGGGCAGAGGCAGAGTCCTGGTACCGCAGCAAGGTGAGTGCCCAGCACTCGCTTCCCAACAACCCAGCAGGAGGGATACTAAAAGGGCTTTGGTGTTTGTCTAGGTGGATGGGCAGGCAGATCTCAGGATGAGGTGATATATGTGCAAGCTGTGGGGCTCAGGAGAATGACATATCTATCTTGTGCCTTATAAGTGTCTCCCCCTCCCACCAGTGTGAGGAGATGAAGGCCACGGTGATCCGGCATGGGGAGACCCTGCGCCGCACCAAGGAGGAGATCAACGAGCTGAACCGCATGATCCAGAGGCTGACCGCCGAGGTTGAGAATGCCAAGTGCCAGGTACAGGAGACTGACCTGCCCCTCGGTGTAGAAAGAGAAAGGGGCAAGCCTGCAACAGGGAGATTCAAAGTTGACACCTTGTCAAAGTGTAGAAAAAGGAGCAAACATCAAGCATTAGGTGAGTCTCCTCCATGAAAAACACTCTCCATTCCACTGAATGGGGGAGGGAGGTTGGGGTTTGGCGAGCAGTATGGAGTAGAAAGGAGTGACTGGGATTTTCTTGGTCTTGTGGGCAGAAAGGGTCAGAAGAAATACCTCTGGTGTGAGGGGCAGGAAACAGGATTGTCGAACCAGCCTTGCCACTAGCTTACCACATGATTTAGAGTAAGCCATTTCACCTTTCTGGCCCATTGTTTTAGGTCAGTGACCACACATGCCCATGTCCCAGAGGTTAGTCAATGAGTGAAGTAGGTTGTATTGGAGGCACTAGGATGTGGTAAACTAGGAATCACAAAGGGCAGAGCTAATTGGATCCAACTGAGGCAGGCTCTATGGAAATGCAGGTCCAGTGGGGCCAGATCTTAGATTTTTCCAGAAGAGCCAGGAATCTGGGCTTTCATGTTAAAATTCAAAA
The DNA here is from genome assembly GCA_028627145.1 of Eidolon dupreanum. NCBI lineage: Eukaryota > Metazoa > Chordata > Mammalia > Chiroptera > Pteropodidae > Eidolon > Eidolon dupreanum. The sequence continues at coordinate 43,689,565 of CM053503.1, read as the reverse complement.
ATTGTAAAAGATACTGTGCCGACATTCCCAGGAGCACTAATTTGCAACCCCTGATCTCACAAATGAGTGAGGCCCCTTCTTCCTCTGATAATCAGTGGTCGCTGGATGCCTGGCCTCTGACCCCAAATCCAGAACTGGAGCTTTAGTAACCCTCCCCTGCCTCCCAGAACACCAAACTGGAGGCTGCAGTGACCCAGGCTGAGCAGCAGGGCGAGACGGCCGTCAGCGACGCACGCTGCAAGCTGGCCGAGCTGGAGGCCGCCCTGCAGAAGGCCAAGCAGGACATGGCCTGCCTGCTCAGGGAGTACCAGGAGGTGATGAACTCCAAGCTGGGCCTGGACATCGAGATCGCCACCTACAGGCGCCTGCTGGAGGGCGAGGA